>VZTR01017690.1:67882-115631 GCA_013400775.1 Chaetops frenatus | reverse complement strand
GCTGCAGCCCCGGCACGGCCCCCCAGGCCCTGAGGCCCAGAGCGGCAGGCGGGGCATGCAGAGATGTTCCCTTCCCTGCGAACGGAAGTCAAAGAGAGCTTCTAACTTCCCGCTCTTAAAAATGTAAGTTTCACAAAGACATTTTCAATGTGCAAGTGGCTACATGAAGAGCCCATCTTAAAATTAGTTAATCTGTGGGCTCCTCACCTCTGCTGGAAACTGCCCTGGTGGAAGTGGAAGAACAAATCTTTCCAGGAACGAAAAAAAAGTTGTTTTTTTTTCAAACCATGACAGAGTTGAAAGGGACCTTAAGGTCACCCAGTTCCAACTTCCCTGCTATGGGCAGAGACCCCTTCTATCACAAGGTGCATTAACATCTCAGCATGAGCTGGGGGATGGTACAGATGAGGAGGCATTTCCATCTCAAGGTGTTACTTGCTCTCGTGAAACAACAGGAAAACAAAGAACAATTTCAACTTCAACAGTTTGTTTCTTAAACTTGTTTCAGTTCAAAAAAATCCTCGATGGAAGGAATATCCATCCCTGTTATTTGCAACTATTGTGAAACCACAGAAGCAGAAAAAGATCTGTAACTTTCCTGTGCTACCGGTGATGATTTGAGAAGATAAGGTTTCTAGTATCAGGAATTATTTGTATGTGGCAAGCTTGATCTCTTTCCATAATATATGGTGGGAATCACTCCATCACTCTTGGAGCTGTTCAATCAGCTGCACACTGGGCAGGCTCTCTTATGCCTGGAGTTCAGTCCAATGCAGAGAGATTGGCCAGAGATAAGAGCTGTCAAAGTACTTTGAGCAGCATTATAATTTTATTGTTTTCGAAGCAAACCTGAAAGAGTTCAATGGATCTCACATGCAAAAAGGAAAAGAAACAAAACAGGGAGTTAAAAGCATGAGCTTTTGTCCTATTTATTTTGAGTGAGTTTCTTTCAAGAACATAAAAATTGGCAGAAGCTGCATTTTTTTATTGATAGTTTGTGTTTCATTTCTATACATGAAATCCAAGGAGCACACGTCTCCTCTGGAAACAGGACCTACTTTGACTTGTCAAATACCAATCACTCTTTAAAAAACATCAGTCTGTTTCCTGTGTCTGCCCTCAGCTATGGCTGATGGCCACACGTGGAAAAAAGATAACTAGTTTCTCAAGTCTCCGGATAAGTGCAGGAAGTTGAACACATCTGGCTTTAAAAGGCTTCTCAGCTTCTTCCACCGTGGGCTCCAAACCTCAAAGCAAGCCTGGGACTCAGAGGCAGTAAAAACACAGCTGGCTGAGTAGTAAGAAAGGAGAAATTTCATGGCAAAGATAAATCTTTTTGTTCACTCCTTCCTAAACTCAGAAGTTGCAAATTCTTGGCTGGCTGGGCACTGGGACTTTTCTGTGCTAGACAAAGGGATTTACCAGGTGTTCAGGTGTTAGGAAAACTCTTGTTTTTACTTTAAACTTAGTCCACTTGCTTCAGTGGCCATTTGAAAGTGATTAAAAACTTTATCAGAAAGGTATAGGATAAGTAAAACAAAAATAATAGCAGCTGGGGGAGTGGCAGGAGGTGTAGTTATTCAGGATTTTCTTTCTAAAGATTAGGAAGCTACAAATAGAAAATGAGAGAACACAGAGGTTATGTACTTGGAATACAGAGGGCATGTACTTTTACACTGAGTTACACTGTTACACTGAGTCCTGCAAAAAGTCAAACATTACTTATTTCAGACGCAGTAGAAGGACAGTAGCCACCCATTGCATCTCTTCAGTGCTTTTTTGCTAGATGCAAGTTCATCTATTATTTAAGATGTAGTATAGAATATGAAGATGATGCATTTTGAAAGTAAAATAAACACTTGGATGATTCTTAAATTCCCTTGAGCCTTTAGAATACCTTAAACCTCTGAAATACAACAGGACCACCTCAGACCCAGTCCCTCAAATACAGAGGAAGACTTTTGGTTCATCTGTACCATCCTAGGGCCAGACTGACATCCTTTCAGGCAGTCTGATATCTGGCATTTCCTTAACTTCTGAGCACTTGAACATTTCAACCTTAGCTGTCTTTCTGGCAGAAATGTTCTTACACATAAAATGATGTAACTTTTTATGAATGTGGCTGTTCCCCAAAGACATGTATGAGACAAACAACTATGTAGGTGCACAAGGACCACAGGGACTGACTCAACAGAAGTCCAGGGGGAGGTTGGCTCACGTTCAAGCTAAGGACAAGCATCTTCCTGCCCTTAACACATTTAGTCACATGTGTTCTTCATGTGGTCTTGGCAATAAAACAAGACAAAGTAACCTGAAGGTACATGAGGGGAGGTTTATATTTGGTATTAGGAAATATTTCTGCCCTGAGAGAGTTGTCAAGTATTGGAACAGGCTGTCCAGGGAAGTCGTGAAGTCACCGTCCCTGGAGGTATTGAAAGATCACGTAGATGTGGCACTTCAGGACATAGTTTAGTGGTGGACTTGGCAGTGCTGGGTTATTGGTTGGACTCAATGATTTTGGAGGTCTTTTTCAACATAAATATCTCCCTGTTCTATGATTCTTGCTCACAAGGCAGAGCATCACCTCATATCCCAGGCAGCTGGCACTTTTGCCTATTGCTTTGCATGTAGCAGTGGAGCCACATGGCTTTGTCCAGCCACCTTCTGGGCAGTGTCCTTATCTGGAGACACTGTTCCTGAGGCAGACTGTGAATGAAGATTATCACTGTAAGGAAATCAGAAGAAATTGGTGTCCCTGGGGAGCAGGTTAAGAAAGAAATTTTAATAACTCAGGGTTTATCTGTCTATTTCAATATGAAGGGATTTTTAAAAATTATGTCTGCTGATGTTTTTGCATTATTAACATTACTTAACTCAGAGCTCAGGTTATTATTAGCAATTTTATATTCTGCAGTTGCTGGCTTTCTTGACTGTTATTATTAGCATTTTTATTTCAAAATCCTTTGCGATACTCTGAGATGCAGGGAAAGGCAGCTGTCATTTCCTTATATCCCTTGAGGAAGGTTCTGGATTGCTCATTTATGTTTTAATTGCTATTTTAGAGCTGTATATTTCTAGATGTCTTCTTACAGATTTATTCCCGTATCATGAAGTCATTCTTATGGACAATCCAGACATGGTGGTTTGGCACAAACCAGGTCTGCTCAAGTGTTTATTACTGTGATTAAGAGATGGAGAAATAGCACAGGCATTTATACATATACAAAACCTTAATATCTAAACAGGCTTTTCCAGGAGCAGTGACACTAAGAAGGGCTGATTTGCCAGGAGGAAACTGCTGCACAGTCAATTCAGTGGGGTGACTCCTAGAGGAATGACATGAATTTCCACCAAGCTTTTCCTATATGTACTTTTTTGTATGCTTAGGAACACAAAGAATTTTTCTGCATGAAGAAATATCTTAGTGCTTGGATCGTAAAACCAGCTGATGGAATAAAGATCTGATGTACCAGTTTGTTACTAATGATTTCTTAAGGTATCATTTTGAATCAACATCAAAGGTTTTTGGATGGTATTTCTTGTATTTTAGACCCATCTATTCCCAGTGCTCCAGGAATTATTTCTGTGGATTGAGCCTCCATTTTTTCATAAGACAGATTTTTTCCCTCTGAGGTAAAGCCTCTCCCTTCACAGTTATTTCTCATAGTGAATCAAATATCAGAAGAAATCCTGATGTTTTTTCCTCAATGTCCAGACCATTGAAAACAGGTCTCCACTCACGTCATTTCATTTCTCAATTTCATTAATTTTTATCCCTACTCCTTAAATGACCTATGTTGGTTCCACTGGGTCCAAAGAGCTGGTGAGAATTGAAGCTGTGTGGCAGCCCCAGTGCACTTCCGTAAAACTGTGAAATGGCTTCAGGATTGAAATAGCAGCAGCTGTTTCAGATCAGGAGCTTTATTAGCGGAGGAAGTGGAGGGATTTATTTTGTGCCTTCACAGCAGCTCCAACAAGTTTGGTTTTCCAGTCCAAAACTTTTCAGAGCTGATTGAAAAACTAAACCCCATCTCTGCAGCATCTTTATCCATCAGCAAAATGTCCAGACTGTGACCACATAGAAACACTTCTTAGCCTGGTAGAAACACTGTCAGGAAAAATGTATGTCTGAGAGATATGCCTGGCATCAATGAACTGAGCTTGATTGTGTCGATATATGAAAGTTAAGCATTTGTCCAGAAAGGTGATGGTACCTTTATTTGTCAGCTAGATATGAAATCCCAAAGATGTGCCATTTTGTATGCATGGATAATTATGAATGGTGGGGATACTGAATAATATTATTACTTTCTGAATGACAAAGTGGAATGTTAATTTACTGGGTTTTTTAAATAAAAAGGTAAAAGGATTTATGATACAATGTATCTTTTGTAAAATAATAGCAAATACTAGGGAAAAAAAACCCCTACTTAATATATCAACCACAGCAGTTTGGAATGCTTGGAAATGAGTATGCAATGGACATGGAACTGGACCTAAAAGATGTGATGGCGTCTAAGAACGATTTGTTGAACCTCTCCCCTAGGTGATGTTCTTGGGTACCCTGCCAACTGCTTCCTGCCAGGCACCTTCAAAATAACAGAACTGCCCTGGTTTGAGAACCCAAGAAGGATCCATCCCTTGGTCCTTATGTAGCTGCCCCTGCAGGGGAAATCAACATGCGAGGAGGTGCAGGTGACTGCAGGTGTGTGGTGGCACTAATCCTTTTGCTTCCAGAGGCTTCCAAGGCACTGGTTTGGGACTGGCAGACACAGCACAGGACTTACAGAGACATCTGCTCTTGGGAAATGGTGGCTGCAGGGCTGTTGGGCCTCCACATGCCAGCTGAGCCCCTGGAGACACCCTGAACGGTCATGGGAGCTCAGAGAAGAGGTCAGCTGGAGATGCCTGCCTACATGCTGAACCACCTGGCTGACTCCCTGTGCTGGGCTTGGCTGGAAAACAGATTATTTCCTCCACAGCAGCCCAGACAGTTCTGAGTTTTGGATTTGTGAGTAGGACAGTGCTGATAACACACCTGTGTCTTGGCTGTTGCTGAGCAGCACTTGCACAACATTGCATTTTTCTTTTTTCCTCTCTGCCCCACCAGCAAGTAGGTTAGGGGTTGGCAAGAAGCTGGGAGGGAGCACAGCCAGGACAACTGAGCCAGGCTGGCCAAAGTGTAATTTCCTGCCTTACAGCAATATGTGCTGCAGTAACAGCTCAAGGGAAGGAGGAGATAAGGGGTGACATTGGTGGTTATGGCATGTCTCTCCTCAACTAACCTTTGCATGTGCTGAAGCCCTGGTTTCCAGGAGGTGGAAAAACATCAGTTGCTGAAGGGATAAAGTGAACAAAGTCCTCTTTTTCCTTTGTTTGAATGTGCAGTTTTGCTTCACCTACCAAACCACCTTTGTCTGGGTACCTTTCTCTTGTCTTCTTCCCATTATGTGGCAGAGGGGAGACCCAGCAGATGTGTAGGTGTTTGGCTGCTAATTTAAGGTCAACCTACCACAATCCCACTCCCTGGCCGTGGGGACAATTTCAGTGAGGATGTTTGGGAAAAGAGTCTCTTAAAAGCAAAATTTGGGCAATAGGTAATTTCTTCTTTATTTCACCAGAACTAGCAACCTTTTCTTGGAAGTTCTCCTCAAGGGGAACAGAGACGACACTGAAGTTGAAATGGTAGATGATTGTATTTTTTTTTCTTCTTTTCTTTATAGTTAAAATTTCAGAATAAAAGATAAATGACCACCAGAACTCTTCTTGCCTTCTAAGGTGGTCATTCCCAGATGCTCTAGTGCTCTAGGACACGGGGCACTGTTGAAGACACCTGGGGTCCACATGCTGCAGTATGGTCTGGTGACGAGATTTGCATACACCACACGATAATACACCATTTCCCAACCATCATACCAGCAATGTATGAACCTGTTTGGTACAAGAACTATCTGGATATTGTGTTCATGCCTAATGTCCAGCTCAAGAAAGGTGGTGAATAATCTGTGTATTGAAAAAAATGCCACAAGAAGTAAGTGATCACATCAAGAAAACCCAAGGAGGTATTGCCTAAAGGCTCTGTGGAATAGGTTAGATAGAAAACAAGAGAAGATGGTCTGATATCCAAACAGGTATTTAAAATCTGTCCAGTGAATTATACCCCAGAGTGCCTATTTCTTGCCTTTAGTTATAAAGGTGTCAGACAAGTCCTTCAGAGACAGATGCCATATTGCAATCCTCTAAATTTCGATGAGATACCTGATCACTGATATGAAGACTGTCGCTCAAGGGGGTCCAGGTATCAGCATCTGGAAGAATTTCTTCTTAACCTATGTTCACCCTGTGTTTGATCACATTTTCTGAGCAGGCAGGTGTTCTCCTGAGCTCAGTGATCTGGAAGAAAAGGGGTTGTTCTGGTCATTTTAACATATCTAATTAATGATGAACTTTGTTGTCAGAGGAAACATGGAAACCTAGAAAGAGACAGAAGAAAAAGAGCCCATCTAAAGTTACAGGAAAGAAGCAATGTAAAGTGGAAGCCAAAGGGGAAAAAGGTGGAAAATGATAAAAGAAAGAACCTAAAATGAAAATGGGGGGAAAAAAAAGATGTTTAGAAAGATTAATTAATTCTGGTTCAAAAGTGAAGAAGAAATTAAAAATGAAACAAAGAGCAGAACTGGTGCTTGAAAGAGAGAGAGAAGAAAGATGGGGGCAGAAAGAAGTTCAGTAAATTAACCAATATATGCTGCAGAGAAATCCTTTCAGCGGGCTCAGAGAATGTGTCTCCATTAAAGTTTCATAGTGAAGGCTCAGAGGGATTTTCAATATTTAAAAAGTGTTTTTGAGGGTAGCCAAGGGGAGATGCACTTGAAAGGCTAATGCATTAAATTTCATTATGTCTTCAAATAGCATGGGGCACATCAGGTTACTTTAAGACAGCACTCATGTCTTGCTGTGCTCCCTCCTCTCATTAAAATGTCCCTTTTTGGGGTGTTTTGCATTCTCTGCCTTTCTCTCTGGTGATCACTGCTGAAGATGAGACAGGTGCCAGGAGGGTTGAAGGCAGAAACTGGGAATTGTGGAGCTGCAAAGAGTCAGAAGTGGAGGGAAAGGTCAGGACAAAGGGTTTCACCATGAGGCCCCTGACACAAAGAAGGAACACCAGTTTCATTTGGGCTGATAAGAATGATAGATGCCATCCTGGTGATTGGAAGGCGGCAGCTTCCACTACCCTGGCAGGGGACGTGAAGTCCCCAGGCAGGGACTGTTTGTCCTCCTTGAACTCCCGTTTAACGAGGGGGAGTGAAAGCCCAAAGGAAAATAACTCATCAGTGCAGAATCCCTTATGGTCAGGGTCATCCCACTTTCGTCATGTGCCTGTATGTGGGTCTGAGAAAGAAGGAGCGAATGCCCTGAAACAGAGGAGGAGGAGAATGGCAGAGGGGCAGGTCTCTGTGTGGAGGATCATCCCTGCTCCCGAAACAAACCCTGGCTTCTCACCCCTGGTTTGATAGCAGCTGCCAAGCTCTCTCCTTGTTGTACTCCAAGTACCAGATCAGCAAACCAGCTGCTTGAAAATTATAAAAGAAGGAGGTTTAGTCTCATGGCACTCTCTGCCTTCTAATCCTCAGCGCCCGGGGTCTCCCGGGATGCTGGACGCACCCTCCGCACCCATTCCTGTGGCACTTTCCAGACCCTGCACCCTCCCAGGGGTTATGGCACTAGAAAGATGAGCGGGAGTGGTGCCCGGTGCCGAGCCCCGGTGCCTAGCCTCGGTGCCGAGCCCCGGCGCTGCCCGGCGGATGGCAGCACCGAACCGAGTCCAGGCGCAGCTCCCTGCTGGCCAGAGCTGATCCCTTCCCTGCCCTGGGTTTCCTTTGATAACGCTTGCACTTCTTTTGTGCCACCCTGAAGACCAGTGACTGAATAGCTTCCTAGAAATAACACTGTGTGTGTCACCGTCCTTGTCTAAACAGCGCATCACTCTTCTGCTGCCTCACATCAGGGACCGCTGCTTTCCAAAGCATTCAGTAGGAGAACCAGGTTCCAGAAGCTTTTATGCTATCACTTGCATGAATTATACCCTTTATTTTGTATAAAAGAATTGAGTTCAAGGTTGACAGCTATGTTCAGACACCTGCTTGCACACTGAGTGTGTGGTGCACCCACCATCACCAGAGATCTTGACAGTGGAGCCCACAGTGCTCACCCAGAGATTCTTAGGATTAGCCTGGTAGCCCTGGGGCTGACAGCACTGCTCCCCTGAAGACAGCACTGCCTCTGAGCGGAACATAGAGGCTCGACTTGTATGTTGCAACACAGAGGCAGGCTGCTAAATTTAGGGAGTTTCATTGAAAGTTGAACTGCTCCTCTCATGTAGCTACTTTGGGACAAAGTTATCTCATTCCCTCACATCCAGGCAGGGCAAGGATGTAGCACAAGGTGTTCCAACCAGAGTTGGCATCAAACAAAAAGTGGGCACTACTCAGCCACTTTCTCAATAAATTTAGAAAATACATGGTTCTTTAGATTCAACCTGAAACTCCACCTGCCTCTAACAGATGTTGTAGTGGCGGATGCAGTGGGAAAAATAAGGATGGACTAGTGTCTGCAATACCTTCTCAGAAAATATGATCCAGCGCTTGCCTGAAAAATTTTGAAATTAAAAAAATATCAGACAAAACTTGAACTGAGACAGCAAAACGCACTGAATGTGTTTCAAAACATTTTTCATCATAAGTCTTCTGCTGAGTCAAGTGATCAAACCTGAAACCTGTTCTCCTTTGCATGACTTTTTTGATGTGCATTTTTTTCCTTTTGATATATGTGAAAGCAGCTTTGGGGTATTTTAGATCCCTTCCCCTACCAAAGAAACAAGCAGTGGCAGGCATCCTTCCAAACCAAGAGGCAGATAGGTTCTGCTGAGAGAAGATTGTCTTCCTCTGTGTTTCCTAATCCATGCGTGGATGCCAGGGATTCAGAGACAGAATGAAGTGGTCCAAAAACCTGATCATTATGAAGGAAGGACAGACTGCAATGCTCTCTTCCAGCTCCTCTTCTTATCCATGGCTGAACTCACCCTATGCTGTCCCCATGGGGCTGTGGCACATTTGGTTCATGGATGACAAAAGCAATGGGGCATTTAGGGTTTCTTCTGCTGCAAAGCTCAGCAGACACAGTAAAACCTCAGCCAAAGCCTGAGAGCTTCAGTTCCCAAATGACAAATGCTGTTTCAAAGTAAAGCCAAGAAAGGATAACACCAAATTATTTGTTGTTAGGACAATAAATTGAATGGTTTTGACCCACATTGTAACCTCTGGTTTGAATTTAGAGATAAATATCTTCATATCAGCCTTGTGCCAATGTTCAGAAGTGCCTTGTGGCAGCAATGAAGCAGTGTTTCACAGGGCTGCCTGGGCCAGAGGAGGCTGCAGAATCTAAGCAGCGTGGTCAGACCATGTTTGGAGGGTCCCCACAGCAGGGGACAGTATAAATTCTAATGAAGCCCCATTGCCAGTGGCAGAAATAGAGCTAATTCCAGGTACTCTGGAGTTTACAGCTCAAGAGTGGATTTAATTATCACTTCACTGGCTTTAAGCGAGCTGTAAGACTAATCTAAATTTAACAGGGTCGGCAGTTTCTTTACAAGTTTCCTCAACAGGCAAGTGTCAAATTAGGGCTATACCAATAGATAAAGGGAGAAAACAAAAGCCATTGATGGCCAAAGATTTCCCAGCTGATATCTTTATACTCTGCTATAAAAGCCTATCAACCTTCATTTAAAGAAAGTGAAAATTGTTGACATCTCTCTCAAATGCTAATCGTTGGGAAGCAACTTGAACTAAATATAATTGGAATCAAATAATGTGCACCTTTTATTGAGTAACAACACTCAGTATCTTCTGCTATTTATGTTTCCAGATAGTCTGTGCCATTAGTTTGGGATCACATATTGGAGCCCCTCAAGATGCTGCACAACTGCACCTCTGAGCGTTGATGGTGCCATTTGACAGACCCAGAGATGTATCTGACAGCTTGTTTTACAGCAGGTTTTGAAAAATGCAGTGCTTTTCTTGGGCACAAATGCTGTACCTGGAGCCAGGACAGCCCAGGCCTTGCACTTGGGTGCAGCGGAGCCACCCATATGTGGCGGCACAACTTTGCGTGCCATAAAGGAGTGAACTTCGGCAAATCTATGCCCTTGGACTTTTAGGCACCTGCACCTGCTGACCTGCCTAAGAGGATTTTCCAGGTCATGGTGCCCTGGAACAAGCCAGGCATGGTGTTCTGCTGTAGGGTTTCTCCAGGCTTTGGGGGGGCAGCTTAGAACAGCGAGAGGCCATCCACAGCTTGGAAAAACCTTTCTCCTGCCCTGCTGACCTGCCCCACATGATGTCTCTTTCCTTCCTGCCCAAGGGACCAGGAGTCAGGGCCTCTCTGCATGATCAAAATTCCCAGCAGGCCGCAGGAAGCAGTGAGCTGCCCACATCAGACCCAGGACTCCTACACAGTTATCCTTGTGTTTTGCTCACACAGGTTTCTCTTTCCTGATAATTTCTTTGCTAGACAGTACTCACTATATGCTACCCATAGGACCCATCAGAATCATTGAGTCCAGCTCCTGTCTCTACACAGGACACCCCAAGAGTCACACCATGTGGTTGAGAGCATTGTCCAAACGCTTCTTGAATTCTGTCAGGCTGGTGCAGTGACCACTTCCTTGGGGAGCCTGTGCCAGTGCCCAGCCACCTCCTGGGTGAAGAACCTTTTTGTAATATCCATCCTAGACTCTCCCTGACTCAGCTTTGGGCAGTTTTTTCAAGTCTTGTCACTGCTCATGAGAGTGAAGAAATTGGTACCTGCCTGTCCTCTTCCGCTCATGAGGAAGTTGTAACTGCTGTGAGGTCCCCCTTGAGTCTCCTCTTCTCCAGGCTGAATACACCAAGTGACCTCAGCAGGTCCTTTTATGGCTTCCCCTCCAGACCCTTCACCATCCTCATTGCCCTCCTTTAGACACCCTCTTCTTATATTGTGGTGTCCACAACTGCACACAGGACTCAAGGTGATGCTGCACCAGTTCTCTGTATACAGTCTTTTATAAGAATAGCTAGGCCTAGCACACAGCACACTCCTATGCCTTTATTCCCACCACTCCTTTATCCCATAGCATTGCTATCCACTGTACTCTCCTCATCACTTCCAACCCTTTGCAGAACTTAGGGATCACCCCTGAACCACCATGGCCGACACAGAAAAGAGATGCTGATGTTGCCCTAGATCTTTGCAGAGGGGCAAACCTTGTCCACCTCAAGAGTTTGAAAGTGTTGAGATGGATTTTTTTTCCTCCCAGTTATCTGAGAGCTGAAAAGGTAAGCACAGCCCAGGCTGCAGAAACAGTCTCTGGGTAAATTCCATGCTCTCTGTCTGTTTGCATTACTGAGAAGTACTTCTTATCTTTTGGACTTTCAAACCAAAAATTTTAAAGAAATGCTAGAGTGAAATTATAGCTGCTGATCATTAAAGCACTATATTTAGGCTTAACTGTAACTTAAATGCCAGATTATGAATTCTGAAATATTTTTTACAAAATTCTCCCCCCAATAAACAGAGAGTCAAAGTAGCCAATTTGTTCCATTGACTTCAGCCAAGTGCAGCATGATTCTAATTTTATGTTAGTCCCAAGGAACAGCTGCAAATCTTGAATTAACCAGGAAAATACAGTCAGAGAAAGTAGCCAGCTGAGACCCTTGTTAGGAGAAGCCTAATAGCATTCAGATTGTTAGGCGATTGCTGTTTGTTTTTTTCCAGGAAGATCACACAAAATTTCAGTCATGTGAGATTTTCACTTGAAGTGAAGTGGCCAATCAGAAATCTGGCTTTGAAGGGATTTAATCCTGGGTTGCAGGTAAATATCCAGGGTAAAAAAAATATGGATAAAGCCCTGCTGAGCTAGGTGACCTTGAGGAAGACAGACAGTGTGGTTATCTGCACTTCACTTATCTAAAATCTTCTCTTGTTTGAGGTGGGATTACGCTGTCCACCTCATACCAAGAGAGGGGATTCTGTGTGCCTTGCTCAACTCAAAGTACATGACCCAGCATCCATGGTTACACCTTGGGAAGGCAAGTGTGCTTCCCCTGGAAAGAAAAGTCGTTTGGAAATTAAAAGACCATATGATTCAGGCTGTACAGCTCATGTGCAATCATAAAGAGGAGATGCGCATAGGGAAAAGAAAAATGGAATAATGTTGTGGCAATGTTGAGGTACAGCATTGGGCAGAATAGGCACTGTAAGAAGCAGAGGTGTGCTAGTTCGGGCACAGCAATCAGGAGATGAGTGATGTCCTTAGCAGCCATTGCACCAGGGAGGGATGTGCAAAGTCTGCTGCAGGCTGAGAAGCTCCAATTACTACATCAGAATCTCTTATACGGTCTTGTTAAGCTATAGGTTCCCCATACAGGCTGTTCACCTCCTCCCCATGCCCAGTTCAGTCACAATCCTCACTAGGAAACCAGAAGTGGAAAAAGGTCAATCTTCCCTGTCTAATAAATTCAGGAAAAATAAAAACTGATGACTTAAGATGGAATCCCCTGGGTTTCCAGAACAACAGCATACCTTCACATGTAGGCCTAATGATCTCTTGTATTGTTACAAAGAGTTGCATTAAAAAAAGGCCAAACCAAAATTGTGAAGAACACTGAGGAATTATTTCTAATCCCTTTTTGCTTGACAAAAAAAAATCCCCTAAAAACCCAAACTAATAAAACCATTTTACACAAACCACAGTGAAAGAAACTAAATGGTGTATTTACAATTTATTTTCAGTTTATGAAATCACCTCATGAATTAAATATATGTCTGAGTTGTGTAAGTGTCAAGAAGGGAGAAAAGATAACACTAGGGAGGAGACAGTAGATTTTTATACTGTCTGCTGGTTGCCTTTCATTCTCTGAACAGCAGGAGGAGATTAATGATATTGTAACAACAACATTAATGATGCTGTAAAATCATAAGGACAGAGAGAGCCAGGATTTGATAAAAGTGAGATTTACAGCTGCATCAGTCAATTTAATTATCTTTTACTAAGCTTAAACTAAGCAGTAAGACTAATCTCTATTTAACATGTTTTACAGGGTCTGCAGGCGCTTTACAATCCTCCTCCATTCAGAAGTGTCAAATTATGGCAATATTGATAAAAGAGTGGTGTGAATGGTTGTCTAGTCAATCCCCAAATCAGGTAATAACTTTCTTTACTGCATTGTAAAAGCCAATTACTCTGAAGTTTTGGAGTGAAATTTGTGAAGAGCAATCTGAGTTAATAATGTTTAGAAAACAAATTCAAAGAAGATAAAGATCGTGTCCACCTGCCTGCGCTCACTATAAAAGACAGTGCTGCTGCCTCTGTGCTGGCTCTGCTGCCTGTCCTCCTGCCCTGCAGGCAATGACCAACATTGTCTAGAGATGAGTTGTGAACAACATGAAATGTTTCAAACAAGGTGTTCTTCTTCTTTGCAATATTCTCAGCCCATTTCTTAGCCACCAGCAGCTGCTTCTCCAGATTCTGTTTCTTTTTGTTGTATTACTGGACTTGTAGTATAACACAGTATTTGTTCTTAGGAAGTCCAGCAAAAACATGAAAGATTATATATATATATATATATATATATATAAATTTTCCGTGTGTAATTTTTAAAAACTATGGCCCTCAGGTACTTCAGTTCCCTAGGCTTGACTTTTTGCTCTCCATAACTTTGTGGAGTTACTTGTACTTCCATGAAGAGAGGAGTAAACCCAACAATCTTCACTTGACATGGCTAGTTCATGGTCACTGAGCCCTACCTTTTTAAATAAATATCATGCTTTGAGCTCTAGAGAAGCAAGCTTCTGGCATCAAGGACAGAAGAAAAATGCTTAAACTTGCACTTTTTTCAAGACTTTGATTTTCAGTGAGCTGAGAAAGTGTTATTCTCAAACCAGATGGCAGCTCCCAGCAAATTGCATGTTTCGAGCCTGTGAGAATCCCTTGTTTAGTCAGCTGTTGTCTGACAAAGCAGAATGAGAAAATCTAAATCTTTCCTAGTGAGTTCAGATTGTCTTTCCCCACTCTCCAAGCAGAGGAATGCCAGTCTCTCTCAGGCCAGGTGTGTCTGGCAGTGAAGAATCTGATTTAGGGCAGGCTTTCACTCTGAGCACTTGGTGATTGGAATTTTGATCCCACTTCACCTCTCTTTATTTTGTAGTCTTGCCTGTATTTAAGTGCTGTGGGCAAACCAATTCTTTTACCCATCTCTTCTGCCGGTCAAAGTGGCTTTGAATGCAATTTCTGTGATACTTTAGTCTTACTAAGCCCTATTATTGACCATTTTTTGAGTCAGGAGTCAGGCTTCCAGGAAGCAAACTTCACAGCACAGGCATGCCCTGTGTCATTCAAAGCCAGTTGTTCTGTTCCTGCATTTAAAAAAATCAACAAGACAAAGCAAAAAATAGTAACTGCAGTCAACTCTTAGGAGCTACTGTTCTGTTTGAAACACACTGCAGTCCTGCATCGTCACCTGCTTTCTTTAGCTTGCTAGCATGTCTGACATCCTAAATCTGGCGGGTATGATGTGCTTCTGACCACACTGAATGGCCCTCTCACCTTGCAACCTTTAGGTCCTGGGACCACAGTGCCCAGGCTGGGCTGACAGTGCTTCTGGGGCGGGAGGTACTGGAGGACTTGCCTAGGAGAGACATCCTTTGTAGGACAAGCACTACCCCAAACCCTGGCTCAGACCAACCCCAGGACCTTCCCAGGGGTTTAGGTGTTAGAAAGTCAGACGTGCTAAACTCAGATGCTTTATGTGTGACAGGCTTGGCTGGCCTCTGTCATGCAGCCCATGTTCCCAGTTGCTGCAGCCACTGGTCTCAGCTGGTGATCAGCAGATCCCATCCTGGAGGACTGCAGATGGAGGTGAGACAGAGCTCTGCAAAATCTGGTGGGAGGCCTTGTGCACCAGAGCATTAATTGGGAAATTGGCAATGCGTGGTGGTTCCCATCAACCTGACCCCATCAAGACCAAGATACCCTCAAGGTCCCTCTCTCCAGGGACTCTTGGAAGAAGGATTTTCACTCAAAGTGGTGGCTCACCTTATGGTGAGACAAGGGTCTCAAACGTAACTGCCTATTTCATGGAATTTCCACTAAGCCTAGGGGAAGGGGTGTAGAAATTGGTAGGAATTTTGCCCAAACAAGGTCTCCAGGTTTGAGCCTCTGTCATTAAATCCTGCAACGTGTTTGTTCATGCAGGAAACAGGGAAAAAGTCAGTTCAGGATTCTTATCCATCTGATTTTATCAGGGTGATAAATCTGGTCTTTGATCTTTTGTCAGTAACACAGAAAGTTGGAGGCAGCTACCACCACCCAGCTCAACCATGCAGTCATCAGGGTCTCATAAAACATTTATGAAACCTGTCATAAACTGGCCTGATAAGGAACAGGACATCAGGTTTCAGGAGTCAGCAGCTTCTTTGGGAAGACCTTCCCTCTAACTCCAAAGCTCCTTTGTTTAATTAGCAAACACAAGCCACTGATTGCAGCCTGCCATACGTGCTGGGAGTAGGGAATTTTCACCAGCCGTGCTGCCTGCTAAATTTTAGTGGCAGGTACTGGCCTTCATCATTTGCCTTTCCCACTTGCCAGTCCAAGGGGATGAGGAAGAAGAGGGGAGGCAGAGAGGAACTGAATAAAATTATAATTCAGGAAGGAAAAAATAGAAGAAAATTTTAACTGAAATAAGGAAACACATATTCTGTTCCCACCTTCCCTAGTTACTACAACTATGACTCACATCACAGTCTCTGCCTCTTCCTTACTTACTTTATAGGAAAATCAAATTGATCTGCCTTGTATCTTCTCTGTGCATATGTGCTCCTTGACACTTTTTTCCAGAAGACTAAGTCCCTAATAGAAAATGAGGTGCTTCCAGTGTCACCCCGTGACAGCCAAACCTGAAGAACAGGGCCATTGCTCCAATGCTGTGCAGTGGTTTCTGCTTCCTCCAGCAGCACGAAGCCCCTCTCAGCAGCACGTTGTCCACAGCAGCTCCATGACCTTCCTGAGCTACCATTCAATCACTCATTGGGATATTTCTTGTTCTTTGGAACAATTTTGGCCTGGGAGATGCAGTTGGAAAAGGAAACTGCTGCTAGGATCAGGTATCATGGTCTTGTTATTGATACAGAGGATTCAAACCCTTGATTTTCTGAAAGCACAGGAAGGTCAGTGTCAAAATACAGCCTATGTTTGCAACTCAAAGCCATGGTTAGCACCAAGATCAAATCCTTCTGGCATGAAGCCACAATTTTCATTCATGTTCTGCCATCTTTGATTGTGTTTTTGTTTTTTCTTAGTAAAGACACAAAATAGAACATGAGACACTACTTGGAACTTAGAATCACAAAATAATATCTCTTAAATCACCTGGATTATGTTTTCCTTTTATTTGCTTGTGTTTTTTTGTAATGATATATTCACAGTGTTGAGATACACACCACTGGTTTTTTTTCTGGTGTCTGACTTCATAGAAAGCTTAATTATTTCTTAAAAGTATTTTAAACCATGCAAATGATACTGTATATTTACAGCTATATATTTATTTTATAATCTCCATGAGATAAGCAGCTGTTATGTTTAATTGATATTACTGTATTATTTACTAATCAAACTACTTAGGAGTTTAATGGTGCAATCACAACTTCTCTACCTGTTAATTTAGTCCTGTTTCAGTCACTAATAATAACAATTGTTCAGTTGTTCACCAAGAACTTGGTGTTGGAACAGTTCCAAATAGAGATAGATACAAAGATACCTTAATTGGGTAGGTGTTATCGGTTGCTTATAGTAATAAAGCACTAATTCAACACTGGTATATAACCACAAAGCAGCTGTAATAAATTCCAGATTTGGTAATAAAACACTACTGTGTAGCTTGATTAGGTGATAAAAAAGCAGATACATTTTAGAAGTATATCAAAAATACAAAATTCTGGTTATCTTTTGCAGGCAGCCTTGTGGCTAAGGGTTCCAGGGCTACCAGGGAGCTCTTTGTCTTTTCCCATCAGTGAGGGTGACTGAGTGAAGCAATTGATTTGGCTGGGTAGCCTCTGCCCCAGGCTATTTAAGCAACCCAGTTCTCTTTCTTGCTTTGTTGCAAGCAGACACAGGACAGAAGAATCTCTACTTGCTAAGTCAGATGCAATTAGTCAGTTGATTGATCAATTACCATCACTTTTTGGTACCTCTTAATTGTGTAAACTTGCTCTGCTCCTGTTTCAGGTTATGTTATTCTACAGAAATATCAAGAAGTTTTGAGTGTTTGTATATCATGTAACACCACTCAGAGGAATACAGACAATGCACTTACTCTATTGTGTGGCAGTTTATGGAAAATGCAACCCCATGGGTGGCACTTTGTGCACACTACGGCCCAAACCCTGCATGGGTGGCCTTTTAGAGAGCCTCAGCACTCTGAAGGTGACTGTAGGTCACGAAATTGCAGTTCTAGATCTTTCTCTTAGGTGTGAAAGAAGAATTTGAATCAGCTAAAATAATGAGAAGGACAGGAACCTCCTGCTCCCAACTACAAAGCTCCAACCACAGACCTTCACAGGGGAGATAATAAAGATGTGGGAATATGTCACATTAAAATGACTGCATGGAAAATTCTAGGTACCTGAGTGGCAACGCATGCATGGAGATCTGCACATAGAGCAAGAGGTTTGGAAAACTTAATTTAAATTGGCACAAATCCTGGACTG
The DNA here is from genome assembly GCA_013400775.1 of Chaetops frenatus. Taxonomy (NCBI): domain Eukaryota; kingdom Metazoa; phylum Chordata; class Aves; order Passeriformes; family Picathartidae; genus Chaetops; species Chaetops frenatus. The sequence continues at coordinate 97,835 of VZTR01017690.1, read as the reverse complement.
GACACGCCTGCAGCTTTTCTTCTGACCATGAGACAGAGGGTGATGCTGACAGTGCCAGGTCCGCAGAGGTGTCCAGAGGGCTGCACCCTACACCAGGCATGAGAAGCATCCTGCACAAGCCTGTGCAGCCATGGCATGCATGTCTGCTGCACTGTGACTTGGGACTTCTGGAAAGTGAAAGTGCTGTGTCACTAAGGGTTTATATGGATCCTATAAATCAGAGAACCGGAGTCTCCTGTCTGTTCTTCATTTCTCTGTTCTTTTCAGCTCTTCTCCCCGCTCCCATTCTAAGAAAACTGCTACCAAAGTTGACCCTTATGTTTTTCTCTGTTTCTTCTACTCTCTAAGTTTTCCTCTTCTATTCTTCTCATTTGTGTTCTTCTGTACTATGCCCTCCACTGACAAAAGTCATCAGTTGCATCATTGCCTCCTCATAGATCTATATCAAGGGAAGAGCTAACCTAATTTCCCCACACCCTCAGATGTCCAGCACAGTGTAAATCATCTTCTAGCCTTCAGGAAGACCCCAAAAAGACAATCTACAGAGAGTGCATGGCAGTCAACATCTTTTGTGCACACTAATACCCTTGTACCACTCATCAAGAAGCTCTTTCTTCAAGACCTAAGACAGATCCAGGGACAGCTGGGGGAAGGTTTTGTACCCTTTGTGTCCTCACTGAATGCATGCTGCCTTTTCTTATGCACCAGAGAAGCCACAGAGCAGAGAGCTACTGGAACTGAGCTTTGTTCTTGCATTCATAAAAGAGCTCCTAATTCTCCTAAACTGTTTTTTCCTGGGCACACTGTACCTTTATACTTCATTGACTGCACAAAATTAGCCCTTTCCTGAACATATATTTTATGCCTTAAAGATTGCTGCCTGTGATGTAGTTGGTGAAATGAAACAGAACTACAAGTGAATTATGATCTTTATACCTAATGAGTAAAATTTGCTTACTGTGAACTTCTGAGTAAGGCTGAAGAAGATTACAGATTACAGAAGATTACAGACACACAACAAAAGTAATTCAGTCCCTGAAATTTCAAAAGTTTTTTGGAATATGCACCCAGAGAGTTGGCTGTAACTGGTGAAAAAGCTTTTGCCATTAGTATGCAGCCTTCCATGTCCCATTAGTTTTAAGCTCCTGCACGGAACTGTCATTTCTGCAAAGTGCAGGTATTGGAACTGGTGAACCAGCAGGGGAGGCTCAAAATTGTACTGGTCTTCCAAACATGCATAAAAAATCAATACAGCCCTTTACTAGTCCCATGAAAGTCACACCTTTCCATGTTTTGATGAAAGAAGGATTCCATCCTGATTGCAGCACACTCTTCTGCAAGGGCTCAGCCTCCTGAACCAGAAAAACCCATTGATCTATCTCCCATGTAACTTGGCTTGTGCCATTCCTTAGAACAGGGGCAGGGGATTTTAATGAGTTTCTGGTACTGGAAAGAGGGAACCATTTTCTTTATTTATGCCCTCTTAGGAACAAAGACAAACTTCCCCAAATGACTGCGTGATCATGCACTTATTGTAGACTCACAGACCCATAGGATGGTTTGGTTTGGAAGAGATCTTTGAAGAGTATCTAGTGTATTTTCAGTAACAAGACTACTGGGTTTGAATTCCTAATTCCATTTCTTTATGGATTTTTAATGGGACACTTTCTTAGGATTGGAAGTAGATACCTACCTTGAGAGTCACCAACCAGAAATTACAAACAGGATTCAGCAAGGTACTGGCTAATCAAAATGATTGACAAAACGGTTCTGATTCCTCTTTGTTTAAAATTATCTACAATTTAGAAGACCATGAATCGAACAACACTTGGATTAATTCAAGCTTGAATGAATTTCTTGCTGAAGTTCAAGGTTTAGCAAGTCATAAAAGGCTCAGGAAAAGCTTCCAGAGACCTGAATTTTTTTTTTTAAATGACTTAAGCAAAGGCCTGCAGGAGAAGTATTTTCCTGTGTGCATGAATCCTGTAAGATTTGAGGCTGAGATTTCATGTGCTTGGCACTGTTCACTGAAGACTAGGGTTCTCCTTGCACCATCCCTGTTCACCCGACAGCTCTTTGGTCCTGAATCCGTGTTCTTGCAGATACCACACCCACATAACCTCGTTATCACCCATTGTTCACCTGGCTGCTTCCTCCTCACCCTGTGTCCCTGGGACTGCCCACTCCCCTTTGGTCGATGGAAGCAGGAGTTGCTGCCTTTTCCCAAGAAGCACAGATGTGGGGCCGTGTAAGGCTCTATATCGCGGAGCTCTGAACCAGGGCCAGCTGGCTGGCTGTTAGCATGCAATCCAAACACCGGCCAAGGCTGTGCTGGCTGCAATAAACCCCTCCAAGGCTGCAAAACAGGTCAGAGATCTCAAAGAGTACAGCTCTGCTTGGATAATGATTAACGGCATGGTGGCAAATGTCCCTAAGGCTTTGGCTGGCTCTGTGTGTGTGCAGGCACACGTGCTTACGTCAATGGGAAAGTTTATCTGTCCTAAGCCCAGAAAACCCTTTGCAGGGGCAAAGCCTCTCTCCTGGTGGACTGTCCTGTCTACCTTTACTATGGTCCAGTATTCCTGATTGTCTCTGCACTGGCAGGGAATTCCCTGCTGCTGCATTTTAAACCACGAGCAGAAATAATCACCAGGGAAAAGTTTAGTCTTTCTCTAACTTCTGTAATGAACAAATATGGAAGACCATATGCCAGTTTCTGCTTCGTGGGCATAAATCTGAAAATGGAGAAAAATGTAGTTTTCTTTCCGACCCTCTGAGAGAAAAATCTGCAAAACTGACCTGAGGAGACAGAATATTATCATGAGTGTTTTGTTCTATGCCAGTAAATGTCCTTAAACTCATCAGTGCTGTTAAATTGCCACTTTCCAAAGCAAAATAACTTTAAAATTATCTGTGGATCCACTGCAAATTTTCCCCTTCTTCTTGATTTCTACTTGTTCTTTTTTAGAATCATAGATTGTAGAGATTTAGACCATGTTTTACCAAGTACCTTACCATAATTTTTTGAAAAGCAAGTGTTTAAAAAAAATCCCACTTTACTATGTAAGCAGGTAACTCCTGGAATATAATCTCGTGTGTGTCTGCATGTATTTATATACTCATGTAATGGATCTATAATGTTATGTAAATGTATTCTACTGTTAAATGGACAACTGTTTTTACAAAGAAAAACACTGATTATATTTCTGTTGAGGGGACTCAGAGGACCCAGCACGGACAATGCTGTTATTCATGATGAGCTCTCTTCTGAAATTTTTTGCAGTAGAAATTTTCCGAGTATGGTCATAACAGCCAGTCTGCAAGTTACAGCAGACACCTTCTGCCAGCCTAAGGCACCTGAAGCAGCCAGCAAAGGGGCAGCAAGCCCTGCCGAGAGGCAGAGAGCCCTGTGAGGAATGACAGATCAGCTCCCTTGTAATCAAGGGCCATTTCCTTCCTTTGTCAGGATCTTGACAGGCAATCTGATTTTAACATGAGTTTCCTCTATCCCAAGCTAGTGTCAATAGAAAAGCAAATGGATAAAATGTGAATGGGAGGCCACAAAATTCCTGGGTAATAGCAGATAACACACCTTGACCTTCCCACTCATAAAGTTGCATTACTTCCTCCTCCACAATGAAGATTATTTTTTATGTAGTATTTACATTCGTTTATATGGCTACACCCACAAAACCTTTATTCAGCTACATAAGGTTCTGCCAGAGCCCAGGTGTGGGTTTACAAAGGCAGTGGGAGCTGTGGCCTCCTGTTAACACAGCCAGCTCTGGTTTATGCTCTTGCTCATGAGCTCAGGAGAGAGACTGGAAGGCTGCAAGGAAAATAAGTGCCCAGATCTTAGACAATGACTGTGGGCTTGGGTGAATTCAGCTCTGGGAAAGACCATTTAGCTTAAGCACTGAGAGTGGGGGGAGCAGAAAGCAGCTGAACCCAATATTAGCATCAGAATATTTTATGCACATGGTTAAAGTCTTCTTTTGTATGCATATGAAAGAGGAAGACCAGAGCTGAAGGAGCAGTCACTGGAATTAGGACTGCAGCTATCCAGGTGCTTATACCAGCTGATGAAAAACAATGTTTCTGAAAACAAGGGCTGATGTTGGTGTAACACTGGAGGGAAAACACACTTTTCAAATAAATTTCCTTTTATTCTGTGCCCATTTGTTGCAGAAATACCAGAAAATTTCTTTATTCTGGAGAAATAAATTAAACACTGTAAAAGTTTCCCCTTTTAAATAACCATTCTACTAGGGACCTGATTATTTTTTTTTTTTTAACACTGCAGGTTTATCTCTGAGGAGATAAATGGTTTAATTTGCTTTATGATGTTACTTAGACTAATTAGCTGGTGTTTACATGGCTCACTAAAATGTGTAGAGCACTATAAATGTTCATATCCTTCAAATGAAAATGGCTCTAGGATCTTCCTGAAACCCAGGTTTTAAACCTTGCAGTATCTGATGCTAGGGAGCTAGGAGTAACCAACTTCCTTCCTTCCGCAGCAGTGCTTGTGTTTTCCTTTGCTGCCAGTATTTCACATTTTTCAGCCTCTTCTTAGCAACACATCTTCAAGGCAACAGTGCCTACACTTCTGTCACTAAGCCTCAATATTCATCACATAGAAACACAACCACACCATTTTGGGTTTAGCTGATCTCAGTGTCACGATGAAGGAAGCAACCAAGGAGGAAATCACAGCACACCAAGGTGCCAGAAGGGAGAAATCTGGGACCCCAGGACCAGAAACAGTGTCCCTGGCCTCTCTAATTCCTTCCAGGCATCTATAATGGTGACCTTTTCCTCTGCCTTCCCTAAAGTCAGTGCACTTGGGCTCTGGGGAAGCGTTTGCCCTGTGAGATGAGACTCCATATCTGAACCAGGTGTCTTGGGGCTCCTGCAAATGCATGAAGAGAAGCAGTCTCACCTACAGTACAGCTGGGCTCTGCCTAGAACAGATATCTGCAACAGGTCAGAAAAGTCACTCCTATGATGCCAGAAGATTCTTGCTTTTGATATATTTTTCACATATTCATAGCTCTGTAGACTATTATTGTATAGTTATATACTTTCTTAAGCTAACTCCGGTATTTTGTTAGACTAACACATTCCTGGAATCCTATTCTAATCTTGCTTTTTCAGTGAACCAAGGCCATGTCACTTTCCCATGTGTTTAGACATAAACAATGTGGGGCTAGAAGCAAGGTGGGAGGCTTCAGGAGGGGGCCAAAGCAAGAGGGGAATCACTTCATTAACTGTACTCCTAACTGGGGATTCTTGTCAACTCTGATAATTTGCTAAACTTATGAAAGTGCCAAAGCCCTATATCATGGGAGCATTCCACCATAAGTGCACCTGAAGGACCTTCAATAAATGGTAACTGCATTTTATCATTTTAATCTTGTTTGGCTTTTGATTTTAGGGCTGAAAAGGCATCACCTAAAGAAGGCTCTTTTCCCTCTAAAATGCTCAGGTGACCTAGAACAGTATTTTGCATTCTTCTCCTTTCTTATGTACACTGACGACCTGCACAGCAGGCATTGGAGACATCTCCTGGCAAGGTGGAGATGTGGATTGAAAGGTGTTAAGGTGGGGACTGGACTCACTTCACTGCCCTCCTCAAAGTGTGTGCTAGCCATAGATCTGGGCAGGAAAACTCAGGAAAAGTATTAGAGGAAGTGGTTGTGAGGGCTTTGTCTCTAGTTCATTAATTCTGGTGTCACCAGTACATGAGGTCTGCAAAACCACCCTGAGCAGCAGATGTCACCTCCAGCTCAAGGAGGGAAAAAGGGACTGTGATTTGTGTCAGTTTTTATAACTATATATTTCTGTGAAGGACGTTGAACAAGGTTGCAGTTCCAAGGACTATGCTCAGAATCTAGGAGGACCTGATGTTGGGATCCAGGCAGCCACATTATATGAACAGTGAGACCAGACCCAACATATCTGGAAATTTTTCTGTGTATACCCCAGCCCCTGCTGTGAATTTAAAACAAACACTTAGATGTTATTGCTTTGACCTATGCCTGCCAGCACAGACTCTTTGCATTTCATTGCACACACCTGGGTACTGCAGAGTGGTTTAGCTCTTTGACCCAAGCTGTGTCCATTGGTTCAAGGGAGACACAGAAGTGTGGTTTGTTACTCTAAGGATATGTCCAGCACTTCCCACGTTTAAGACATCTCCCTCCAGGGATTCAGCAGGCATTCTTCTGTGGTCAGCACAGAGAATTTTGCATTTGTTCTCAGCTGTTTGAGGATGCTGCATCTCTGTAGGCATGAGAATTTGCTCAGTCACCGGTGCTGCAGATTTTCCACCTTCCGCACTCTGGTCCCCACTGTGTTTGCTCTGAATCCACCTCAGCGGGGTATGTAGCCTCCAAATATTTCCCTTGGGCTTAATGATTGACACACGTTGGCTTTACTTAGCATTTACACAGTGCTATTGACAGGTGACAAGGCATATTATTTTATGGCTGGGATGATATGGAGAAAGCTGACAAAGGTGAACAAAGGTACAGAAAAGCTTCTGTGTGTGGAAAAAAACAGGCAGAGAAAACTCTTTAGCCCCCCCAAAGGACAGGAACTTATTCTTGCTGGTTATAAATTACAAACAACAGGAAGAAGATGAAGGAACCACCCATCAGCCTTTTCTAACATAACACAAAATCAGCAGGCTGCAATTTCAAGAAAAAACAAAATGAGATTTATTTTTATACAGTGAAAAATTTATGGAGGTGCACAGTGTTTAGATTTGTGATGTTCCCTGTGAGACAATATCGTGGATGTAAGGTAAATGTACATGGGTTCACATATGTTTTGGACATCCTTAAGGAGGCAAAATCCATGGAGGTGTCTTAGGTCCCTAAGCCATAGATCACTGTGCAATAGAACAGATATTTTGGAAATTTCTCAGTATACTTGCTTGGTGCTTCTGTTTTCCATTGAACCACTTCTATTGATTTTCTCCACAGGAGATGGGCATCAACACGACTTCAGCAACACTAATTAGCCTCCTTTCTTCAGCCATCTGCTGGGGACAGGCTGCTGGGCTGGCTTGGTAAGGCTGCTTGTATGACCTCACCATCATCCTTGTGCCAGCCTGGTTTGGTGACTAGCAGTGCTCTTGCAAATACTTTGAGAACTGCTCAAAAGCTGGATCACGCAACTCCCATCATACTCCAGCTGCTGGATTTACACACAGCTAATTGCAAATGATCACACTGTTGAACAGGGGACTGAGATGCACTCTTGGAGCCGCTCTGCTGCCAAGGGTCTGGCAGTGCTCCTTGAATTTAGGGATGCTGAGGATTAGGAGGAGGAATGCAACCCCATCAACCTGCCCTTCCACTTTCTCACCTCAGGAAAACAAAGGGTGAGTTTCTGACTATGCCATTTCATCTTTGCCACTCGATCACCTACTTTTCTCTTTCCTTCTTTCCCATTTTCCCTGAAAGCGAACAAGTTCTTCCAACACCACCAAAATATCAGCAACACTTTAGCATTTTACCCTCACAGCAACCTCTGAGCATAAAACTCTCAATCATTAGAACCACTCAAGGCTGGCCCCTGGTCCTGGCTCCACAGTCCCACTGTTTAAAACAAGTGACCAGATGTAATTGCTGTGGTGCCCAGGCAGCACCAGCACATCTCCCATGGCAAACCATGGCAAACCAGAGTAGAAAAAGCAAGAATGGATGCTCCTTCTAAAAATGGGGCTTGTGACAGCAGCTACAGCTCAGCTGGGACCATGGGGGCTGACTACACCACGGAGAACTGGACAGGAGGTTAAGAGACATAAGAAGGAGGTGATACATGCGGTATGCTGGGTGACCAGTAGGGATGAGGCCAGAGCACAAATTGCCATGGTAATGCAGTTTAGGGGGCCCTGGCTGCAGTTCGTCCCTCAGCATGACAAGGTGCCTCAGCATGAGCGCTGGATGCTTTGGGTGGACCGTCATGGGCACGAACATGCTCAGCTGGACAGAGACCAGACCTTTTATTTGAAGGGGTATAAGGGCCCTTGAGTGGTGGCATAGAACACAGCCCAGCCTGTAAAACAGTCCTCATTCATTCACTTGGGCATCATATCTCAGGAGCAGCAAGACATGGCTGTGGAGCTGCGTTTGCTCCCTTAGGATTTGCTATTGTTTGCAATGCTGACCACCCACAGCACACATGGCCAGTCCAGCAGAGCCTCAGCAGCATTGCGTTGCTGCAGAGTGATGCTGCTTTCTGTTCCTCTGGACCAGCATGCTTCTTTTCACCCTGACTGAGCTTGGGGTTAACCTGGCAAAGCAGGCAAGGTGGTGGTGAGAGAGATTTGGAGCTGTGTTCAGCCTTGTGCCTCCCACAGCCTGCTTGCCTACAGACCTGCCTTGTGACCAGCTCCAGCATCAATGGCAACCAGCCTGGCTCCAGCTCTGCTTTTGTCTGGAGGGTTCACAAGAGCTCTCACTTGTGTGAGTTCCTCAGTGTCTGACAAGCCACAAGCTCAGCTACAGCTGTTGGCTCAGAAAAGTTGCTGAAAAGGGTCCTTGTCTCTGTCTGGCCATATCCACTCTCATGACATTTATACAGGCACATTTTTCTTTGAAAGCTCTGTCCTGCTGCCAGGTCAGACTGAACTCAGCCAACATTTTAGACTCATCATGGAAGGGACATTGCCAGCTCAACCTCTCTGTGTGCTCAAACCAAAGAAGGAAATACGTAGTTACCAACAATTAACTTCCCATCTTGGAGGGCAAGTGAAGGGAAGCCCACTATGAGTCTACTCCAATTAGATATCATTCCATAGGGTTATTTATAGAACAAAGGTCAACAGTTTTAAGTTAAAAGAGGGAGATTCAGACCAGATATAAGGAAGAAATTCTTAACTGTGAGGGTGGTGAAGCACTGGAACAAGTGACAGGGATGGAGATGTCACAAACTACAGTGGCTCCTGTGCTGCGGGCCCTGGCCTCACTGCTCATACCCAGCCTGGTGCACAGCAAGGTTTTGCTGCAGAGCAATTTACTTTTGAAAATAAGACACTTTTTCCCAGAGTACTGATGACTCTGGGGAAATTGTAGAAACCATATATATGTCACAGTAAGTCAATTGCAGGCCCTGGAAAAATAGGTGAGACAAAGTTCTGTCAGAAGGCTGACAAGTTATTCTATCCAAGCAGACAAATGACACTAATTAATCTACTTCAGCCTATTATTTTTGACCTCTGATTGATAAAAAGCAAAGATCTTCACACTTTTTTTTAAATAAAGGGACATAAAAAAATCTGACCCCACCTCTTTTAACTTGACTTTGACTTCAGGGAATCATGATCATGCTGGGAACTTCTCTGTAATTCTATCAATGACTGGAAACCAAATATCCTGAGGCCTTAAAAATGCCATCATCAGGCAGGCTAAATATGTAAACATGCATTCATGAACCAGGGAGGTGGCAGGATGCATTGGGTAGAAGAGTCTTTAAGGGAGATTCTCCTAATAAAAGACAATTATAAAAATATGGGGCCATAGTAAGAGCAAAGCTGCATGCAGAGTGGAAGAGGTAAATATTCCCTTTAGCAGAAGAATACCTCTCCTGCCCCCCATTGAAATTATGTGCTGAAAGGCTAACATCAAAGGTTTGTTCAGAAAATTGTTATCTCAGAATGCTCATATACCATTCCCCTGAGCCTTGGGAAAGCCTTTTTTTCTCATTTTACAGTGCAAATGCGGTTTCATGGGATGGATTTGGATTAGTTTCTAGAGAGCAAGCCTGGGAAATCTACAGAACAACAACGTTCTCTCCTGCTGGATCTCCTTTGGCAGTAATGTTGGATCTCCCCACCATCCCTGAGCTGATCCCTGTATTTCACTCCTTCAAGTAGTTTGGTGCCTCTAAGCTGCTGTTAATAGAGTAAGATTATGAAAACAGGTAAAGAGAATTATTTGAGAAATAAATAAACAGCTGCCTGTTTTTCTCCATGCTGCATTTGTTCTTGGAGTGGCAGAGGGCACAGGAGTTTCTCTTCCCTCTAAGAAGCAGAGCCACCAGCCATGAGTCTATGTCCACCATGGCCACATAAGCAGAGAAAAACCATTCCAATGGAAAAAGGAGGTCCTGACAGCCTTTGATTTCAGTATTTATTTTTCCCTTTTTATTCCCTGCATGAAGTATTTCCAGGTGACCCTGTGTGAGTCAATAAATAATATATCATCCCCTGGTGAAAAAAACCTGGCCAAGTCAAAGGCGCCTCTCAGTCTGAGGCTGGCTGTAGTTTATCTCTTACCTTCAACTGGCAGTTTAGAGACATTAAGACAATCAGATAACCAGAAGTGAATAAGCACTTCAATGGTTCAATATCTCACTCCACAAGTGACAATAAAAAGCTCATAAATTTCCCATGGCACATTTGTGTGTGCAGCAGGCAGGGGAGGCAGAGTGGCAGGGGCTGCTGACACCAGAGATGTGGCATGCACTGCCCACCTGTGGGTCACACATCTGCTGCTTAAAGAAGAGCCCCCAAGCAGAGGTCTCCATAAAATATTTAGGTGTCACCTGTAGAGATGCAGACCATGCCTCTACACATCTAAGGTTGAGGTTGTTCTTCCTGGGAGCTCATTGGACTGCAGACAAAAAGGACTCCCTTGCTCTTACCCTTCTGCAGGTAGAAAAAAAAGGGGGTGATGTACAGGTGTGGCAGGACAAGGTTAGAATCCACGATTTGTGAGCCCTTCCCCATGTCCTGAGCTTGTCCCTCCCTTTGATCAGCCTGACTTCCAATGGGATGTACAGCAGAAGTTTCATAAAACCTCAAGGAAAATGCACATCTCTTTCCAGTGGAAATGGGAGGTGCAGTAGGCTGCATCCCTGATATAAACAAGGGAGCAGAAGATGTACAACAGCTCTGCCAGTGATGACTTCAATTTGCCTCTGAGTGCAAATGTGCTCATACAGACAGTGAGACAGGAAACAGAGGGGATGGAAATCTTACTGTTCTTCAAGAAGCCCTCCTGAGGACTGCACAGAATGTGACTTCAGCCAATTTTTCTGTTGTGGGAACTTTGTTAATACCTTTGGGGTGCATTATTGCTAATTCTGTGATAATCCTCCACCGAAGGAGTTATTGTGCATGTTCTGTAAGCAAAGACATTGCTTTCCAAGGTTTTCCAAGACTTCCAACACTTTTCAGGTTTGAGGGAGTGGGAGATGTTAATAACTGCTTGGGCAGCAATGGGGACGGGATTTTGCGCATCCAGGGAGGATTGAGCAAGCAGCTGTGCAAGGTTTGTTTGCCCTCCCGGGGTTAAGTCACGGCAGAAAGCACGGCCAGGCGGGGTTCAGCCGTGTTCCGCTGACCGGGAGGTGCCGAGGGGACCGGCAGGTGACACGGGGCAGCAGCATGAGCCGCCCTGTCCCACCAGGTGGCACTGCGACACTGAGCAAGCGCTGCCGGGGGCCGGGCGGACACCGTGCTCCCACCGAAGGTGCTGCAGCTCCTGCATGGCCTTTATCCATGGATAATGCACGGCCTCAGCTGCTAAGGAGGACGTACACGACTTCTTGGGGACCCTCACTTGTTCTCCCAGCTGGGTGATGGAATGCCAGTTGACTGTGGCCAGCCCCTGATTGAAGTACACCCAGACCAGCCAATGTGCTGTGGAAGGGCCGAGATGTCCAGGACATCATGGTTACAGTTTGCTGGAAGGGAGAAGAGTGAGGAAGACGGGGGGAGGGAAATGAATTAGGAAAATGTGACCAAAAGGGGAAGGCAGAAATGGTACCCAAAATCATAGGCTGGGGCCAAGGCTAGGTGGGCATGGGAAAGGTGCAGGAAAGGGAATTGTTGAAGAGGGGTTTCCTAAGGCGTGGGGGGAAAACAAGTGGCTGTTTTTGGTAGTTTATCCCTCCTTCTCCCCCCCAAAAACTTTATTTTCTGTGATACTTCTTGGGCAAAACAAAATGCCAGGGGATTGGTATAATCTGTAAGGTTGACAGTCTTCTCCACAGGTCCCCCTGCACACATCTAGGCTGCACCATCACAAAATTAAACCAACACAACTGAAAGTGGGAGTGATTGAGAGCCCACGTTTTCATTCTCAGGGACTGTATTTTCCTTTAAAATTGTAAAACCTTGTTGAAGAGAAGGAGCACAGATGTTATAATCTGTCTTTCTGCCAGTGCTGAATTATTCTTACTGAATATTCTTATAGCTTTATTTAGTTACATTACATATAGCAAATAAAACAAATTCACTAGCTAATCCATCTTCCAGAAACCTCTGTGGATATAGAGCTTAAGCTCTCAAAAACATTTCTTGTCTTCTTTAAGATTATTTGGGCTAAAGTTTAAGCAAAACAAGAACAAAAAATAGTAGGCTCATAGCTCTCAGTCAGTGTGAACTTTCAATATTGGAAATAGACTGCTGCTGTTTAAGTTCAGTCTGGTGCAATAAATATAGCTGACATAGAGCAGTATCTCTAATAACATTCAGTGTTACAAATGTAAGCCAATAAGACAACGAGCAATCAAAGAAATCAATCCTACTCTGACTGTTAGGTTGGTACTTCTCTGGGGGCTTGCTTATTAGCATAGAGATTGCCCTTTCCATAGTACAGGATATACTCTGAAAACTTTGAAAAGCCTGAGAATAGGTGGACTTAAGGTTGATACCTGAGGAATCAGAATTTGAAGAGTGATGTGAGAAGTGAGAGCCTGGAACAGAGTCTTCCTGGACAAGCAGACTCAAGCTGATCAATGAAATACAGAAAGGTTGAGGAACTTGCCAGCTGCAGCAGGAGGGGATGTGCTGTAGGAGCCACTCCAATTTCCTGATTAAGGCATGGGGTTACTCAAATGAGAAATGAAATGAGAAAGGATTATTCCTTCTCTTTGGGGAATGGAGAGGAGGTTGCCTGCGTGGTGGCATTTCCCAGGTGCTCTCCGTTCTCAGCAATGCCTACTCTGTCATAGCAGAGGGCTGTAGGACAGCAGTGTGTACAGCCCACTCCCTCCTCCCTCTCTTCCTTCCCTTTCCAGAGCTTATATGAACAGTAATTCCCCTCTGCTGAAGCCCAGGAGGCTCACACAAGCTTTCTTTGGGTATGTGCAGCTGGCCGCAAGGTTTAGTGGCCAACAGGCTGCTGCAGAACCCACAGGGACATCCATGTGCCAGTGCCCGTGTGTCCCATCTGCTGACCCCACACCATCTCCCCCGGCTGATGGCAGAGATGTTGCTGGTTGCACAGGTGTGTGGAGAACTGCCAGTGCTGGCTCCCATTCCAGGTTTCAAGAAAGGAGTGTGCTGTGCTGGTTACAGGATATTCTTCATCTCTTATCCCCTGTGAGGTAGTGTGACCCCTATTCTGCCCCTGCTGTCTCCAGTCTGTCTGTCTCCTCAGGCCGTACTCCTCCTCCCCCCATACCTTTTATCCTTGAATGAACTTATTTCTATTTGGCATTCCAACAAACATACTTGCTTTCCCTCCTTGCTTCTCTATGCCAATGGGAGAAGTATCAGAAGCAGAGGGTTGGGAGGCTTTCTGGCCTATGGCCCATGACACCCAGAGTGGAAATAAACTATTGCTGAGAAAGTCCTGCTCTGACATTGCCCTGTGGAGGAACCAATGGGTCATTGTCCCCTGGAGATGGCCAATGTAGAGGGCAGGCAGTGAACAGGACACAGCAGGCCCAGTGTTGGTGTAAAGCATCCTCAGAGAAACTGAATCTGAAGAAGTCTTTTGGGAACACATGAGATCTGAGAAAGCAGAGGTTGATACATTTCAAATGTATTCATGTCATGTGGTGGTGTTTTGAGACCAGAACCTGTACTTTATGTCCTGTGATGTATAAAACAGTGATCTGCAAAACATTTCCACCTAATTTAGTTCCCAGAAACAGCTGAAACACCACAGTCCTGTTACTAACAAGGAGCTCGATGCAGGTTACCCGCATAGGAAAACTTCGTTCAAATGGTGCCTTCTTGGCAAAATTGTAAAGCAACCAAAATCACAGGGATGGCATAAATGAAAGCCTAAGATACAGGTGGCACCACATGGAGCATATTTTGAAGTGGCAGGTACAAGTCTGCTAGGTAAGCCAGTACCATCATGTTGCCTTTTCTTGATATCCACTGGCAACCAATCAGTAGTAGCAATTATTTAAATCAAAAAGCCTAACAATTGAACAATATCTTATTAAGTCACAAAAAAAGCACATTTTCCCAAGCTGAGTCACCTCAGCATGACTGTCCCTCAGTCAGTGACTAACAGGGTTCTCAGGCCACAGTCCCTGCCACAGCATCTCTGCTCCACTGATCTTTCTGCTGCCTTGCACTGCTTTATACTCTGCCACTTTTATGTGTAGTGATGACTGAAGCAAGGCTGAGGGAGTGATGTGCCTGCATTTAACACCAAACATGGTGTGCTTTGTGGAGGTTTTTATCAGTTGGATGAGCTGCATTTTCTGGGCTGACTGAGAGAGAAATAATAGAAAGAAAATAAACCTAGTGCAAGCCAATGTCTGGATACTTCTGCAAATGCAGCAGAGCCAGTGACTTCACCAAGGAGACAGGGCAGAGTGGCACTTCTCCATCTGCATTAGTGCAGTTTACTCATCTCTCCCCAGTCCATTTATTGGAGGGATGCTCCCCAGCTCAGGATAATCCATTTAGGCAAGGCTTAAGGACTTTCCCCACTGTGAAGACATTTGCTGCAATTAAGGAGGTTCTTTTGTGTCTAAATTTATCAGCTTTAACTCTGTGTTGACTTTGCTGGGGTAGGTACGAGATTCAGGTGGACTTGGAACATATTGAGCCAAAATTTCTCCGTTCCACTTGGCAAGCATGAAATAAAGGGAACTACAAGAGTTTTGAGCATTAGTTGCTTCAGAGGACCTGCCTCTGGAGAAATGTTTGAATCCCCAAGGCTGCTAGCTGATGTTCAGAGTTCTCATGATGCTTTTGAACCTTGTGCAGCTTTGGCCAACTTCTAGGCCTCAGTTTGCTCTTACCCTCATCTCCTTCTTTTCTGAGCCAGCTATGTTCAGTCATTTTCTGAAGCACAGCCTCCCTCCACACCCACTCACAGCTCCAGTCTCCATCTCACAGGCTTGGGCTTGGTCTCTGAGCCAGCAGCTTCTCCCCAGCCATCCATGACTCTCAACTGCTGCTGCTGCTGCAGGAGCGAACTGTCCCAGCCCTAAGAAGGGCTGCAGGCAGTGATGAGAGGACAGCCCTGGAGACTGGGCAGGAGGAAGGGTTAGTTGGCTGAATTCAGAGGCAGGAAATGCTGGAGAGATGGGGAAACCTGTGCTGGTGGGGTGAAATAGAATAATGGAATTAGGTTGGAAAAGACCTCTAAAATCGAGTCCAACCAAGAAGCCGGCACTGCCAAGTCCACCACTAAACCACGTCTCCAAGTGCCACCTCCAAATGCCTTTTAGATTCTTCCAGTCATGGTGATTCCACCATTTCCCTGGGCAGCCTGTTCCACTGCCTGGCCACCCTTTCACGGAAAAAAAAATTCCTAATATCCAATCTAAACCTCTCCTGGTACAACTTGAGACCATTTCCTCTTGTCCTGTCACTTGTTACCTGGGAGAAAAGACTGATCCCTACCTGGCTACAGCCTCCTTTCAGGCAGTTGTGGAGAGTAATAAGGTCCCCTGTGGGCCTCCTTTTCTCCAGATTAAACAACCCCAACTCCCCCAGATGCTCCTTGTAAGAACTTGTGCTCCAGACACACTTGTGCTGTGGGAAATGGTTTCAAAGGCTTTCCTACAGTCCAGAAAAACAACATCTTCTCTCATCCGCTGAGCTTGTCACCTTGTCACAGAAAGAGATCAGGTTGGTCAACTAGCCCTCAGGATGATGGCTGCTGACTTTGTGAGGAACCTGAATGTCCTTTACCTTGAATGGGTTTGGTACATGCTGTTTTTGCATCACAGTTTTTCCCAAGTGACCTCTCAGGGTGTTTTTTTTTCAGGCCTGAATATGGTGGGCTAAATGCTCTATAACAGGACCAGCTTTTTAAGGGACAAGATGTACTTTCGACTAATTGCCTCTGTGCTCAGGTTCTCTCTCCATTTCCCAACTCCTCCTTATCAGGAGGGCAGAGGTACTTGTTAGAGCTTTCAAGGAAATGATACAGAGAACAGACTGACAGTTACCATCTGTAGAGAACAATTTGTTTAAAATAATATCACTGAAAGCCCAGATTACTAATTACATTTTATTAGTTGCTTGATATGAATTTTCTGAAGAAGCAGCTTCTGTAAAGCTACAGTTGATACCAAATCCAGCGTGAAGCATTACTATGAATACAGTGTTATCAGATTAACTGTAAAGGTTGTCAGTGGCTACTGAAAATATTGCCTTTTTTGAAGACAGATAAACCTTCTTCTATTTTATCATCTTTTTCCCCCTGCAGGGGAAACATCAGTAGCAGTTAAAGATATAGGCACTGGAGCCTTCCTGAACTGGGGGGAAACTTTGGTGAAAAGGAGATGCCTAGTTACTGAGTGTGCTAAATAAGTCCAGCATCTCATAAATAAATCTGTCCTTGTATGAATTAGTAGTATTTTCCTTATGAACATGACGTGTACATCTTCCAATAGCGTGTCATGCAATCCCAGGGACTCCTCTTTGTCTGCTTAGGATGTGGGAGCTGTGGAAAGTCTGCATCTCACACCCTTCTCAGGTCTGTTTACATGTGGGAAGTCTTTTTATCTGTTTACCTGTTCACCTGTGGGGGCTGCATTTCTTGGCTCCTTGTGCATCCTTTACCTTCTCCATGCGGGCTAATCCAGTTGGGGGATGGGAGGCATTAGCATGGCCATAAGGGTGGCTATGGCTCCCAGGGCCTGGGAGAGCCTAATGGGATGTTTTCACTTCCCTGAAGAGATGAGGAAAAAGGTGGTGTGGGATGAAGAGCCCTCCCAACAGCCCCTGGAAAGCCCAGCCCTTGCCCCTTGAAGGCTATTCCCTGTCCTCAACCCCTTCAAATATGTGCCCCAGGATGTCCCCCGCACTGCCCCCTCCCAGCTGCCTGCAACAGAAATGGATTTGCCTGCATGGTTTTGAGCCAGCTCTTGGATTTCCAAAGCTACTGAGAAACCATTTCTTACTGAATAGATATGCTTATGAAAATAAAACCATTACCTGAATCCCTGAGAGCTGAGAAGCACAGGCATAGTTTGAAGTCTGCTGGCTTGTGTGTGATGTGCTTCACATCTCCAGAGAATGTGACTCTGAGCTTATTTCTGAACCCAGGACACTCAAGGGAGTATTTTCCATGGCACCATATTCTTGCAACAGCTACATGCATGCCCATCCTGGTCTTTGTTCATTCTCTTTCGTTCTGCTGGTGAAAATCATTACTTAAAACACAGTTAAAAAAACCCCTCTAAACAGATGAATGGAAGAAAAAGCTACTCATGACGTCAGCAAAACAGATTCTAATAGACAGATATCAAAGGGACACTGCCTTCAGCTATACACTTGAAATACTCCTGACATCAGTCTGGGGCACATTTTAGCCTCCTATGCTTTGCATTTAGGAAGCTTAAATACATTATATAGAATTGGTTCCACCTACACAGAATTTGTTGAGAATAAAAGCAACAAGATTGCAGGTTCTCACCACTTCTTTAGGCACAAGACATATTCCTGACACCCCAACAGCCATCCTGTGCCCACAGAGCAGTACAGGCAGGAGCTGCCACAACTCTCAGCCACCACCTCCTGGTCCTTCCCCACCTGAACTGCAGACAGGGACAGATTTCGGTGTGTGCACAAGAAGGACAGCAGCCCCCTGCCCACATACAACATACAGCAGATGGCAAGAGGGATATAATGTTTTACCAGGGCCTGTGGTGACAGGACAAGGGGAATTGGCTTAAACTGAAAGAGGAGAGGTTTAGATTAGATACATTAGGAAGAAATTATTTACTGTGAGGGTGGTGAGGCACTGGTTCTGGTTGCCCAGAGAAGCTGTGGATGCCCTGTCCTTGGAAGTGCTCAGAGCCAGGCTGGATATGGCTTTGAGCAACTTGGTCTAGTTGGAGATGTATCTTGTCTGTAGCCTATCAAGGACTAAGTGAACTTTCTACCAACCCACTCTATGATCCTATGTACATCCACTTGCATTTTCAGCCCAGGAGCTGAGTGAGTGCTATCCTGAACACAACAGACTTCACAAGAAAATAGTGATACTACTGCAAAGGAGTTTTCTTCATAGCTGTCCCAGATATGGCTCAGACATGCTGACTCAACTGGGTGGCAGAAAGCATCTGCAAGGGACACAGGACCAGGAAAGGAGCAAGCCCAGGCACCTGAGCACTAGGATCCCAGATTCCTGTCACTCAGCTGGCAGCATTAGCCACCAAAGAAACTCAAAAAATATATGTTAAAGCCACTTTCTATGACATGTGTGACTGCTGGCTTGATTGCTCTGATAAGTAAACAGGTTAATTGAAATAAATAAAAGTGCTATAGTACTAATAGTCACACTACCATCCCAACAGGCCGGTCAGGACCCCACAGGAGCTGGTGGGAGGAAAGACCCTGAGATGAGCTCAGATGTTTGGAGCATGGTGGTAATAATGCCAAGGTTGCAAGTTTGATCCCTACATGGGCCATTCACTTTATAGTTAGACTTGGTGATCCTCGTGAGTCCCTTCCGATTGGGAATATTCTGTGATTCTGTGAAAGGGAAGCAGACAGGAGCATGTTGCTTGTCAGGTGGAGAGGAGTAGCAGAGCTTCTTGGCAAGAGTCTTGCATCAAAAGGCTTTGTCCTGCGCAGGAGCTGTGTCTGGTGTGCCAGAGCCCCTACCCTCCTAGATTAGGGCATGGATGTTTTTGCACCCCTCTGGCACCCTGAAAAATTTCCAACTCTGATCCACCAGCAAATTTGTGTAGCAAGAATCATTGTCCCATTCTTGCTGTCCTGTACCCCCTTCATGGGCAACATCAGAAGGTTTCACAAAGCCCTTCATATTTATCTCTAGACTTTAAAGAAACAAACACTCAGTTCTCTAGGTCAGTTCCACTGAAGTCATTCCCCTGGAGAGGCAGGGGGTCCTGAAGGGTGCATAAACACTTCTGTATTCCCACTGCTCTGCTGTTCCTCTGGATGTAGAAGGATATTCCACCTGTGCTGTCTCATTTTAATGCACCTCTTCTCTCTTTGCTTTTGCCAGTTGCAGTTTCTTCCCAAGAAGAAGGCCTCTCCAAGCTCTCCAGCCTTTCTTGGAGAAGACACAAGCAAGGTGACTAAGGGAATCCAGCAAGTACCTGGACTGAGCAGAGAGGCCCTAGAGATTGCATGCTGTTTCTCCAAGTTATTCTGCAATCCCCACCAGAAATAACCCCAAAGGCCCACGACTGCCTCTCACAGTACCCATACCAGCAGAGCCAGCTGCTCCTTCCCTTCCCACTCCCCTTCCAAGCAGCCGCACATGGATGAGCGCTCCTACACCCTTCATGCTCTTTAGTGTGGCACAGCAAGAAGAGGAGGAGAACAAAGGACAGCCGTGAACCAGTCACTGAACTAGATAAACTTTTGCTCTGTAGGGATCTCACATCACAACTGATGTCAGGCTCTTTCAGACCTGCAGGGAAAAGGCTGTGTGTATCATGTGCTGAGGCTCTGGTTCTTCACACATCCCAGGAGCTCTGAACTTTGCTGGAGGCAGCAGGTGGCACAGCTAGGTTGGGCCTTTGGAAGTCAGATCTTTTACCATTAGACTATATCTAAAAGGAAATTGGCCTATATCTGAGGACAGCAGGCTGTGAAGAGACAGACAAAATTACATTTGTGCTCAACCTGACCTACTAAATCAAACGAAAATTACATTTGTTCTCAACCTGGCCTACTAAATCAAACGGGCAAGACTGTGTGTTGCAATGTAACATCTTTGCTTCNAAAAAAAAAAAAAAAGCATTTTGGAAACCTTCCTGTAGGTCTTACTGAATCTTTTACTTGTCTGGGCCTTAAAATCAATGTGCTGCTTTAGGTAACCCAGGCTGAGTCTAGCAGTGTCTTTGGGAAATTCTGGCTGACCCTCTGGAAGGGCACTTTAGCACTGTCCTGTCTGCTGGGGACATGAACATTCTTGTCCAGATGAGAGCTTGGCTACTGAATCCTGGGCAGCTGGGGCTCTGCAGAGCCACAGGGGAGATGCCAAACAGACCCACCCATGGCTGTTCCCAGCTGCCCAGCACTGAGCTCCTCAGGGCTTCTGTGGCTGCCCTCCCTCAGGCACTCATTGCTGCACCACCAGTTCTCTCATTCTTAAATTACATCTCTCACATTATATACCTGAAATGAGAATGTTTCATGTGAGGTGAGAATAATTCACTGAAAGCTCTGGTAACTGACTGAGGCACCTGCAATGCACACTTCCAGCATCTCACCCTTTTTATCTCTCATCCTCCACTGGAGTAAAATACACTACATGGATGGTAGCATAGACAGAGATGAAATAGACTCTAAAACTCAGAGTCTTGCCATCTGAGCAGAAGCTGCACTGAGCAAGTCAGCAAATAATGCTGCAGAGAGCAAGGGACTTTGAGATGGAGGCATTCTTCATGTCCAAACCCAGGGACTTTTCTTCTCATTCCAGATCAAGCATATCTCTGTTCAAGTTTCAGTATCACTGTTAGGACTGCTTGCAAGCAGGTTTTAGCATTTTCAGTGCAACCTGATTCTCAGAGAGGCCCTAACTAATGTGGGAAAACATGGCTGGCAGCTGCTGTGCTATCCATACACCTACTGCTCATTGCAGCTACATGTACACCCACTGCTCATCACTGCCCAGAGGCTTCTTCCCACTTTCTTTCTAGTATTACTCCCTTGAGTAATAGAATCATCTTAGGGCATACCAATCTGAAAAGCATTCATTAATTATCCAAGAGACAGGTTAACCACACGGACCTAAGCCATCATGATGCCAGTGTGCCTCTATTAGGGGGACTGTTACCTTGCTGCCTGGAGATTTTCTAGAAGAAATTGCCAGAAGAACAGGTTATAATTTTCAGAGTTAAAAGAAGAGGGGGATGGTCTGTTTTGCTAACAGCAAGCAGCATGCAATCCTCAGCTGCTTGGGGAGAGGGGAAGAGCCTCAGTCCCCACTCTCTGCTCACCAGGTGCCCCTCCTCGTTGAAGGGCAAGCTGACAGACTACTTGGCTTTCCCTTGCCTTGTCAGGCACACTGGAGGGGCTGACACAACCACTGTCCCCAAGATGGCTGGAGCAGACCATGCTGGAAGGGATCCTCAGAAAGGGAGAGTGAGGATTTGTGACTAAAACTCCAAGTCACTGCCTACTCCAGACAAACAAACTGTGGCAGAGTAGGTGAATAATTCTTTTTAAGTGGAAAGATATTCGCAACACAACCACAAAACCTTTTCCATGGGTTTATCATCAGCTCTAGAAATAAGCCGCTGCCTACTCAAATTCTTTCTTGCCTTTGATGACAGCTGAAGTATTTGCGGGACTTTAATACCTGTGTGTAGCCTCAAAGCAGCAAGGGCTATTTAAGGGCTTTAGCTGAGCACCTACAGAAATGCAGATGCTGCCGAGCTCGGTGGATTTGGCAGAGCCTGCTCTGGCTTCGTGCAGAGCTGCAGCACGGCAGCAAAACCTCAGGGCTGCTCCCAGCCTAGGCGTTCTATTTAAATTTCAAGAACATTGCCCGCAGCAGAGGGCTTGGGTACCAAACCAGCGGCAGACTCCTGGGGTCTTTGGTTATACCAAGAATATGCCCTAGTTTAGGATGTTTCTTAAGAGAGTTACACACCAGGTAAGCACTGCAAGGCAGATTGACCAGAACTAAGCCCCTAGCACTGATGCTGGGGTTAATACTTTCCTATCATCCATGGAATTAAAACATCCTGCCATTACTTAACCCTGCCTCCCCTCTGGCCAGAATCCCTGTGCCAAGCTTTGAGGGCCACTAAAGGAAACTTCAAATATAGTGAAGGACTATAAATAGTTAGGAAAAATTACCCCGATATGTGTTTTGATAGAGATATTAGAAGAAGAATAATTTTTAAAATGGAAAATATAAACTAAGATGGAAAAAAAAAAGATTCAGCCTAGAAAAACACATAGTTCCCCTTGGTACAGGGGCAGTGCAGTTATAAAAACCTGAACTCTCTGAGAAGCTTGGGAGGGTAGTGGTGTGAAGGAGACATCTCTAGGATTTGGAAAGTCACTGACACTTGGCAGGGAGCTTTTTTTCCATCTTCAGCTCTCAGAGATGGTTTTCTCTCCTCAAGAGTGAAAATACTGTAAGAAAACCTGTTACAAAAAGTTTAAAAGAGACAATTAGTGGAAACTATTATTTGGGTCTTCTTTACCTATCCAACACCACGTGTGAAACTTGGAGAAACTTGATGACTTCTGAGACTCCTGAGTCTGGCATGGGTTTGGTTCAGAAGTTGCTGGAGAAAGGCTCTGGGTAAGGCACAAAACTGGGGAAAAGCTTTTTCACAGGATGGTCTCTCAGATGAGGAAAGCCACTCTACAGCAAGGAGGAGTCACTGGGTGTGTAGGGTGAGGAGAGGATCCCGTGGAGCCCTATAGAGCAGCAGCTGGAACCTGAGCAGATCACTAGCGGCTGAGAGCACAAACCCACTCCTCTCTGAAGATAAAGCAATTCATCTGCTTGTCTCAGACTCCCAGGTTCAGCACCTCCTGCCAGCTGTATGCCACTGCTGATCTGGATTTTATAATTGCTTCTATGGTAAATGTCAGATGAAGAAGTAAACAACTTCACCTCTAGTTTCCCAGCCCTCAAAGCTCTGGGAAATGTCCTTCTGCCCCAGGGCATTGCTGGCAGCAGAAGTGACAAGGGGAGACAGTCCTGAGCCCCTGGCTGTGCACAAGGGAACCACAGGCAAGGATGGTGAACAGCCACACCCCCTTGGATGTCTCAGCTAATCCAACCAAGAACAGGAATACCAGCTATAAGGGTTTTCATCCTAAATTCCATTTAGGGATTTTTGATTCAATGTGAACCAAGCATGGAACCTTTCCTGCCACTCATGACTAGGTCTCTTCCAGGCTCAATTATCTGGGACAAGTTGTTGTCCTGGCGAGCCACTCGTTGGCAGTGAGGGTCTTGCACAGCAGCAGCCAAGGATCAAAAACCTCCTGAGCATCACCAGCACCTCAAGGACAGACCTCACATACTGGATGGCTTCAGTGCCACCTAACACCTCTGCACAGCCCTGCATTCAGTGTTTGGGCTTTCCTTTTGGAAACAGAGAGGATGAGACTGAGGATTTTCTAAAGAAAAGCAGTCACTTTCCCTTCCTCCAGGATCTCAGCAATAAATATTATCTGCAGCCTTTACAACATGGCCTGCCAAAAGGAGTTTACAGGGTTCTTCCCTGAGATGGAAGACAGGGATGGGGAGCAAAATGAAGCCCCCATATTCCAAAGGGAAATGTTGAGTTATCCTGACATGCTACACCATTTAGACACAAGTTTATGGGGCTGGACAGGATTCATCCAAGGGTACCATGTGACCTGGCTCTGATGTTCAATGAGCCACTTTCCATCAGAGGGTAGGTTTAAATTAAATATTAGGAAGAAATTCTTTACTGTGAGGGTGATGACTCACAGGAACAGGTTGCCCAGAGAAGCTGTGGATGCTCCATCCCCAAAAGTGCTCAAGGCCAGGCTGCATTAGACCTGGAGCAATCTGGTGTAGTGAAAGTTGTCCCTACCCATGGCAGGGAGGGTAAAACTAAGTGAGGTTTATGATCCCTTCCAACCCAATCCATTCTACAGTTCTGTTCTATGGTGTACCAGCAGTCCTGTCTCACTGGGGATGTTCCAGTTGACTGGAGGTCAGCAAATGCAATGCCCACCTATAAGAAGGGCTGGAAAAAGGAGGGAACAACTGGCCTGTCAGCCTGACCTTGGTGCCAGAAAACCNGGGAGGGTAGTGGTGTGAAGGAGACATCTCTAGGATTTGGAAAGTCACTGACACTTGGCAGGGAGCTTTTTTTCCATCTTCAGCTCTCAGAGATGGTTTTCTCTCCTCAAGAGTGAAAATACTGTAAGAAAACCTGTTACAAAAAGTTTAAAAGAGACAATTAGTGGAAACTATTATTTGGGTCTTCTTTACCTATCCAACACCACGTGTGAAACTTGGAGAAACTTGATGACTTCTGAGACTCCTGAGTCTGGCATGGGTTTGGTTCAGAAGTTGCTGGAGAAAGGCTCTGGGTAAGGCACAAAACTGGGGAAAAGCTTTTTCACAGGATGGTCTCTCAGATGAGGAAAGCCACTCTACAGCAAGGAGGAGTCACTGGGTGTGTAGGGTGAGGAGAGGATCCCGTGGAGCCCTATAGAGCAGCAGCTGGAACCTGAGCAGATCACTAGCGGCTGAGAGCACAAACCCACTCCTCTCTGAAGATAAAGCAATTCATCTGCTTGTCTCAGACTCCCAGGTTCAGCACCTCCTGCCAGCTGTATGCCACTGCTGATCTGGATTTTATAATTGCTTCTATGGTAAATGTCAGATGAAGAAGTAAACAACTTCACCTCTAGTTTCCCAGCCCTCAAAGCTCTGGGAAATGTCCTTCTGCCCCAGGGCATTGCTGGCAGCAGAAGTGACAAGGGGAGACAGTCCTGAGCCCCTGGCTGTGCACAAGGGAACCACAGGCAAGGATGGTGAACAGCCACACCCCCTTGGATGTCTCAGCTAATCCAACCAAGAACAGGAATACCAGCTATAAGGGTTTTCATCCTAAATTCCATTTAGGGATTTTTGATTCAATGTGAACCAAGCATGGAACCTTTCCTGCCACTCATGACTAGGTCTCTTCCAGGCTCAATTATCTGGGACAAGTTGTTGTCCTGGCGAGCCACTCGTTGGCAGTGAGGGTCTTGCACAGCAGCAGCCAAGGATCAAAAACCTCCTGAGCATCACCAGCACCTCAAGGACAGACCTCACATACTGGATGGCTTCAGTGCCACCTAACACCTCTGCACAGCCCTGCATTCAGTGTTTGGGCTTTCCTTTTGGAAACAGAGAGGATGAGACTGAGGATTTTCTAAAGAAAAGCAGTCACTTTCCCTTCCTCCAGGATCTCAGCAATAAATATTATCTGCAGCCTTTACAACATGGCCTGCCAAAAGGAGTTTACAGGGTTCTTCCCTGAGATGGAAGACAGGGATGGGGAGCAAAATGAAGCCCCCATATTCCAAAGGGAAATGTTGAGTTATCCTGACATGCTACACCATTTAGACACAAGTTTATGGGGCTGGACAGGATTCATCCAAGGGTACCATGTGACCTGGCTCTGATGTTCAATGAGCCACTTTCCATCAGAGGGTAGGTTTAAATTAAATATTAGGAAGAAATTCTTTACTGTGAGGGTGATGACTCACAGGAACAGGTTGCCCAGAGAAGCTGTGGATGCTCCATCCCCAAAAGTGCTCAAGGCCAGGCTGCATTAGACCTGGAGCAATCTGGTGTAGTGAAAGTTGTCCCTACCCATGGCAGGGGGGGTAAAAATAAGTGAGGTTTATGATCCCTTCCAACCCACTCCATTCTCCCGTTCNTTCTGTTCTATGGTGTACCAGCAGTCCTGTCTCACTGGGGATGTTCCAGTTGACTGGAGGTCAGCAAATGCAATGCCCACCTATAAGAAGGGCTGGAAAAAGGAGGGAACAACTGGCCTGTCAGCCTGACCTTGGTGCCAGAAAACCTCACGGAGCAGATCCTGTTGAGTGGCATCACTCAGCATGCTCAGGACAATGAGAAGACCATGCCCAGCCAGCACGGGTGTGCAAAAGGCAGGTTGTGCTCAATCAACCTGATCTCCTTCTGTGACAAGGTGACAGGCTTAGTGGATGAGGGAGAGGCCGTGCATGTTGTAGCCTGGACTTCAGTAAGGCATTTGACACTGTTTCCCTCAGCATTCTCCTGGAGAAACTGGGATAATCATGGCTTGGTTTTGTGCATGGCTGTTAAAGATAGGACTGATGTCCAACATCTTCATCTCACCAACAAATTAACAAGTGCAGTTTGCTTGTCTCTGCTTGAATTAATACAAGGTAATTAGCACATCCCTTCAGTAACACTGCACAGGCACCAGCTGGAGGGATAAATTACAGCTCGACAGCTGATTTCCCAAACAAGCCATGGCAGACACAGGGCACAGGCTGGGGCTGGATTCTAGTCAAGTGAAGAAGCAGCACTACTGCCATCAGCTGGGGGAAATAACAAGTGCAATTTTCTGTAACTGTTTATAAAAAAAATAGCAATATATATTTTTGTTTCAATAATTGGAATGAGCCCTCTTGACTTTGCCAGAGACTGTTGGATGTGTAACAGCTTAAAGTGCATGGGTTTTGCCATAACTTTTTGTGATTATAACTGAATGTCACTTTATTTATTCATCAGGGAAAGGAAGGAATACCACATTTTGAATTATCACTGGAGACAGAGGTGCTGACAACTGTGCTCAGGGTTTTAATACCTAATTAGCAGCATGCTGGAACTGTACCTCATCTCATTACTCCTGATTACAGCCTCACTATGTTTTGTAAAAAATCAGTGTGAAGTTTATAAAACACTTCCCCCAGAGTTTGTGTCTGAGGGTTTTTGTGTTTCTGCCAAGCTGTTCACTTCCTCTAGGGGCATAAGGGATTGCATATTGACAAAGAAAAGGGAAGGGGATGCTGGGAAGCCATGACCCCCCAAGGAGTTGGTATAGTGGTCCCAGGGGAGCCGCTAGAGCAGCAGCTGGAGAAAGCTGCCAGTGAAGGCAGGAGCAGCAGCACCCTCTGCTCAGCACGTGGCTGGGAAAACACCATCTCTCCATCGAAAACCCATGTGTCAAACCAGACAGTCATTTGGATGGATGGTCAACAACCTACTCCCCATCAGAAGCACAAAACACAACTTCTCAGGGGTCCTACCTGCAGCCACTCGTTACTTGTTGACAGAAAACCAGAAATTCTCAGGACTGTCAGGTGTTCTTGGCTAGGCAGAAAGCAGCCCTGCAAACTCGGTTAGTCTTTGCAGAACTGAGGAGTTCTGGACTTGCCCTTAAATCCAGGAGCAGGAGGACAGCTGTGGGCAGGAAAGCTGTGGTAACCCAGTTTGTTTTATCTCAGCATTTCCTCCCTGTCTTTCCTGGCAGCTGCTGGGTTTCAAGGTGACACAGTATGGGCAAGCTGCCCTGTCCTGAGGCTGGCAGTCACAGCAGGGCAGCTAGAGCACTGCACCCTGCTGCTGCCTCCCCAGCATCCCTTCACTACCATGGCTTAACCACAGCATCAGGAAAGCCCAATGTGTCTGCCATGAAGGACAGGAAATTAAAATGGCAATGCATTACATGCAGCTGAGAAAGAGGAATTCTATGGTAAACAGTAATGAATGCCTCCTGCCACAGATGATAATTCCCTTCCCCAGCACACAGGGACCGAGCCCCACTGGACTTATGCTGTATAAACTGGTGGAAGTAGCCTGGTTCCCCTACAATTTCAGGATAACACAGTAACTCACCAGGAGGTATAAATGGATATGAGCAGTGCAAATAAGTAGCCTCATAAGAAAGCCAGCAAGAGCCACCTTAAATGAGGAGACATTTTCCACTTAGAGGTGTCCCTCAGGCACAGCAGGATGAAATTTATAGTTCTGTGATACGGAAGGGGTCACATTAAATAATAATATGTCTTTGATTTTAAAGCACAGAAGATGAAAGCCAGGCTATTCTCTGTGGCACACAGTGGAAGGATGATTGATCATAGTCATAAATTGAAGAGGGAGAAGTTCAGACTTGCAAGGAGAAATTTCCACAGCAAGCACAGTCAAGCAGGATGCCCAGAGAGGCTGTAGATCTCTGCATTGGGCATTTTCAAGAACAAAATGGACAAAGCCCTGAGCAACCTGGCATGACCAGAGACATTGTTTGAACAGAGATTTGGAAAGGGAATAGCTCCTGCTCTTTCACTAACAAATTTTATTTCACCACAGTTAAAAGCAAATAAGAGGATGGTGTTGAAAGACAATTCCAAAACTTGTGATGGAGGGACATGAAAAAGAAGGTTAAGTGGGAAACAATCTCCTCCAGCCTGGGGAGTCAGAAAATCACTCTAAGTTCACCTATTTTCTACAAAAGTCTCTATGAAACTCCCTTGTGATCTCATATGATTAATTTATTTTCTACCAAAGTCTTCAGAAGTTAACCATCCTATCTCTTGCACTGTTAGCTCAAATGACAGTTTTTTGTACATATCCAAAGTTTTCAGTTCTTCTACATACTGATACATTATCAGCACAATAAACCACTTCTGCTTCTCCCTGTTGTCTTTTAGTGAAAACCAGAAAGCTACAAAGTCAAGTATGCAAAGGTAGAAAAGGGAGGAAGGCAGTCTCAATCCAGCTTCTTAGTGCATGCACGTTATCAGGCTTATCAAATGTTTAGACTGAAGCCACTGTGTCTTGTGGAGAACTCAAACAAGCACAGCAGACTCAAGATA
The DNA here is from genome assembly GCA_013400775.1 of Chaetops frenatus. Taxonomy (NCBI): domain Eukaryota; kingdom Metazoa; phylum Chordata; class Aves; order Passeriformes; family Picathartidae; genus Chaetops; species Chaetops frenatus. The sequence goes on along the minus strand of VZTR01017690.1, from coordinate 69,325 downwards.
TTTATGTTGTCTGAAACCCTCATGACTACCCTGTGGTGCTCCTGAAATCTGGACTCCCCATAAACCCATCTGATGAGTAGGCAGGCAAGTGAATGGATTTCTGTCTTAACTCTGCATCTGTTTCACCAAAAACTGGTGAATTACGTTCCCACAAAGCATTTCAGCTTTCACAAATCATTGATTTCCAACAAAATTTTCTTTTCTGGAAAATTCCTACCCAGTTACAGCTCTGACGACACAAGTGCACAAATACAACAGGAGCAGACCCTCTTCAGAAAGCGCCGTACCCCATTAATGGATTTTACCCTTTGGTGATCTCCAATCCACCGAGACTCTGGGAGAGATGGATGGGCTTTGAGGAAGTTGAGAGACATTTTGTTGGTGCTCTGAAGGCCAGGAATAGCACAGTGGATCTGAGCCAGTATCCTACTAGAAGCCAGCACAGGGCTCAGCATGCTGGGGTGTTATGTTTACTGTGACAAGTGCTGCTTGGTAGGTGGCCCACTGCATGCTCAACAAGCTGGAACTCCTTCTACGCTCCCTTCTGCAGTCCCATTGTTTGCCCAAGCAAATTGCTGGATTTTATTTTGCTATGCAAAGAGAAACATGTTTCAACAGAACCAGATTCCTTTTTCTCAGAAAGCTGCTCTTGCAGCCCTGCTTTTAAAAACATGTAGTACTGACATAAATGCAATTGCTTTTCCTCACAACAGTACTCTAAAGCAAAAAATCCAATACACCATTAGTTATGGGCAAAAATCCTGATGACATTGAGTACATATACATGGCACTGCCTTGGCAGGACTGGGTTAATGGTAGTGTTTGAATTCTGCAGCAGAGTGCAATGTTTGTCCTTCCACAAGACTGCCAGAGCCAGTCCTGGAGACCAGGTCCCAGGGTATCTGGGTGGGACCACTGCTCTTCTTAGTTACAACCACAATGTTTCAGTTTGCCTTGTTCTTCAGCAATATGGGGCAACACTAATGGCAGTTTTTATTATCCACAGTGGCCGCTATTCCTTACAGTTTATCAGTCCTAATCCAGCAACAGGAACATCAGATTTAGATTTTAATCTCAGGGCACAGCAAAGGCATATATACCTCCAGCCACCAAAGCATGACTTTTGAAACAAAAAAATCCAAACCCTCCAGTCAGTTGGCCATTCTGTAGCTTGGAATTGCATTTTATTAGTCAACATCATCGTCATTATCATCATCATCATCAATGTTTTTTCCAGTATTTATGTAAGACATACACAGTTTCCCAGAATGGCATGTTTATGTTATATAAATTTGTCATATAGTTGTCGTGGTTTGAAGGACAACAACTTTTTTCTCCTTCCTGGGGGGGGGGTTTTTTGTTTTTCTACTTCCGCCGGGGCACGGTTTCTGGCGGGGGTGGAGAGCCCACAGATTGGCTGGTTTTGAGATGGGCACTTCGTGT
>VZTR01017690.1:25218-49255 GCA_013400775.1 Chaetops frenatus | reverse complement strand
AAAAAAAAAAGTGGAAAGTTGTTCTCTGATAATCAAGAGATGAGAGAAACACACCTCCTCAGGGCAGTGCTCATGGAGAAAAAACCAAAAAAGCAGGTGGTCAAGACAACTATATTTGAGAATTAATACCAAAGGGCAAATCCAAAGATTCATGGAAATAAGTTGAAAGCTTCTATTAATACCTGTGAGAGGACTGGGCTCCCATTGTTCTGTACCTAGTCTTTCCAAGAGTTAAGTGTGCATATCAAAAAATGCCACAATGTCACTACATATAATTTCTACTGCTATATTCAGATGCTCAAGTATAATGTTTATACTTTTAGAAAATCACAGAACACATATGAAAAACTTCCAAAATGTTTAGAGTGGGAAAAAAAAGCCACCTGCATCTTCAGTCTGCTGCACATTTTGTATCTTCAGGGATGTACTGTGGTTTAGTTGTGTGGACAATTCTTCAAAATATCCCATTGCAAGCAACTCTTGGAATTACCAGACCTGCATTTATAACACTAAGGACTCTGGTGGAAATCATTGTAACTGGGGATTAAGAATGGCTCAAGGGAAAAAAAAAATCAGTTCTAGAAAATACTCTGCTCCAGTCTTCAGCTAGGACAGCTGGAATTAGGAAGTCATGTGATCAGTGTTATTCAGACATGCAATTAGATAATTCTTCCTCTTTTGGTTTCATCAAAGAAAATTACATGAAACAATACGGATTTCACAGGCAGCTTTATCCCACGCAGAAAATGTAAGGACAGAGAGGATATGGAGAAGATGGAAGGAATGTGTTGTACTTGGTTAAAAAGAGATTGGTACTGAAAACAGAAGTTTGCAAAGAGACAATTTCCATTATCTGTGATAATATGGCCTTAAAAAACCTCACTCAGGTTAGCCAGCCCACTGTGCACTTAGGACTATGAGGAACCATTAAAGGCTTTACTGCAAGAATAGCCAAGTGGAGTTTTTTCCATTTATGTTGGTGATTTATAAATTGCTTTTCTTAATTTTTAAGATTCTTTGAGCCTTAGTATTTGAATAGATTTTTCTAACATGAACTCATACAGTTTCAATTAAAAAAAAAATAAATTGAAAGCCACTCCACAGTCTTACGAGCTCCCCTTCCTTCTGTAAAGGTTCTGTTTCAAATAAGTATCACTGAGCTTCTTAGACTAAAATCAGCAATGCTATATATTTCAATCATCTATAGAATGAAAAAAAGATGGGTGTGATAAGAAAACCTCATCACTTGCAGAATTGAGCCCTGATGTGTTCAAAAAGCTATCAGAGTGCTCCTAACAGGAACATCTGAGTAATAGTGAGGAATGTGGATGTTCCAGTGTTCTGGGTGAAGAGGATGGTGGGCTGCTCTCACGTCAAGGACATAATCTGCACCCACACAGCTCAGCTGTACTTTGATGACCAAAGCTGCACAGAACAGAAAGCTCAGAAGGCTGACACTCACAGAATCCACTACTTCTTACAGTTGTGAATTTCACTGGCAATGTGAATCTGCTCACTGGCAAAAGAACTCTTGCAGCTATAGACTCCCATGTGTGCTATGACAGAAAGTAGTTTCAAAAGAAGCTGACATAAAGCGTGTGACTTATCTTGGTTTAAAAAAGAAAAACAAAGAGAGATGTCGAGGCTAAAAACAGGTTTGAAGTCTGAGAAATCCTCAGCAAAAGCCATGAAACAAAGTTGTCTGTGAGAAACGAAGTATTCACACACTGAATAAAAATCCATGTTCTCAGGCCAACTTTGTGTCAACATAAGAGCAAGAATGATAAACAATCCACACCTGCAGAAAACAGTACGTGAGAGTCTTTCTAATTGATTAGAATAATTGTTTATACTTTTTAGCCTATGATGTTATGGAGTCAGAATGGTAACCAATTAAATACTGTTCGTTATGATGTACCCTATAAAGGGTGTTAGAACTTTTAATAAAACTAGTCGATTTGCATCTGAGAAAAGAACACCGTATTCTGTGTCATGTGTGACTCAACAGCAACAACAGAAAGAAATAAAAGTTGGGCATTGTAAAGGCTCTATAGTACTCATGTGAGAGAGAACACTGAGAGTTTCCCTACTGCCTTCTCTCAGTCCAAAGTAGAACTGAGCCAAAGAATTTTATGCCTTGCAGAGTCATTTGAACCCAAAAGCAAGACCATCACCTGGAGACTGATATGGTGGTTCTGACAATCACCTATACTTCTCTGTAGAAGTACTGGGCACATTTAGCTGTTTGAAATTTAATCTTAACAAAGCCAATTACATTATTTCCAGATTTACTGTTATTCTTCCTTACACTGTGAGAGAAATCTGTAAAACCAATTAGCTTCTAGATTATTTCTATAAATTAGCCATAAAATTTACAATCACTTCATCATTCTGTCTCTATCAAGGAAGGGCGAAAGCATTGTAACCAGGAATCACATAAAAAGCATGCAAGGACAACTTAAAATTCTTTTTGTAACATATTCATTTGATAATGTGACTTGATTCACAACACAAATCTTTGTAAAGAGTCTTATCTATGTTCCTTATGCTCCACTGGCCATCCTTAAACTGAGGATACAACTTCAGTCAGTTCAATTTTTTATCTTCAAGATGGGCTAACGAAACTGCATTAAAAGAAATGCATGAAAGATGCTCTTTTCCACAACCAGGACTACTAAAATTAGAATAAAATTTTGCTCATTTTAGGAACGTTGAGGAGGTTTGTCCAATAAGAAGATAATTAATCCTACTTTAAGCAAAGTTACATGTTATGCTTTATATTTAAATATGCAGTAAATTTCCTATTTAAATTACAAATATACTAAGGCTTATCTTATCAATAAGAAGCAGTAATTCATCCACTCTTGTTTGTAATCTTCTACATGAGCTATTTCCAAGTACTCCTAAGATTTTAACTTATACTTCTAAACACAGAAAGAATCTGAATGCCAACAGCTTCTAATAAACATCAAAACAATCATATATACTCAGTATATTTAAAAATAACAGTATTCACAGTAATAATACCTATTTAATGTATCCAAACATGCTTCTCAGTGCTCATTTTAGGTCACTGTGTTTTAGACACAAGCTGATACGCTAAAAAGACAGAAACTGATAAAATAGTTTCCAGATTACTTTGATTATTGTCTTGTTCAGCAATAGCTGAGTATTTCTATTAGCAACAGCTAACAAAAAAAAAAATTGAGCAGTGTTAGTAGAATTCTCAAAATTGTGACAGACCTGATAACTGATAGAATATGCTGGCAAAGAGCATATCAGTGTTTTAAAATTGCATTAAGAATGGTACCTAGATCAAAATCTTGACAGCAGTAATTCATTATGCCACAGTGAGGAAAGGTAATGATGTCAGTTGTCTCAAGACTTCAGCTAAACCCATGCTTCAAGAAAAAAAAACAGTTCAAGCACTAGAAGAGAAGCAATTGACAGTTGTGAGGAAATACTTATTAGGGAGGGGAAATCTGCCAGAAAAAAAGAATACAGTAGCTTGGAATCAGCACCTAAATTACTCATAGTCTGCAGTTACATTATACATGACATTATGAAGCTCTTTTCTTTGAAATAAAAGAAGTGGGTATTTCTAGAAGACTGAGAAAATTACATGTGAAATATACAGACTTGATGCATTCCTCCTTTCTAATGTCATGCCGACATATCTGCATTACCTAATTAAGTTAAACAAAATAGGTATGAAGAGTTATACAAAACCCTGTCATTTAGCTCTTTTACAATCTCTAAGGAATAGACCATGACAGAATTACTGTAATTTTCAAATTGTGCTGCTTTTACTCTTTCTCAAGCTGGTAAAATTAAATTTTAAGTTTTTATGGAATACATTCTTTCTCTTATTGTAGAATTTCTCAAAGAATATTTTAGATAGCATACTCAGCGCAAGAGTTTATTTCTCAGGGTGTAGTACTAGGAGAATTCCTGTGGACAGACATTTAGGAAAGGATTACTTTTTGTGAACACAAAGGTATGTTTTTTGAGAATCCCAGTCTACTACCACAGTGCCAGAAGTGAACCATTAGTATCTCAATTTCAATGGCCTTAAATTTAAAAACTAGGAATCCACAGAAACTGATTCATAATACTTATTTATGGGATGTATCACTAAGCATGACATTAAGTTATTAAGACATTAAATTTGAGAAGAATGTCACACCCTCAAATAGCAGACTTTGTTTTTCTTAAGAATACATCACCTTAGAATTTTCTGATCTAAATTTTGAAGGTGATTATGATCACACTGACAAAAAATGCAACTGGGCATTTTCCTAATGTTGACTAAATGTCTTTTCCTACAATTCATGCATCATCTGCTGCAGCATTCTCACTAACAAAGAAAAAACGCAAATATTCACACAAATATAAAGACGACTAAAGAAAGACACTAATCTAATATCTAGGTCTGCTGAGGTAATTGAATCGTGAAACACGCCGTTCTGAAACACGGCAGAATTTATGTTTACAAAGCACATAAAGACTTACAGTTTCACAGGTAAGACATCTGGTTTCATTAGTTAATGTTCCCTGAAAGATTTCGTGCACCCAGGTGGGGTCTGGTAGGCTGTTGTTTTCACTGTCCACGTTGCCATTCGGCAGGCGCCCGTTCTGCTTCTCTTGTTTTCTCTCTTCTTGCAAGATGTCCGCGATTGTATTTAACAGATAGTTTAGGAACTCGTGTGCATCCTGCTGCATATAATTATCAAAAAGTTCTGCCAGATAAAAAAGAAGGTTTTTTAATTGATCAGTTAGTGCTATACCATATAACATTTTTTAAGAGCGTCAGATTTCAAAACCTGTCCTTTATTTCACATCTTGAATCATTCATGGCAATACAACACCAACCCAAAATGCCTACTTGATAAACTAAGCCAAAAACTAGGGGGTGGGAAGAGGGGACAGCAAGTCAGCTTGCATTGACAGAAACCAACCAGTTGATAGGAATTATCAGAAGACTGAACTATACTGCAAGAAAACCACGGCACAATTCAACTGTCTAAACACAGGTGCACGTGGAGTGTCACCTGAACTGGTATAGGTCATCCTGCCTAGCCTCTAGATGCCACTGGATCTCATCTCCTACAGGAGCTATGCTATCTCTGCCAAGCTTAGGTCAATGTCCTAGACAACACAGATTTAGTAATATTTCTTTCCTCTCTGACCAGGAATTGCTAAGAGGAAATTTACCTGCCTATTTAAAAAGCATTCCATTTCCCCAGCTAATATCATTCAAGTCTTTTAATGTGCAATTAGTTCACTTTGTTGGCAGTCCAAGAACGTTCTAAGAGACAGGTCTTCAGTGTACAGGAGTGGATAGATGAATGAAAAACATAATCAGTGAAGTGCAAGTTTCGAAATGCATGCAGGGACTCTATGGAAGCTTTACTGTCCATTCACCTGACAGCATCCAGGCATAAACTTCAAATAGATAAAAAGTCCAGGGTTATTAGCTTAGTAGGGAAAACCTGATGCTACTCTAGGTCATTTGGAGAGGTTAAGTAGTGCAATAGGTCAGACAAGCACTTGAACCATGTAGTTTATTTAATGAACTACTACACTATTTTTGAGAGGAGCGAGTTAAATCTAGCCAACTGCAAGGTCTTTATTGAATCAAGTAAATCAAGGCAGAACAAGAGCTGCAAGTCTCTTGAGGTAAAAGACTTCAAAGGTTCTTCAAAGTGTAGTATCACAGGCCTCTCAGGGCTATGTGCCCAGTCAGTAATTAGCATTAACTAGAGCAAAATGAAAGCTACAGATTGTTCATTTTACAATTAGAACTTTATGCAAATGTAACAGTACACCTTCAGCTGACTTCAAGCCAGCAGCTGCTTCCCAGGCAATTAAACTTTAAGTTCATTAACAGAGAAACATGGAATTGCTTGGGTTAGAAGGGACTTTAAAGATCATTGATTTCCAACTCCCCTGCTCTGGACAAGGACACCTTCCAACAAGACCAAGTTGCTCAAAGCCCCATCCAACCTGGCCTTGGACACATCCAGGGATGGGGCATCCACAGCTTCTCCAAGCAACCTGTGCCTCAACACACTCACAGCAGAGACTTTCTTCCTAATATCTAATCCAAACCTGCCCTCTTTCAGTTTAAAACCACTGCCCCTTGGCCTGTCACTACACACCCTTGTGAAAAGTTCATCTCCAGTTCAGAGATGTATAATATATGCATGCTGTATTCAGACATTGAAAATAAAGATGGAACAGCAGCTCTGTAGTCCAGAATACATTAAGACTGTCTCCTCAGTTATCACTGAGGTATAGCTGGATACTAACTGAGAGACTCTAGATTGGTGCTGCACATCTACCTGGTTCTTAAACTAACTCTCCTTTATGGCTCAAAATTATATACCTTTACAATAAGCACCTAATAGCATATATGACACCCATGTAATTGCAACCTGAATGTAGCTATTTGTTTGTACAAAAGGTGAGAGTATCATCATTAAAAGAGACCCAAAAAGACAATAAGGGTTGAACTTCCACAGCTGACCTCTCTACTGAAGGTTTTCCAATTGCCTTGCCCTGTGTAGAATTTTAGTGGCATGACATAATTATACATTACAAAGAACACTTTCTACAATGAACCTAATGGCTCCTGTGGTTTGCTTTCTGCTTTCCATCTGAATGATTCTCTGCATTTGTTCTAATGAACTCCTTCAGTAAATGTATCAAACACAAGCATACTTACTCAGGTGTATGTGCCAAAGAAGGGACTGAGAGTTTCCTAGTCTGCACAGGCAAGTGATTGTACAGTACCCAAGAGCTTTTTTTAAACAATAACATTATGGCTCATGAAGTGCATTTGCTGGAAGAGCCATGTCAAACTAGGAATGTCATTATAATATTTTATTTCTTATTTTTACTACAGAGACAGCCATCCTACTATTTAAATGCTTTTTCAGTCTCCATTCATAGTCTTGGAAAGACGGCAATAGTATGAACATGTCTATGCAGCAGTGTTAAGTACGGGACCTCATGCAGTTTATTTAACTATAGTAACTACTTCCTAAGGAAAAAAAAGTCCTGTTTATATAAAAATGCATCCAAATTGAGTAGCAGATTACAAGTCTTCATTTATATTTTAACCTCAAGTAATTTTCTAAAACATTCTGACTAATTAGCCCTGCAGATAAGAAATGTGAAAAATCCCCTAGAAATCTCTTGAAATGTAGGATAACAATGACATTTAAAAAAAGCAGTTCGCCAAAACTACCTAGTGCTTTTAAAAGTAGGTCAAGTTACATATTGCATAAATTCTAAATCGATTTTAAAATGTGGGGGGTTTTAAACTAGATTCTTACAGGCAAGTCTTCCCACACAGTTTGGGAGACCGATTCCTCCATTCAAAAAATATTTTTTTTAAAACAAAGAACCATTGTTTTACATTGGATTTTGCTTACAAATATCAAACTCACGGAAAAACAAAACTAGCAAGCAATTTCACAAGCGGTCAGTGACAATACGACAATACACTTTAGTTCTACATGAAGAGAGACAAGGATTACCTCTTTCACCCTTATCCTGGGGGCCACCTCTTGTTGATACTACAGCACCAAGAACACTTTCTGTGTGTAACATAGTGGAATATAGGTATTCCACTATATCAGCTTCAGAATGAAATCATAATTGCTGTAATTATTACACAAGAAAAAGAATAAAAAGTTACCATTTTCTTTTCGTAATCTTGTTATAAATTTCTTGGGAGGTATTACTCCAACTTTTTTCTTCTGGGTGGCTATACTGTGGAAGAGATCAGCTAGGCATGTAAGGAGATTCTCTTTTTTTCTTGGCTGACTCTTGTATGCTAAGACTTTGTCTCGAAATGGTCGACAAAAATAAAGTGCCTGGAGAACTGAATTGCAGTAGCACGTATTCCCAAACTACAAAATAAGAGAGAGACCTGTTAGCCAGCATTGTATTACTGTAGAGAAGTAAAATTAATTCCAAGGTATAAGAGAGTGCATAAGCAAGGGCCAACTTTCTGCAAGTCATTTCTTCCTGACTTTAGGGTAGAAAAACCTATTAATGTTGCACAAAGGATTACCAAGTACACTGTATGTGAATGCACGAAAAACCTAGGTAAATTTGAACTATACTATTTAATTTTGTCTCCTTTAAATTTTAACTTTTTGGTGATACTTTACATCTATATGGGTCAAAATGTTCAAAAATTACCCCCAATTTCACAATGTCCGAAGTATGCCCAGGTAAAAATATCTCTCCATCTACCATATATCAGCCACAACAGCAAAGAACGGGCACAGCATGACCTTGTACTGTGAAGAAATTCAGCTGAAAATGGAGAGCTTCTCACACACTTCAGGAATTAGATTCTCCAAATCCTAATTGCTGTCATTGAAGTCAGAAATAAGTATTTTAACCTGCTCCGACATTTTCAGTTCTTGTTCCAGGTTGACAAGATTGGTTTAAGGAATGCCAATGTGACATGTATTGCTTAGGATTCAGAGCTATGGCAGTTGGTAGCTTGAAATCAAGATTGCAGGGAAAAGAGAACACAATTTGGACATGCACACTTTGAAGGAGACAAGGCACTGGACTGAAAGGGGAAAGCAGAGTCAGCAAGAAAAGCATCCACAACCCACTTTCAACCAGGACACCCCTGGTGGGACACTCCAGATGTCTCCTTTCCCCAGGTTCCTTTAGGCATCTGAGGTCACTGACGCCTTCTCCAGCTCACCCCAACACTGATAACCTCCTCATCACATCTGTGAAGGCGTTGTGAGCTGTTGGCAGATAAAGCTATCCTAATTTTATGCTGCCATTCTAATTTTATGCTGCCCTCCTCCAGTGAAACCTATTATCCAACACTGAAAGTGTGGGAAAAATCTTTACAAGGCCCTCAACAAGTAATCCAGCCTTTCAGCTGCAGTCATGCAACCTGCAAATTGAAGCGTGTACCTACTACATACATCCTGCAAAATGTGGAAATAACACTCAGATTTATGTTATGTAAAGATAGCAGCACATATAGATAGCAAATTCTGACCCTTTATTATTGGGATGGAGACATTTAAGTAGCAAAGACTGCCTTTAAAGATATTTTAAGAGCAGGTTCCTTCAATATACAAAAATAACTAGAAGTTTTCACATTTAGGAATAACAGGGAACTAACTACTTTTTGCTCTCTCCCAATTAAGACACACAAGAGCACCAGTCAATTTAATAACAAAACTTAAAAATTAATTACTTTCCTCTATTTTAAACTAACAAAATATGAAGAACTACCTTCTAAATAACCAAGACACACTCAAAGAATAAGTAAGATGCATATTTTAAAAAAAAATTAAGATGTCACTAAGGTATCCATATTAAAAAGTGATGAATTTAACATCCACTATTTTTCTTTATTTACAGTAGGAAAGTGCTTTTATTAGTTTCTCTGTAGTCCAAATCCACAAATAAGTCAATGAACTTAAGAGGAAAACTGGGGCTTTTTACATTAAAGGAAGCTGATGAAATCACGCAGTAGCTTCTGTCAAAACATTTAATATTGTGATCTAACTAGTTATGAGTTTATAATTAGAAACAGCCATAAAAAGAGAACTACATTAAAGTGTTGAGAAAGTTCTTAAAATTTAATCAAATTGGAAAAGTGCTAAAATTTCTACAGCAAGTGTCAGAAGATAAAAAGCAAGCAAATTAGAAATTTCATAAAATTTCAATTTTAAAAAGAAGCAGTCTGATGATAAATTATGGCAACCATGCGGTGAGAGACGAACCAAATATGAAGACCGTAGAACACTGAACAAAATTCAGATTAACTTAATATGAATTTATGTTAACCTACATGCCTGTGAGTATGAAATAAAAGCAACCAGATTAAGTTCATAAAAGGCTTTTTCCAACCATATTCAGAAACATAGCAGGCAATAGAAGAATGTTTGAAAGCAAACTCCTGAAGAAAATGTAATTAGTTCACATCTGTTTTATCTCTAAAGCATCAGTCTTTATCACTTCAAAATTCAAAACATTTTTAAAATAAATGCTCCCAATCATTAAAAAAATTAAAATGGCACCTGTACTAAACAACAAGTGGGAAAAGGCTGGGGAGTTTCTGGACTATGCAAATACTCAATTTAATGAATAAATGCTAGTCTTACCACCATTATTACTTGAGTTCCCATCTTCAGAGAAACACCCAACACCTTGCTCCAGTCTCTCCATGCTCCCACCACCCACTCAACACCTCTACTCTGCTTTCTAAGCCTGGGTCATCAGCACTGGGCTGCGCTGCCAAGAGACACCTTCGTCTTCTCCACGTCAGCCAGCACTGCTTGAGAAGCACAACACCTGGGAGTGCAAGCCCTGCACTGCGGAACTTCATGCTTGTCCAGCCTGCCTCAGAACAGCAGTAAAAAATGTAAGACATCTTACACTGTGCATTTCTAGCAGATGTAAAAAAATCCACATTTTCTCTCTTTATCAGTTCATACTGTTCTTCTGTTCTAAATTCTGAGAATCAGGTTGTTTCACAAAAATACTGCATTTGCTATGTTTTACACACATTCACCTCTTTTTTTTTTCTTTTAAATTCTGAAATCAAAGTTATAACACCCAAACATATGTGGAAATAATAAAAATGAGACAGTAGAGAAAACAAAAAACATTCTGCAACAAAAGCACTCCACATCTACAAATGCTTATAGTCTTATAGTTTACTCTTCTGACGCACATAAAACTGGGAAGAAATGTGGTTGTTGAACCCCATTCAACAAAGAGATTTACAAGAACCTAGATCTGTTTGGAACACTGCCTTTGAGAAGCTCTAGGGTTTCCTCCCAGCTCCGTTGCACTAGCAGGTCTAACAACTTTTCCTTGTTGCAATGGGCCCTTCCAGTGAATAGGATTTCTCCAAAAGACACAGATCCACTGGAAGAGACTGAATAACCAAACCTGCTCCAGAAATCTGGTAAACTGCTGAAGAGTTTCCAGAGCAGCTCTTTGAGATTAAAAATCTTATTTCATGCTCCCTGGATAAAATTATTGATTTAATTTGTGAAGCACTTAGATTTGAATAGTTTGCATTACTGCACTGAAGAGGGAAAGAAGAATGATAAGCAGACGATGTTCCTGGTTGTCCATATGCATGGGACATCACACTACTAACGCTTTCACCTTACCACGTATCTCACATATTTCTTGCTGATTTAGTGAATGGTATTGTCCCTTCAAGTCTAAGCTGAATTTTCCATTCCCATCAACTATCTGGTCTTCCACATGTTTCCCATAATTGCCCTTTCTTAGGCCTTCTTTTACCTCTAGAACTGCTCTTTCAGCACATCCTCTGAGCAATCCCTAGATTCTACCACAAAGCTGGAAAAGAGGTAAGACAGTGCTTCTGCCTCCTCTTATTTTATGCTACCTCTGGATAAATTGACAGATCTCTATTTCAGGATTGTCATCTTTATCTAAAATGCTTTTCTGTATTCCAGACACCTCAAATGGCTACCTATCACACAGTTAGAAGAAAGGTACTGACTTCCACATTATTTCCCTTTTCCACATTACTCTGGAGAAAGTTAGGACAAACAAAATCAATAAACAAATTAGAAAAATTAAGCAGTAAATGTTAGTGAACCTCTATGAGATTCACTTCTTGTAATTGCTACAAAAAATTAGAGAAATCAATGAAGGCAGAAATTGTGATTTCTATCACTTCTCAGTCTAATAGTACTAATTCACTATCTAATTATCTAGTATGTCTTTTCATTATCATTATCTCTGTCATTCTTTCTAGTCCTTGGCCATAGGTTGTTACTTTCACTTTTCCTAGCAGATTTACATGTTGCAAGCTTATTATACATTTATGGTGTATACCTGCTGTGTTAGTAAACACAACCTGCAGAACAGATCTAAAACCATTCAGGCATCAGTCACTGAATTTCCTTAGCCAACTACTGTATCTGAAAAACAACACCAGTATGCCATAATATAATGAGATCCCATTTTATTATTTTTTACAATTCAAAGAATTTTAGTCCATAAAATTTTATGGTTTGAAGTTAAAATAAGCAAAATTCCTGTAGTAGACAGAAAATTAAAAGCACTCTGATATATTGTAGCTGCCTGTCTCTTATGTGTATGGTTGAGGGCAATGACTCCCTCTTGAGTACAAAAAGCCAGAATTTGTTGATATTCATTACGTACTAGGAAGACTGTCCTTTACTGAACCTTCTCTTAAGAGTCCAAAAGGCGTAAAACCTCAAGATTAGGTGTAGAATACAATTTCACTGTTAAGTCTTAAATCTCTCTGGACCTGGACAAGAAATTAGGAAAACAGTTTATCTGTCAACAGAGTATAAGATTTGAGAAAACCTGGTAGTGGAAAAATGGAAAGCCTGAACTCAGCTGCAGAACTGACAGTATTAACAGTGAAAGTGTCGTATTTCCTCTTCCAAGAGAAGTAACACAGTATTCAGAGGGTATTTCAGCTTTCATGAGAAAGGGAAAAAAATCACTTCAATTAAAGTGATGGTGTTTTGAGATGCATGGAAGTCAGCTTATCAGTGTTTACTGACTCCACAGTGCACGCTCAGATTTCAGACTCTTGAATCTGGTCAGTGCTAAAAACCTGGAGGTAGCAACACATTACAGTACCAGGACAACATTTAAATAATCAGTTTCATTAAGAAAAACAAGACAACAGGTGTTATTAAATCAACTTACTTTAACTATGTATTTTCTGAATCCCCAGTAAAGAGAATAATTTAATATTTCATGTCAATATAATGCAATTTCTAAAAATACAGACTTTCCATCAGTCATACCAGAAATTAAAAGTTTAAATCATTCCTGAAAACTGATTATTGATTCAAAGTATCCAATATATTTTTTTCACCACTGCTTTCCTCTTTGGGCTGTATTTTTTTTATCTTAATATAAATAGCAGATATAAATACTTCTTAGCATCATAATCTTTCACAAGACTTTTGCTTTTAACATATTTATTTTACTTTATTGGCATATTATCAATAACAAGCCACGTATTTTAAATAGCCTTCTTTAAGACTTATACATTTTAATAACATGTAGAAGTGATGTAAAAATTACCCTACAACCAATAAAATGATATGAAGTATTCAACAAAGAGCCTATTTCAACAATTCAGTAACATATTTCAACAAATACACTAACTACTGAAACACATTTCAATAGTATGAATATTCAGTGACTGTATCTTTCACAATTGTAAATATTCAGTCATCCCAGTCTTGTAATTTAACCAGCCCATTCCTGTCCTTTCAAGACAGTAAGTTACAGTCTGAAACTCACATTAACCAAACCAAAATAGTGCTCATTGACTGGAAATTGTTCTGGACCAATCTCTTTCTCCAAAGCTGAGGCATTGGTGCCCTAGAAAAAAATCAAAAGCAGCAAAATATTAGTGTGGCAACAGTGAATTTAGGTAGCTGAGGGAAAAAAAAAAATTCAGCAAGGATAAGCGATCAAAGCCAACCAATCATCCATAAAAAACCCCTGCAAAACACCTGATTACAACTAAAAATTACCTTAGAGATGTTTCCAAATATGTTCTGTTCAAAACCATCTCAAAGTTATATAATTTTCATGTATTTTCATGCAATTACAATGTTTTGCTGTTCTGTGCTTATACTTTTCAGAGTCAAATTACTTCAATAACACTTGGACTAATATAGGATGAAAAGCAAGTCATACAAGGTAAACTGGCAAGCTCCTTATAACAAGTGTAATTTTCATACTGTAAAGCACATTCCAGAAAAAGTTAAAACACTCATCTGTTCCACTTACACTGAAAACATAAGTTGTTCAAAGTGCTTTGCTAAATACCTTGAACTTTGTAAAACTAAAAGACAATGCAGTACAGCTACTGATGGTGTGCATTAGAAATTCTGCACCCTTTGCCCAAAATCTGTTGGGTCTGATCCTCAAAAAGAAGTCAGAGAAGGTAACTTTGGTTACTCTGTGGGTGTTGACCAAACTGGTGCAATAAACACTGGGTTTCAATGCAAAGTGTTGTTTTCTTTTTTATTTAGAGACAGAAAAACATCTGCTGGAAAATTTAGAGAACAAAAACCCTCTAGATTTCAATGAGCTCTTACACTGATTGCTTTTAGAGAAATGGAAACTTATCCAGCTCTTTGCACCAACAAAACTGAGAGAGATAGATGGACAGATGGATAGATCTTCTATGAGACTAATATATGAGCATGACTATTCCAGCAGGTCTAAGTGCAGCTAAAATAGAGCATCATATACAGCAAAGAAAAAACCAGGTGCAACTCCATCCCAATAAGTTCATTCTTTACACCAAAGATATAGCAAATAGCTATACATAGGATATTACAACAATTAAATCAAAATCATGGACTGCACTAAAAACAGGACTGCACAGATTAATGCCAGACAGAGGGAAGTAGAACAGAATGATTATTAGAACTGTATCAAAATGTATACAATTAAAATTCAATGATGATGTGGCATCTGCCACGGTATGACTACGGTACTGCAGAACTTTACACAAACTACATTAGCACTGAAAGCACATGCTCAAAGGCCCATTAGGAAGTAACAACTTTAATAAGAGTAGGGCAACAGATAGGAAAACTCGAGGCTTGAGACACTCCAGTTTTGCTCCATTCACAGCACAGCCCCAGCTTCTTTCATCAGTCACATCCCCTCCAATTACCCAGTTTGATAAAGCCTCTCCTTAAGTGGGGATTTAGCTGCAGGGCTTATTACTTTAGAAGCTGTTTTCAAATGGAGATTACAGTGGTGAGGAAAAGGGGTATAAACCCTCTTTTAAGATTAAAGCGCCCTGTGACTCTGAGTATTTAGTTTTGCAGCCTTATTTAAATGCACCCACAAGCTCTGGCAAGGTGAGTATTACAAATAAACCAGGAGAAAGAAGGAACTAGGGGGCCTTTTATCCTATTGTTAAAATCTCTTCTTCTTTAAAAATAAATTCAAGAGCAGTCTTAAGGAAATTATTTCTCTTTTCAAAGCTAGGGTGGAGTAGCTGCTTTAGTCTATCTTTGAAAGGAAAATATTATGCTATAAACATTGATGTTTCTGTTTGTACAGACCCGGACACTGTATTTAGTTTTCTAGCACAATAAAGATCCAACTTGGCAATAAGAAAGACGTGCTGAGATACTACAAGATCGTCGTGGTTTTCTGATTATTCATTCAAGGCTCAGACTTCCACATGACTTCAAAGTATGACATCATCTATGTTTGAATGCAGTTGTTCATGAATGTTAGTGCAAACCAGCATGGATGTTTTACACCAATATAAAACCCCTCAAGCTACTCAGACTTCCCTTTACAGCTCTCTTTGTCTGTCATAAAGGATGCTACATCTCCCTCCAAAGTAATCATTTATACTGTGTACAGTGTATTGCTTGCGAAGAGCAGCAACGCAGGAAGAGTACACTAAAATGCATGTTCACAACTGACCCATAAAAGCTGTTTTAAAACCTAACTACCCCTTGCTTCAAAATGTTTCCCAGTCATGATTACAGTCCACATCATCAGTCCTAGCTGACTCTTCCATTATGCAAATAGAGATGCAAGGAGGAGCCCTGCAGTGCCACCAGCTATTATGGTACTGTATCATCTTTTGGACATGAGGACAGCAAAGCCTTGAGGCAGAAGTGGGAGTGCCTCTCTTTTCATTGGCCAAGCTGAACTTACTGCACTGGGGAATTAGACTTGGGAAATTTCAGGCTATGCTATATGCTGCAGAGTAGAGAATTTATTCCTCTGCCACTTAAATGGGATGCCAAGGGATAATCCCCAAATAAACCTCTCTTTTTTGGGGGGCTCACTTAAAAACACATACAACAGGTGTTCAGCCCCTACACTGCAACCTTGCTTTGATATTACACAGTGGACAGAAAGGAACATCATTAAATTTGGTCAGCACATCCACCTCAAATTTCCTTTGTCCTTCTGAGGGGAAGCACACAAGGAAAGCACCCAGAAATGAGAAGGAACAGAGGCACAGCAGAAGTCCCAAAAGATGATAATACTGCAATAATACTGGGATTTGCCACTTTTGCATTGTAGCAGTGTAAAAGCTATACAGCTACACAACCAAGCACTGCCTTACATTAACCGCCTTCCAGCACAGAGGTAACAGGACAGGCACAGGGAACACTCATTTCTCACAGTTGATGAAATACAGCTTTATAAAGTGGTAAGTTCAGCAACTAAGGTGAGTTTACAAGAACACAATATGAAATCAAGATTTTCTTTTTATTTGTTACTGAAAGTTATCTTGGAAACAATATTAAACTATCAATGTTTATACAAAAATCTTCATAAACCTAATGAAAGTTAGGTGTAAAACTGAACTACTGAGGATTTCATCCTTCAAAATGATTAAGTCATGTAACCTTTATTTAATCATGTTCTAATCAGTTGAACTTCTACTGCTTTATCTCTTTCATCAAGTTAAAGAAAAAAGCTATAGTACTGGATTTATAAATATCGCCTTAAATGCTAATTTCTTAATTAAGAATCTGTGTTTGCCATGGAAGTCCCTTAATTAAGTTTCTCAACTTTTATTTTTAAAAGAGCTTGAGTTTCTACAAATCAACACATTTAACATTAACCAGATAAAGGTTTTATTTAAGTTTAGAGGAATCAAAGCCCAGGAAACACAGTGGAATAGGAAGGTATATGATCTTTGAATTGAGTATAGTTGTATTTTCCTGATTTTCATGTTTTATAAATATGTATCCTCCCAAATTTCTAAAATACACTAAAAAAACCCACTGATGCAGTATATTTCAATGAAAAAGGAAGGAAAAAACAAAGCACAGCTAAATGCAGATGCGTTTTTTTGTTTCTGTAGTTTTTCACTTGCTGAAACAATAATATCATTAAATGCCATTTCCACTTTTATTATTGCCTTGTTTCACAACCTCAGAGGCCACACAGTTGTGCTGTTACATGTTGAACTAGTCCTCCTGAGACACGCCAACAGCTGACACAGGGATAAGATAACTGGAGCCAATCAGTAAAACACATCAGTTAGTGCTTAGGATCTGACATACACACTTTGGGTTTCAGAGCATTCTTGCCAGATTAGTTATAGGCTGGTTTTGTGACTGAACACCAGCTGCAGCTGAACTGTGTTGTCTGATGCAGTTTGCTCCAAAAGCCATCTAATTTGTGCACTCTAAGACCACTCCCAAAATGCAAACCAAAGCAGGGTAAATTGCACCCTAAATTAAAAATACTGTCTAAAAACATGTCAGCAAGCAGGCAAACAGTTGCAGTTTTAAAGTATTCTACCTTGTCATAATCAACAGGCAGAATTTCCCTTACAAAGGCTTGATTCATAACCAGTCTAACATGCTTGGAAGCTTACAGGTCTTATTGGCTTGGGATAGAGGAGTTTGATCTATCCCCTTCTAGAATAACTATCAGTTCATAGCTTGGTGGGTCATATTTTCAGTAGTTTAACAGCTTTACTCTCTAGTTTGACTAAGTTGTAAATTTCCTGAAAAAAAAATCAGAATTTCACCTTTAAAACAAACTTCTGCTCTCAAAATTTATATTTGTCACCAACATCCTGAAGATCCATTTCTCCCCTCAGACAGGCACTGTGCTAGATCCTATCCTACCATGCTCTCTACCTCACTCAAGAAGCCAGGAACAACACTGATTAAAGGTGACTCATATAACTAAACCATATGCACAAGTATCTGTAAGCCAAATTTCTAAAACATGACCTTAGCTATAGGTAAATAAACAATACCACCACCACCACCCACAGAACTATTATTCTTCCTACTGACGAAAAGGCGTTACAAGTAAAAGGGAAACTCACTAATCAGGAATAAAAATGCTTCTAAGCAAGTGTAAAATTAATGGAATTATTTATAATTTGCAAGAAGAAATCTCAGTATAGAAGCACTCACAAGTGCTTTCATGTCTGTATTTTTTTTGCTATTGATTAGAAGATTCTTCCTTGTCTGTGCCACTAGTGAAGATACACAGAATTTCACAGCCTAACACACTCATTAATGCACTGTGACTGAAGGAATCCTCTGTTCTTCCAGTTGTTTCATCAGAATATGTGAATTCGTATGTTTCTGTGTATTCACATGGATAAGGACTAAGAGCAAAGAGAACAGCTATCTTAAATCAGTTTATATTTGTTGCTTCAATTGCAACCAAAACTGAAATGCAATTCTTTAGATCCTCTTTCTAGCCAGGAAGTAGCAGTGAAATAAGAGTGGGATTCAATAATCCTTGCTGTTCATTTCTTTGCAAAAGAACATGTTATTAATACATGAAATATTTGGATAGTTTCAGTTAATACTTTTTAAATACTTCCAAATAGTGTTATTTTTTTAATTAACTAGTCTAAGACATAGTCCTGTATACCCTTAGTATGTGCAGCTAAGACAAAAGATTTTTTGAGTATGAAGTAAAAACATCTCTACCTGGGTAAGGAATATTATACCAAAGCACAAAATTAATTTCTCTTTGCATTTGGTATGTCTACCAAACCCATCTTATTGTGCCCCACTGAACATGTACAACGTATTTTCCTTCACAGCAATTACATATAATCACACTTCCTTTTACATGGTAAGTGTATGATGGTGTATCCTTTTGAATACTGAAGTCAAAGACAAGTTAATATTTCAGAAAGATTAGACTCACCTATCCACCCAAAGTGCTGGGCAAGTGGGGAAAACACATTTGCTCAATCATTGTTTTTGATAAACTGCATCCTGTGGTGTGTTTCACATGCTTTTATTAATTACATAATTCCAGTTTCAGAAAACAAATATACTGCTTTTATAACTTCCCATTTTCATGGGAATTGTAAAAAGAATTTGAGTTTATAAAAGACAGTAAAAATGTTTTTCCATTCTGGTCTACTTATATTAATACAACCTTCTGGTTTTATGCTACAGAAAAGATCTAAATTGTTTTCTTCCTCAATGGGAAGATCAGGTAGATCTTACTGAAATAAATAATTTGTTAAAAGCATTTAACTTTGGCGACCTTCGTAATCTACGAAAACAAAAGTTACCCCTTACACAGGGCTTTTATACACCTCTTTCCCTAAAGAAATTTAAAGTGAAAAGCCCTTTTTGCCACATTTTTACAGAATGATTCCTAAAAGTTTTAATGCAAATTAGTTTCTTCAAGAATGTAAAAAGTAAATACTACATAACTGACCGATCTAAATATTCAAGCGTTGTCTAGTAAGGGGATCAGTTGTTCCCACTGACACAGCTAAAAATTCTGCTGCCAAAACTAGAGTCCAAATTTGTATTTCATTGTTTCCTTGTGCTTAGAACTTGCAAGAAGAATATGCGCACATGTGTGGGTAAAAAGAAAATGGAACACTTACATAAAAAAAGTTATCCAACTAAGTAATACATCAAATAAATAATTCCCTGTGCTGGTATAAATACTGCTTTACAACCACGTAAATTTCAGAATTTTTTATTTGTGTTTCATATTTGACAATTGTTTTGTATTAGAGTCAAATTCCTATTTTGATGAAAATTGAAAACAAATTTGTCTAAATTAATTAGTATACTAAACAGTGTTGCAAACCCTGTATTTTAAAGACCAAATGTAAATATTCATCTTTTATTACCATAATGTATATTACAACTATAAAAATGATGATGACAAATGCTTGAATCTTAGTGTCATGTTTATCATCAAAGTGTCACCTGATAAGAACTCCAACAGACAAGTGACCCTCCCCACTGTGGTGTAAGCTCTTACCCCAGCTGCCTAACAAATACTTCTCCAAAATCTCCTGTGCAGAGCCACCACAGCAGAACACGTGCCTGCAGCTCCTGCCATGGAGCACAGCACATCCAGATCATCGTGCCAGAGTGAAATGCAGTGGCTGAGACACAGCACATGTTCCTTCTTGCCAACCGTGCTACAGGAGGAAGTCAGACAGCTGGATAAAGGAATGCCACAACACTGCTGTTGGTTCCTCTGTGTTAATTTAGTTCTTTCCTCCTTTGCTGTTTTTTTCTGTCACCTCCTCATTTTGAAGTTGTTTTCCCTAACTTTTCTTTCCTTGCTGTAATTCAATTCTCATTTCTTCCAGCATGGGTCCTCTGTATACTTTCTTGTGGAATCTGTTAATCTGATCATCAATTAATGCTTAAGTATTATAATTTGTGCTTGAGAGGAGACAGCGCAATTAGAAGGAACAGGATTGAGTACATCACAGTCATTGCTGGCTTGGCTGTAGGCTCTGGCAAACATCAATCTACATTAAATGCAGATTTCACAATCAGGTTTGAAAACCCTATCGTAAACAAACAATTCCTGAAGCAGTATGAAAGCCCATGAACGTACAGCTCTCTCACAGTTAGCTAGAAAATCTTCCTGCAATTAAGAGTTTTTTTAAAGCCTCTCTGCTATGACACTTAAGGTAGGTGCACTGCAACCTTCACCTGGGCACTTCCAGCATCTGTTTCCTCTAGGATGCCTTTTCCCACACATGCTTGTTTGAACTCTAGTACTTTTGAAACGTCTTCACCCTTGTGAAATGTGACTGAAATGGGCAAAGGCTACTCGTAACAATGCCCTTTGAGAGGAGGCAGGCAGGAAAAGGACAATAGACAGCCATTCAGCATGACTCCACGTGTCTTAATCCTTTCAAAAACGAAATAAAAATTTGGATTGTAAGAGAAGCAGAGGTTCTCATGCAGTACACACTGTTACATGACACAATCAACATCTAACCACAAACTATGTATTTGATGTCAGTGGTGGGGGGCTGAAACAATCACTGAAGACATCCAGTAACAAACCTGTATGCAAGATGCTGAGCTGGCAGACGGAGAAGGGAATACATAGACAAATACCCAAACCATGAAGATTTTGGTGTCTAATGCTTCTAGATTAGCACAGTTTCAAAATATCACCATGCTTTTTCATGTTGTGCCAACATCATCAACCACTTTCTAGAAAAAACACTGAAAACAGATATTACTATCATTACAACTTCCTCATGTACATCTGAGACTAACATCTTGGAGGATTTTCATAGCTTTTAAGCTACGAATGTAATTTCTATCTTCTCTTTGCTTCAGCTACTTAAAGACTTTATGCCTTTCAACTGCTGACAAGTGTTTCCTGGCTTCTAGACAACAGAAGCAGAAGTACTAGATGCAATCTGTGAGTATAGCATGGGGCACATCTTCATTTCAGTTAGCCTAGGTTACTTTATCCCTCCTCAGCCATGCATAAAAACCCCATATAGTTCAGTCAGGTAAGACTTTGATTGCAGTTTTACTCATGGATGAGGATAAAAGACCAAGTTCTACTTTTACTGCAAAGACACTAAAAATAATTTTAAAAAGTAGACCACACAATTTTAACCTCATCCATTTTGCAACAAGAGCAGTGGCTAAACCACTCAAGGGCAAAGCTATTTCCAGTGCTTTTCCACAATCTCCAGCCTTGCAGTTAAGAATTACTACAGCACAAGGAAGCATGGGAATGGTAATACAGAGCAAAGAATTTTAAGGAAGCTGAAAGGCAATACAACACTAGGACACATTACTGCAGAAAGAGCTCTGTTAACATTGGTATGAACACAAGGGTATAGATCAATGAACTAATGCAGCATATACAAAGGAACTAACCAACACAGATAGGACGTCCTCCTGGAAGATCATCTCCAAAAGGTACCACAGGTAAACTAAACATACTGGTTATCACTCTTCACTGTAGCCACACAACCTGCCAGTACTGTAAAACTTAATATACTGCTTTATAACACTCGGGGCTTTAACAACAGGGGTAAGATGCACAAAATATAAATGGGTCACCAGAAGCAAAACTTGAATTCAGATTAAAAAAAACGAAGTTATGAAACGCAGAACAGCAATGGAAGAGTTTCTTCAATATAGTTCTAGACTGCTCTGTTACAGATTATAAGTGTACACACATGATAGGTTTGTGCAGGCACAAACTGTCTCTTGACAAAAATTGCCTGTTACTGATTTTGTACTAAGTAATCACAAGAAGACACAGAACAGTCTGAGAGCTCTTATAAGAGGCATGGGAAAAGGCAAGAAAAACTTTTAAGAATCCTTAGGTAGTTGTCTGGCACTTTATCAAAGTGTGCTGACATGAAAAAGCATTGCTAGGAAAAAAAATCCAGCATTACTCAGCAGTAATAATCCTCCTCAACTTTGTAAAACATATGCTTAAATGTAAGTACACACTGTTCTCAACAACCCCACAGTAAATACCAAGTGCTCCTTCATACTACTTTTACGGATATACTTTTAAGCACAATCTTATATTAACTGCTAAAGAGCTTTTACAGCCAGTATCCTATGCTAGGTGTCTCTTATCACAGTACTATTAAAGCTCATGGATCAGAAAGGCCCAGAAAAATCTTATGCTGGGAGTTTATCCACCTCAGTGCACATGACAATGATTGGACAGATAATATCTAATTGCCAATCAGAATTTCAGCTTTATGGATACAGGCACTTTAGTCAGTAATAAGATTTTTAGTTGAAAATTTTGTTTCAGGATTGACCTCAATCTCAGTGACATAACATCATTTCTAATAAACTTATATATACAGAAAAATCTTAAACTATCTGCTTGGCCAGTCCAAACCTACGGTTTCTATGCAGCCCAGAAGTGGAGCAGTGAGGTCTCACACTTGGCTCAAATCAAGAGGCCAGCGCTGAATTTATGCTGACACAAAGGCCTGCAGCTAACTCTGGGTGAAAAGATGTCAGCTAGAATTGCAATGAAAGGAGATCGCCCCAGCTCAGGGATCAATCATACTGACTCCTCAACAACGTAAAACCTGCCTTCAGAGAATGGAAACTCCTGAAGCATATGGTACATGTCCTACAAATCTGGCCACACAAAGATGTCAGTATACAGCTGATAAATTCAAGAAGTCAGACTCTTCCAATTCCAAACTAAAAGTTGTCATCTCCAATGACAAAAAACCCCATTATTCCAGTGACTAAACACCACCTGAACAATCCCATTCTATGGGCTTACAGATATTCACTCAAAATTCTCACAGGCCACCTGTGAGAAATATCTGAGACACTGAAGCCTCTTTGCATCAAGATTTATGAAAACCATCAATGAGTTTCCAATAATATTAAACGTAAGCAGTTCCCACTGTTTGATGTTATGAGACATTATAATGGCAATTCAGCAAATTAACAGAGTAGATGACAGAACGTGTTCTTCCCCTTAATCTCTTCCCTTCCCCCGTGGAAACAGATTTGGTAACAAGAACTTTCACATGGCCATGGAATAGGAAGAAGAGAGCACAAATATAAGACCTTCTGCTGTGAACCACGAGCACATCTCTTCCATGACAAGTAGTAACTTCTACTGACTAAGGGATATTCCCTTCCTTAAATTAATCACTCCTCCATCAGCCAATCTACTGAGCTCCCCACTACTCTTTAAAACAACCCAAGAGAGCCTTATCACATCTGTGCTTCTGCTTAGGACTCTAATTCATCACGAGAGAGAGTAATGAGAAAGCAATCACAGGGAGAAGCCTCCTATCGGGACCTGGATCGATGCACACCAGTCAAATCACACTGAGCGCGCCTGGCCGAGCCCATCGGGCGGGATGGGATGTCCGCACTTGTCCGGGTAACGCGGGGAGCACCCGCCCGGGATGGACGACTGCAGCCTCAGCTCAGGAGTGTAGGGACGCTACGGAGTGTGTCGGGAGAAGGAGGGCGCTTCCAGAAACCCGGCCGTAACCACCATACAGCCGCAACAGGCAGCCCCGAGCTGGAGGCGATGGCTTCAAGCGCTGCCCCGCTTTCGGCACACTTTGGCGAAGGCTGTGCTCGGTCCCCCCGCGCTCCAGCCCCAGTCCGCAGCCGGGACCCCACTTCGCCGCCCGCATCCAGGTTGAGTGTCCCAAAGGTGATTAACCCCGCTCCGCTCCCGACCGCCACCCACGGCTGCGCTCCCGCCCCGCGCC
>VZTR01017690.1:4544-25120 GCA_013400775.1 Chaetops frenatus | reverse complement strand
CCCGCCGGCTCCCACCGATCCCGCCCGCCTGGCCTGGCGAGGCCCCGCCTCCCGCCCGGTCAGCTCCCAGCTCCCGCCCGTCCCTCCGCCCCGCCCGGGCCCGCCATACTCGGCCGGGCGCCCCCGGCGCTGTGGGAGACGCGGAGAGAACGGGAGGTCCCTTGTTGAGCGTACAGTTTATACGGAGTCATCGAATCATCAAGGTTGGAAGAAACCCCTAAGATCTTCCAGTCCAACTGTCCAGCCAGCACTAGTACTGTGACCCCAAACCACATCACCCAATGCCGGATCCAGACGCCTCTTAAAACACCTGCACCACCTCCCTGGGCGACCTATTCCAATACCTGATCACAGAATCACAGGATGGGTCAGACTGGACGGGACCAGTGTCCCAGCCTCAGACATCTCGGGAAATAAAGCTGATGTGTAGAGTAGTCATACCAGGTACTTGAGGGACCTATTTGAGAAAGAGCTTAACCATGTTGTTTGTCTGCAGACTGTAAGAGAAATCTAGATTACTCGTTCAAGATGTTGATACTTTCACTAATGAAGCACAAAGCTAGCCAAGATACCTGCCACCGTCTTTTTTCATACATAGGAAAAATCTAGTAGATCAAGATGCACCATTATTAAGACCAATGTCAATGCACACAAGGTCATCATAAATACATCCTTACACTGTAAAAAAAGTATTTTAATATCTATAACATTAAATCATTATAATTTCTACAATCTTCAGAAGTAAATGTTCTTTAGCAACTAAGTTAATGGAATAGTAAATTTTCCTTCAGCTGAAACATAAAGAATATGACTTTAGAAAGTATTATAAATTAACTCTACTGCAACCTGAAATATCACATAAAATCATTTTATGTGATACCTGTCATCTAGAATTGTATATTTCAGAAGTATAGTAGCTGAGAAAATGAACACCTCTTGGATGACTACATTCTGAAACTGTTGCCACAGAAACCATGGGGGAGGACAGCATCAGGGGAATGAGAAAGAATAGAAACAAAAGTAGTGGATTGGCCATTTATAAGCAAAAAAGCAAGAATGGGTATTCAGCAGGATAGAAGTGTCAAACCTTCAGATATCCAGCAGTTCATCTACTGAAATACATTTGCTGCCAGAAACATCTCCAAAACAATTCCTTACAGTATTAATCAGACCCGCCACAACAGATACTCCTCTATCATCCAGAGTAGACCAAATCTTCAAAATATGACATGAGAAAAATAAGGCAGTGTGCTGTCTCCCTGAAGCAGAAAAGCACAAAAAGCAATTGTATTGTTGCAGAAGCTGATACCGTTATCTGGGAGATAATTCAGTTTGGAACCAATTATGTGGCATCAAGTGGAACCATATAGGCCAGAGAATACCACAGGAAATTTTGAAAGGCACTCAACCAGAAAGTCAGAGATTGCCTAGAAGTTTCTTCCTGCCCATAAATTAGAGAAAGAAGGTAAAATATAAGCATATTTTACTTATTATTGTAAAGTGCTCTTTCTGCCTCTAGGTCCAAGGCAAAAATTCAGTTATTTTGGAGTATTGGATTACATTTCAAAAAGTATGGATGTGCTGGCCTGTATCTGGCAGGTGTAGTCATGGCTGGAAACTAAGCAGAGCAGCTGGGAAGATGCTAAATTAGTGACATACAGAGAGACTGATTTTGTTCTAAAATGCTGTGTAAACTGAGTTGCTGTGTTATAAGCAAGCTGAACTCAAGCCACATAGAATGAAGGGAAATACAGAAACACTTTCTATACTATCAACCATTAAACTAGAGTAAAATAAGAGGAAATGAAGAATAGAATTGAAAATTGTCCCTTAATTGTCATCATCAAGCCCTTTGGGACAACTGGAGTTATTTAAAAATTAAGTATATTTGGTGAGCTAAAGAAAAATAGGGTGGGTAGACCAGGACTGTGAATGTGTTTGTGTAAGCTTGAGGCTACAGAGTTTTGAAAACAGAATGACTGTAATTCATAAACATCAGCATGGTAACTAACCTGGTCTGAGAAAAGATATCAGTCATATCCCTGGAGAGAGACAAGATCCACCTGACAAAAGGCAACCAGAGCGTATTTGCCAACTGGCCATCCAATCTGCTGAGGAGAAATTTAATAAGAAATAAGGAAGTTTCTTGATCACAAACCCTGGGTGTAAGAGCCTAAAATGTGAGATGCAGGACTCCAGGTGGCTCTTTCAAAGCTGCTGTTTATTGCATAGAAGTTACAGCAGTCTTGGGTTATGGGTGCACAGAGCCTCGCCTTCTAAGCTGCCAGCTACAGCTTAAAGGCATGCCTGAAGCCCCCTTAGTTCTGGTTACAATACATTATATACTTTTCTTTACCGAACATCTTCATACATAACAACCAATCAGGAATATACACAATACCTTTATCATTTACATATAGCCTATCACTGCTACTATTATTTCCATACAATGGTAGTAATTAATCACAAAAGTTACATTTTAAGCTTAAACTTATTATTCTGTTTTCTTGCAGTGGTAAATTCTTAGACATTGGTAAAACCATGTTCTTTATTTGCTTATGCTTTCCTTGAGACTTATTTACTTGGTAAAAGCATGCTTTTGTTTGCAGTCAAACAAATCCTTTGTTATTGCCCTCAAACCTCCTTCCAACTTATCTTCAACCTTTGTCTTCTCAACTACTCAGTAAGTAGCTTGGTTCAGCAATCCTTACTTTAGACATCTTTTATATATCAAAGCTAGCTTTCATTTCTATTTCACTTACAAGTTTTACATTCTGAAAACCTTCTGCTAAGCATTCATATCTGTAAGACCTTCCTGTGAAACTTTCATCCTCCCCAACACCTGGGTTTGGGGATAATTTTAACCTGTCTGCTGCAAGTATAACACATTAGGATGCAATCAATCAAGGAGATTTCTGGAAGGCATCAAGGATAGCTTCTTGATCATGGCTGAGACAACCAGGTGTGTTTTGCAGCTGGATCTGCTCTTCACTACCAAGAAAGAACTAGGCTTGGTTATCAAAGCCTGGGCTGTAGTGACTGAGGAATGGAGTACATGATCCTATGCGGGCTGAGGAAGGAAAGTAGGAGATTATAGATTATAGTAGGATTTAGAGGATCAAACAAGTTTATTCAGGAAACTGGTAGATGGGATGCACTGAACAGCAGCACTGAAGGGTAAAGTTACTCAGGAAAGCTGGCAAGAGAGTGCCGTGATTCTAACAGCAGGAAAAGCAAATAGAGGTATTAGTATTTTCAGCACTGACAAAGCAAAATTGATATGCTGTTGAGGTAGCTAAATGAGAAATGAAATTCAGTCTGGAGTTATCATAAGAGCTGCATTGTTAGGTAAATTCATCCCATTCAGATACATTATATTTCAATATATACTCAAGTGGAGTTACTGAAAAGTACAGTGAGCAGGTCACATCTGCAGAGATGAGGAACTTTGTTGTGGAGAGAAGTGACTGAAAATTAATTTAGAGTGGGCAGGGGCCAGTCTAATGCTAGGGTATAAGCAAATAAGGGAATCCTTGGCTATATAACAAGGGAACCAGGGATGTGGCAAGCAAGAAGAGACATAATTTTCCCTTTAGATATGGCATTGAACCAATTTTTGTGGTAATACTGCACTAGCCTCTGGTGTCTTTTTTGTCAAAAGAGTGCTGAGAAATTATTTGAGACAGGAGAAAATTCTTTGTATGGAGAGACTTAAAGAGCACAATCTGCTTGACTTTTCAAAGAGACTGGAAAGTGTCTACAGTGATCTTTAATCTTGCACAGTAAGAGGTATAACAACAAAAATACCTGTAAACTGAAATGAAACAAATTTTAATTATAAATGGCACATATTTTTAACAGTGGAAGATACTAATGTGTTCTGGGTTGACTGTATGATGCTTTTATCCCCATTTGTCTGTTTAGTTAAGAAATAATAAGAAATAAGTATTGTGCCTTTGAGGCTGGATCTGAGAGCAAACGCTGGAGCATTGGAGGGAGTTGTTTTCAAAACATAAAGATAACACCTTCAGCAGGGACTTCTGCTGGACTCTGTGCATTGTCTGCCCAGGCAGCAAGAGTTCTCTTTTGGGTTTTTTTTTTTTTTTCCTTTTTTGCTCTTTGGTCGGTTTTTATTTTTATTTAGCTGAATCCAAAGGTTTCTGTGACTGTTCTGATACTGTTCAGTCTGGGAACATCAGGACCATCGCCCAGGGTGGGGGCGCCCCCACCCCACCCACCCCTAAGCCACATTGCAGCCGGGACACCGGGACTGAGAGAGAGAGAGAGATCTGGGCCTTGGAGAGACGGAGACAGAGAGAAAGGCCAAGAACACACCCACAGAAAGGACTCCTTCTTAATTTGCCATCTCATCAGAATGGCAAGAGGGTTTTATTGTGCAGTATTGTCCATTCTTTATGCTTGTGTGTGTTTTGTTTTGTTAAATAAATAGTTTTTTCCACTTTTCTCCAAGGAAATTTATTTCCCACACCAGGTGGGGGAGGGGTGGCTTGGATCTGCCTTTCCAGAGGGACCCCTTTCGGAGGTTTCCTCCCAAATTTGACCCAAACCAGCAGATAATGGTTAAAATGTGCTGCCAAGAGAAATGACACCTACAGTATCTCCTAAGGGCTTCACTGAAGAATGGATTCTTTTCTTACAGAGGTACATCAGTTGAACAGATAGAATTATTTCCCTGCTCTGAAAATCTCTCAGAGCATGAAGTTGTGGTTATTGCATAGCATTTGTACTACCACAACATCTAAGAATACAAGTCAGAGGCCACAGCACTTTGCCTCCTCAGTCACTACATGAGACACTCAGAGAAAACCCCATTCTACCTTCTCAAAATCATGCGTTCCAAATGTACAGAGACACAGAGGAGCAAAGAGAAAATATAACAAGGGTAAACTGCTGCCGCTTAACCTGTGCCTCTCCTTGTTTCATAATGTTGTGGTTTGGCAAGCACCCAGCTTACTCCAGGGTGTGTGGGTAGGTTGGCTTCAGAAACTGAAGACTAGGCATGGTACATGTGTGTTTGTGCCTGTATCTTCTATCTGTGACTATAGATAGTTTCTCTGAATGTGGGGCATGTCAGGTTTTCATTGATGTTGCTTGGCAACAGAATTGGTCCCACAAGTCTATTTACCCCTCCGCTAACCAGTCAAACCACCAGCTGGTCGGACTACTGCTGCATTACCCGAATGCAGACATACAACACCTGTTGTTGGACTATTGTACAGAGTGACTGCAAGAACCTACTGTAATAGGACAATTCAGGTTGGACAGGACCTCTGGAGGTCTCCAGTCCAACCTTCTGCTCCTTGCAGAGTTAGATCACAGGCCAGGACAGGTTGCTTTGTGTATATGGCAGTGAGGGACATGAGCTAGTGTGGACTTGGCAATGTTGGGTAAACACTTGGATTTGATTCTAAGGGTCTTTTTCCAACCTAAATGGTTCTGTGATTCTGTATACATCCACTTGTTCTGGAAACTGCTTAATTTGGATCCAGACATAATAGTGGGGGCAGAGGGGAAGTGGTTTTGTCCTTGCAAGAAAGCCATCTGAATTCACCATCTGTATTTTTATTGACACATATCCCAGTGGAGGTCATCCATCATTCTCATAATAGATTAACCAGCCTTGCTATGGAAATGCACCTTACTTTGTGGACAGTGGATGTTCCAGAATTTGTACTATGAGGCAGTAGAAAGCAAGACATAAAGGAAATTTTCCCTAACTCGTATCTCTTAATTCCAAGAAAACCTGATGCTGCATAAACTGTACAGAACTGAAATCTTAACACATTATGAAAATTAAAATTGGATCCTTCTGGGGAACTGAAGAGACAACAGGAAAAATATTTGGAAAATAATGTTATTAAACCATCTTTTACTGACAGATAGTGAAACAACTGTATGGGTAAATTATTTTTTGTAAATTACACTGAGGGTACATTTTCAGAAAATACAACTGTTTTCATAACAATTGTATACACTGTCTGGGAGCCATGACTGGAGTAGTAGTAAACTACCTGGATATGGGAGGATCTGAGCAAGTAGTTAGACAAGTGGTGCATTTTATTCATAGGTTCAAAAGCATAAGTTGTCATAGTCGTAATCATAAGCAAGGTAGTAATAAATTATCACAGGAAATTATATAAAAAGTACAAATTATGATGTATAATTGTACTATAGATAAATATTATTTTCTTTCTTAGCATTTTTTATCATTAGGTCTCATAATATTTTACACAGAGGTGTGAGAAATAATCATTATTAAACCCAATCCGTTAAGAAAATAAATTAGGCAAGGGTTCTCTGACAGGGTAAAATTTGCTTATGATGAGTTTTCCCTTACATTCATTTTAGAAGATCAAAGCTTTCCTCAGTAAGGGTGCTGAGTTTTGTTGGTTTTTTGTTGCTTTATGTTTTTGGTGGGTTTGATTTGTTTATTTCTTTTTCTTTTTAAGCAGAGGGTAATATTTGTTTCTTGCTGAGTTCACACATTGAGATATTTTGATACTTTGATCTTCACAGATCAGCTAATACTGGGCATCTTGCCATATATGTATAGCTGGCAAACAATTAATCTACTATACAAAGGATAACCAGCATCTGAGAAGTAATGCTACTAAACTGAATAAAAATTTCCACAAATATAAAATATACAGCAGTTAAGAGAGATGTCTAACGGACTGTAAAATGTTAGAATTTAGTTGTGTTGAAAATAACAGATTTCTAAACTGTTATCACTGTTTGAGTCTTTAGACTTCTAAAAGAAGGTGGAATTCTAACTGGAAATAAACTTACAATTCGTAGAAAAAGAGTCCATTTATAAAATGGTAACTCTTTTGAAAGATGTTATATGTGTTCTACAAGAGAAGTGTGTATAGCTTGGGTCTTAGTGATCTTGATATAAAAGGACCTGGGCTAGGCACAAAAATAGTAACTGTGTGCTTTTTTACACTGTTCTGAGCAGAATCTTTTGGATAAATAGGGCCAGAAGTATATTTGAAAAGAAGGGGGGGTTTTAATATTGTAATGAAATGCTTTCAATAACAGAAACTTTTTTAATTAATGGCTTTGATCCTTGACCCAGGCACTTGAGATGCCATTGCTTCAGTAACTCCAGTTTCTCCTCAGTCTGAAACTTCAGGAGTCAGTGACAGTGTCTAAAACTAGCTTTGAAAATCCATTATTAGAGGTAGGAAGTGCAAGATGCTTCCTCAGTCTCTGTGTTCTCTACCAGAATACCAAGCAATGCTTCCCATTGCAGTCAGCAGGGTTTTATTTTTGTGATTTTGTGTGCAGCAGTTTCCCAAAAGCAAGACTAGCTGTCATGGAATAACAACAGTGATGCACAATCTGACAACAGGCAGCCTCCAGGTGAAGAGTTTGTATTGTTACAGTCTCCCTCACTAATCAGTTCTCTACAGTACCAAGATACAAGGGAAGCTAATGAAGAATATGTAAACCAGCATGGAGATAGCTATGCAGGAGAAAAAAATATCCAATAAGAGGTAGAAAAAAATACTGGAAATGGTTTTGTGAGAAATAAATTTGTTAATGAGCATTTACCCTTAATAGCCTGTGTCTTTCATGACACTAATGGGTGGTGAATTACTTTTGTTTTAATTAAAACATATGTCACAGCAATATTTTGTCCTTCTGCTGAGCTAAAGCTATTGTTCAATTCCTTGTTGCAATCAGTTCTCAAACAATGCTGTTTGTCAGCAGTACAGAAATAGAACGATTTTGATCCCTTCTCTTGCAAGATTTATACCCTGGAGAACCCACAGTTCCCCTCTGTACTTGCAGATGGTCAGTTAAATACTCCCATCTGGTTATACTTGTTTTTTTTCTGGTTATACTTAGTCTTTTCTAAAAACAAAGCTAAACAAAACCCCACAAACAAACAGACAAACAAAAAGGAAAAAATAAAAAACAAAGAAAAAATCCAAACCCACTAACCAACCACAAATTGCATGAGCAGCAGAACTAATAAAACTCCATTTCACACAGTTTGTGCCCCATGTCTTTATACTGCAGTAATCCAAGCATCACCTTTTTGTCCTGTATGGTCTCATTTCCTCCTTCTATTTCCCGTGCAATTTCATTTCCTTCTCTTTCCCTGCAGCACTTATTGCCATTTGCCCTGTGTGATTTTTCCCTTGTTCCATCCCTTCACCTGCCTCTGTTCCATGGGTAAGTTGCAGCTACCTTGGAGCAGCCTATATACTGATTAGCTCACATTGCTTTTTTGTATATTCTATTAAGGACTCCACAGTATTTCACAAATATTAGGTGATCCTTAATAACCCTGCTCCATATACATGTCCTATTATTCCTATTACAAAGATGGGAACGTTGGTCTAGTTTATCCTTGGTTAGTCAAAGTTTGGTCAAGTTTATCCTTTGCTAATTCTCTGTTTCACTTCTCCTTGACTGACCATCTGCAGTTTTTGTTCAGAGCAGCTATTGTTGTCTCACTGACAGGGGTTGTCAGAGTGTAGCCAGCTCTCATTATTTTATTGCAAGCCTTGTGATATTTGATAGCTCCCTTGCAACCACAGTTCCTGGGTTCAGGCAATGAGGATTACTTGAGAAATTCACCTTATTATAACAAGTTTATGGCTCAGTAAGCTAGAAAGCTGAAAAATGATAGCAGGACTGAAAATGTTCAAAACAGGGTGGAAATAAAAGCAGATGTACTTTTTAAAAATACAGCTGTTTTAAGGCATTTGTACCTTGATGTCAAGGGCTCTGTCTCAGGTTGATCATTTAAGATGCTGGTATATGTAAGACTGCAGAAGCTACAGACTATTTCCCACTTTGGAAAGGAGGCAGAAAGCAAACCACTCAGTGAAGGCTAACATTTTCTGACCACAGATCTAAACTCTGCTAAAGCATCTAGGAAAGAACATGTAAGTGGAATTATAAACGCATATGAAGTGCTCTAATGCAGATAACAGTGTGCTTTTAACTCCTGTAGTTTCTGGATATGATCCTTCCTTCCTTTTCTTTCAAGAATATGCTATGAAAGCAGGATACGATTTTCTTTTGGCATCCAGAAGATATATAGAACTAGAGTCAAGACAATAGTGTTTACTGAAAGATTGTTACAATGACTGTGCAATAACTCTGGTTACTTCATGCATTATTAAAAAGAGCACTTTGTAGCACTATTAAAATCATAAACATTCTACTTTGTCTTTAGGCATTTGTACAGAAAAACAGATTTAGTCTGGAATAGTTGGAAGAGAAATTTAAATTTATGCTCACTGGAGTTCAGCTAACACTAAGTAGAAAACATTCCCTTACCTGAAAGGAAACTAGCAATATTTTACATAGAACTTTCCTTCCAGCAAGGTTCTTTGCCATTTCATGAGTAATTAAAAGCCATTCTGCTAATAGCTGTGATCAGAACAATTAATGAAAAATGCAAATAGCTACTTCAGATGCCAATATGCTAATAGAATGCCTGGAGTATTTATAGAATAGAGAATGATTCCACCCACATTTTTACTTTGTGCTGTTACATCCATCAGACCTTTTTACATTACAGAACCTTTATTTTGTTGATGATTGTGATCATCTTCATAATAGCAGAAAGTATCTCAGGAGTAATGGGTGCACAGTAAGCAAGTTGACAGGGACTGTTGTGCATAAATTGGAGCACTGACAATCAAGAGAGGTCTGTGGGAATAGAGGCAAATGCACAGAGCCTGCTAAGTATGTGGTGGCTTCAAGAACATGGAGTATTTAGCTTGGTAAAATGAAAGTGTAAAGGAGATATTCTGTGCAAATAATTACAGAAAAAGGGCAAAAATTGTTCTTCCAGCTAGAAGTACATGTAAGATCAGACATAAACTAAGGAAGAGAAAATAGCATTCTAATCATTAAGCCAGTTCTTAAGCTGTAATTAGTAACTTCCAAGAGGGCTAGCAAAGGGCTCAAGGTTGGATTGTGAAAGATCAGATTTTTTAAAATATATTTGAATATGAAATCTATATTTATATTCAGTACATTACCAAAAGAAAATCCCCACAAAAATCCACCTTATGTAGATTTGTTACTGGCAGCAGATGAGTTCCTACATGACAAAGGAGCAGACTTATCTGTAATTATCAGCTGTATGAGGGTAGGAGTGGCTAATCACCTTTAGCCAAAACAAGTAAATGTACACAGTGAAGCTGATGGCGACAATATAAGGAATTGCTTGTGCCTTCACAACTGGTTTGGACAGAGAGAGAAAAATGTGGTAACACAAGAAGTTTGAGAAAACACTGAATGATGATATCAGTTGAATAAGTGAATAATGGATACCTTGAATAATAAATCCATTGATTGAAAAGTTGCTGTGTTAGTAAGGGAAGAAAGGGACCTTAATGGCTTTTGAAATTAAGTCTGGTAAATCTGAAGTTTGATAAATGTCTTATATTATTTGGTACCTGTAAGAAGATCGTCACAGTAACAAAACAGCTTCCTTGGAAGTTCCTGATGATTTCCGTATGGGCAGTAGTGCAGTATTCACTGACATACAAATACAAATTAGAATGCCATTTTAATCAAATGAGCAGTTGAATGACAGAACTTGACCAGTATTTCAGATTTCATGTTGCAGTCTAGATAATGATGGGAAAAAGGCCATTTGTTTCACGCCAGTGTCAATCCACCTGTATGGAGGAACACATTGAATTGGTGACAAATCTATAAGTACTGTAAGTGTAATGAAAACTTCCACCCATGTGTGACATGCTGAGCCCCTTCTTGGTCAATGGAGTTTTTGCCTTTTCATTTCTCTCAAAGGCAGGCTGTCATTTTTCACATTCCTTTCCCTACAATATTCCTCAGTGGCAATGCAGCTCAGTACAGCCACCTGCACTGGCACTTCTGCAATTCCACAGTGAGCCCTTTGAAGAAGTCTGTCTGCACTGTCATTTTTTGGAAGGTGATTGGTTGCTTAGACACTAAGTTGATTGATTTTAACTCCCATGGAACTAGGCTCAGGCTTGTATTTACAGAAGGGGTTTTGTGGGTAAAGAGATGAACTAACTACAGAAATAAAAAGGTTTTTTGTGGGCTAGAATCATGGGGGAGCTGAAGAGACCATAAAAGGGGACAGAAGCATTACTCTGAGATGCCATATAATGTGATCCTTTTGGAAAGAGTGAACAATACAATAACTGGGTCAGATGAGGAGGTGACACAGATTACTTTGGTCAGTAACTTTTTGACCAAAAGCACAGTATAGATGCTGCACTTCTGTGGATGGGGTAACCAATTAACTTCACAATCTTGATTTTCAATTTAGGATCTTGGTTTTGCAATGTTATCACAAAAGGAACTGCAGATTTTAATCCTCTTTAACACCTATTCTCAGTTATTTCTGCTAAAATTTTACTCCAGTCCTAATCAGCTGTCTTTTTGTCTTTTCATGCAATGAATGCATTATGTGAGACACAGGAGACCTACACCCTATTGAAGGGGAATATTTTTCATTTTTCACCTCAAAGCCCTTTACAAACTCTCATTAATATAATTTCCTTCCACACCCCTGCTGAATAACCCAACACAAACGGAATGTCGCACTCAAGTGTATCAATCTCTATGTATCACTTGGTCTGCTGAGCAAGCTGGAGCAAGCCAGATCCCACTGTGCACTAAAATTTCAGTGAAGAATTCCTGGCAACCCCACATGCAGAATCACCACAGCACATTTATTCTTTACAGAGAGCCATCATCCAGACAGATGCTGCAGAGAAATCTCAGAAGCAGAATAGGGCTCTCCCAGAGAAGATACTAGGATCATAATTGTGGGAGCTTGGGGACTAAAAATGGTTGGGGTTTGGCATGGTACTTTCCAATCTGACAAAGTGATGTTTATCTACTCTCCACTCCTCCGACTTCTAATGAGCCCTCCCTTTCAAGCTCCCTTCCCCAGCAACATTTGAATTGGCTGCCACTGAAGCTGTTTCTCCTGTCTTGCTCTACCTCCAAGCCAGGGAAAGTGGGAGGGAAACAGTCTACAATGATGTAGAAAGATTTCCAGAGTACATCAATGGGTGGAGCACCAGTCTGGAATTTTCATGGTGTTTTGGATCTTTGTGTTAAGCTGTGCATTGCTACTTGTGTTCACCCACCTTGAGTATGTGGTGTTTCTGGAGCAGAACCAGACATAGTGCTTCCCCTACAGCCTAGTTAAAACTGGAGTCTGGATCCTACAACTTGTGGTTTGATGAGGAAAGAGCAGTTTAGGCTGGGTTTTTGAGAGGATGGGGCAAGGCAGTAAGGGGAGCACATGCAGTCTGGAATGTACAGCTGCAGGTCTCTCCCTCCTCAGCTTGGCTGCTAGCTCCAGTTTCCAAACCAGAACTCACCCCACAAATTGTGCACCTTTATCTGCTGGAGACAGCCATTATTAAGAATTCTTTTTGTGAGCAACATGCAAAGGCTTTGCAATCTTTAACTGCTCATCAGATCTCAGTTTTGGGAAACCATGTATCAAATGGTGGTATAGGATGGACTTCTGGATCAGATTCAGCATGCCTAGGGAATGAATCAACGGAGACAAACTGTGAAATACAATTGCTTCTTTGAAATGTGGAGCTAAAGAAGGATCCTGGGAATGTGCTAATCAAGGTAAATTTATGAATAAGAACATTACTGAAATTTTGAATTAACCTGTCATGAGATCTATTCAGGAAAAAATATGTAGCAAATTCTGAATGTGTTACTTGGCCACAAATAGAGCAGAGTTCAAGTAAGTTCACAGTTACCGCTCCCTTATAAATGACACTTTCTGTATGTGGACACAGGTTTCAACACGTGGTTTTTCTTCCCCATTCCTTCCAGGTCGATGTGTATAGTTGCCCTCCATGTAAATTAAGGGCAAGATTAAGGCATTCAGCTCACTAGCTGCAAATGCCTAGCTTCCTTTACCCAATAATGCCTTTTAGGATTTGGCTTCCTGTCTTTACTTTGGTTGATATCCTTTCTGAAATCTGTTGCCAATGTACTTCCTCACCTCAGAGCTATTCAGGTTTGTAATGACCT
This sequence comes from Chaetops frenatus, assembly GCA_013400775.1. Classification (NCBI taxonomy): domain Eukaryota; kingdom Metazoa; phylum Chordata; class Aves; order Passeriformes; family Picathartidae; genus Chaetops; species Chaetops frenatus. The sequence goes on along the minus strand of VZTR01017690.1, from coordinate 12,064 downwards.
TCATGCTTAAGTTTCACGGTACCGAGGCTGAACATTAAATTACATAGATTTTTGTCTGCATAGATATCAGGCACTGTAAATTCTAGATTTTTTCATGGTGAAGGGATGGAGTACAGACACATTTTTCTAAATATAAGACTTTACTCCAAAAGGTTTCATGTGGAGACAGGGCCTGTCTGTCAGAACACGTCCTGCCAGGTAGCTCTGCAAGCAGAACCTGATAATCCTCCATATCCATTCTTGAGACCTATAAATATTAAACTTGCTTTAAAGTGATGATTGAAAGGGCCTGAGTTTTGCAAGACAACATTACTATAACTGTGAAGTTAGTCAGAGGATCAAGTATGTCTTTATATGCCACTTTAAGTAATCATCCCTCTCCTAAATTAAGTAAGTGCTTCGTTCATTCAAAACAAAAACTTCTACGGTTGGGCAACTCCTCGCTGAGAGAAGTTTTGAACTGTCCCTGCATGTTCACTTTGGAGGAAGGAGGCCCTCTCTTGACTCACTGCCATCAGCTTTCCATGGTGATTCCTGTCTGCTCCCATACTGGAGATGCACAAACACAATGTGTCACTGCCAGCTCGGGACCTGCTCACCATTCCCTTTGTTCCCAGGCAGCTGGCAGCCGATGCAATCTGTGTCACTGTAAGGGCTCCTTGTGGAGAATCCCGGCTTTATTTATCTGGTGGAAATCTCTGCCACGCAAATTGGAGCTTATGGCATCATAATACGAAGAAAACTCATTACAATACTAAGAAACCCCAAACTTGCGCAGCCTCTTCGCCTCTGGTGTTGGCATGCTTCTCCCATCGTGCTTCCCCGCCGGGGAATCTGGTATCTCCGGTCGGGCAGCCGTGACTGACAAACAGCAGCGGCAGCAGGCTCACACTACCACGATTTTAAATGTTGGTGTACTACCTTCATGTCGTAAAACACTCTGCTGGCTGCCTGTATTTTACATTTCCAAACTTGACTCCTTATGGATAGAGCTGCTCACCGCAGGACTAGCTCCTCGGGATCCCTGATGGACACCCAGCTCGTCTTCCCTGTTCCCCGCCAATCCCGCTGCCAAACCTCTCCCACCCCCATGTTAGAACCACGAAATGGCTCAAGCTAGAAGAGACCACATGAGGTTATCCGGTCCAAGCTCCCCGCTCAAGCAGGGCTATCCCAGAGCACATGGCACAGGACTGCGTCTAGATCCTTCTTGAATACCTCCAGTGAGGGAGACTCCACAACCACTCTGGACTGTTCAAATGTGCGGTCACTGCCTAGGAAGCAAGTTCTTCCTTATGTTCAGCTGGAACTTCTTGTGCATCAGTCTCTACCTGTCGCCATGAAAACACATGCACAGCCGTGAAATCCTCGGCGTTTGTCCCTGCTTTAGCCAAAGGGCTGGACTTGTACCGCGGCTGTTTCTGGAGATCAGCGTCCCGGAAGTCGCTGCCTCTCAGAGAACTCCCTTCCCGTCAGGCGCGGCGCAGGCAGCCCCGCGAAGGCCCCGCTGTTAAGGGCGCGCGCGGCACCGCCCCTTTCTTTTGGAGCCGGGACGCCATTTTGTGCATACGCACGGTGAGCGCCCGCGCCTCTCCGCCGCTCCGAGGGGACGCGTGGGAACACGGCGGGACGGAGACAGGGAGGGGGGACGCAGCCGGAGGGTCGTGCTGCCGGCAGGGGTGGGCGGGGTGCCGCCGGCTCTGATGGGAGCACTACGACCTTCGTAGGGCGGGGAGTGAGGGAGCGAGAAGGCCGTGGGTTGCGAGTGGCGGGGCCGGGCGGGAGAGAGGTTGCTGAGGGAAGCAGGAAGGGGCCTCTGAGGCCCGCGGCAGGTGCAGGTGCGGAGCAGCAGGGCTGCAGCACGTAGCGGGCCCGGTCACCCCGCGGCCGCCGGCGGGATATCGGGGCTGGGAAGGCCGTAAGGTGGCTCCTCGGGGCGGACACCCCCGGGATGGCCCGGCCACGTAGGCCTGCGGAGCATGTGAAACCTTGTGTCAGACGTAATAGTGGCCGATAAATGTGGTGGTGGAGGTCCTGACTTATGGATGGAGAGGCTTAGGGAACGGGCCAGAGGTGGCATCGAGGTACACCTCACAGGGCCACGGTCAAGAGGATATATCCCGGTGCATGGCAAGGGGCCTGTGACAGGAGCATGAAATAACCAGCTGAATTTAGAAGGAACAGCTCAGACTGGAGGTAAGGGCAGTATTGTTCATGAGAACAGCCAGGCCTCAAAACATGCTGCCTAGGGAGGCTGTGCAGTAGGGTCTGGAGGCAAAATCATACAAGGAGCAGCTAGAACTTTCGCATGAGTGAAAGTGGAGTGGCAGGCACTGATCTTTGTGGTGACCAGCGACAGGACCCGAGGAAGTGGCATGAAGATGTGTCAGGGGGAGTTTAGTGTGGGTATCAGGAAAAGTTCTTCACCCAGAGGGTGGCTGGGCACTGGAATGGGTTCCTCAGGGAAGTGGTCACAACACTGACAGAGTTCAAGAATCTTTTGAACAGCGCTCTTGAGGTGTGTGCTGTGACTCTTCAGGTGTTCTGCACAGGGCCAGGAGTTGGTCTTGGTGGTCCTTGTGTGTCCCTTCCAGTGCTGAATATTTTTTGATCCTTGAGGGGTTTCAAGACCTGACTGGACAAAGCTCTTGAGTATCCTGGTTTGATCTCATAGTAGACCTTGCTGTAAGCAGTAGTTGAACTGAGTGCCTTGCTGGCATCCATTCTAACCTGAATTAATCTGTGGTCCTATAAGCACTGATTTCGTTGGATGTCTAAGTGAATACCCTTCCTTGAATTAAAGCAGTGTCATTCTGAATAGGCTAAAAGACTCCATGAATCTGAAATACCTGGAAATTCCATCAGCTTTCTGGTGGGTGAACTAGTCACTCTGAATAATTTGCCTTTATTTTTACAGTAATCAGCCAAAATGACGAACACAAAGGGAAAGAGGAGGGGGACGCGTTACATGTTCTCAAGGCCCTTCCGCAAGCATGGTGAGTATCCCTTATAGTACCAGTGCTGCATCTGGTTACTGACCTGATGGACAGCTGCAGTCCCTGAGGATGAAACAAGGGCTTGTGCCAAAGGATTTCTGGCAGCTTGGGCTAAAAACTGTTGGGCCTTATGCAGATGAACTCTGAGCTCTTAGTGCAAGTGTATTGGTATTCTGATTGCTTGACAGTAGTCATGGTGCTAATTTTGTCAGTGCTTGAAAATTGATTTAAAGGTGAGGAAAACATTTCAGCAGTTACTTAAAACATAGAGGGTTTTTTCCTCTGATCAATGAGCAGTTGCATTTATATTGATGAATAGTTTAATGTCTCTTTAATTTCAGCATTAGGAACACAAGTCTAATTTCTCTTTAGCTGGGTATTTTAAAAATGTGAAGTGTGTAATTACTGCTTTTAAAAAATGTGGTTTGACTTTTGAGGTATTTAGGAAAATTGTATCAAATGCATGATCTGTATCCTCCTTCCTTTTTATGTGCGTGTGAAATTCTGGGCTTCTAAAGTATCCAGATTTGTATCTCTTAACAGGAGTTGTCCCTCTGGCTACCTACATGCGGATCTACAAGAAGGGTGACATAGTTGATATCAAGGTACTTCCTGCAGTGCTGTGTAACTGAAAGCTAAAGCAGTGTGGTCCTGTGCAGTCTCCACTTGCTTGGGGTGGACTCTTTAGTTACTTTGGCCACATGTGTCAACACAAGTGCCTCTGCTCACTTTGGGAGCAGTATTGGAATGACAGTGCTATTGGACCAGTAGCAGCACTTAAGTGTCATGCTGGTCTGTGTGGGGTTTTGTAGATACATAATTTGGCTGTACTTTGTTACTGTGTGTTCAGCTGAAAAATAGGAGTGAAATATGCCATAGCCAATGTTTGAGTTGACTACTGGCACTACTTTCATAGGAACCTCTGTCACTTTAGTAGATGTTCTGTTATTAGCCACGATTTATGGTGGGGCAGTTCATACTTACGTGATTGCTTTATTAAAACTAGAAATCAAGAAATAAATGTAGAGATCCATCATATATATTAATACAGGGGGGGAAAGTGAAGCAGCATTTCCTATTGCTTGGTATTTTTTACAACTCATCTTTTAAAGTCAGTGTACTTTCATAACTGAGTTGTAGTGAATGTGAAAGCCTTTCACCAAAGATTCCTACTTAGTTGAATCCTTTGGTCTCATTTGAAATGCCACATGCTTGTAGCAGTCACATAGAAGGTGGTGTGTAATTTGCTAGTTTGTTGTTTGACTCTTGGAGAATGTAGTGTTCAGAATTATACTTCTGAAACACTAGAGCTTGATGATGAATGTCTCCTGTGATTGCTTGCTCTTTCTGTAAGCAAAGTGATCAATCATTTCACCGACACTGAAAGCAACCAGAACGGACATAGCAAAATTCGGTAGTCTTCAGATGCAAAATGCATTGTAATGAATCCCAACTTTAAAATAGAATGGGAATATTTTAAAATGCATCTCAAATAATTTGAAATGTATTCTTTAAATTACTTCTGAAAGAAAAATCCTTGATGCTATTTCTTTCCCTCCCCTCATTTTTTTCCCCCCCTTCTTAACAGGGTATGGGTACTGTTCAAAAAGGCATGCCCCACAAGTGTTACCATGGCAAGACTGGAAGGGTGTATAATGTTACTCAGCATGCAGTGGGCATTATTGTTAACAAGCAGGTTAAGTAAGTAATGAAATTCTATGTATCAAAACTTGGTATTTGAGAAAGTTGAATTGTAATTGTACCCTCCTTTCACTTTGCCAGTTAGACAGTTCTTGTCTTGATTGGTCATTCAAGGTGGGTAAAGTGTATTTCCTTTTTATAACCCAAGCAAATGATGCTCATTTGACTTGGATCCTGTCAGAGGAAACAGTTTCTGCTTCTCTTACCTTCACTTAAAGTCACATTACCTAGCAGGGCTTTTTGGGCAGTGTGCTGGTATTAAAGTCCTTTTAAAATACTAGTCTTTAGCTGTATCTAGCTGGATTTTGTACAGTTTAGTCAAAAAAAGACAAGTTGTTTCTTTTGTTCCCAGAGGTAGACTACTGTAAAATGACTTGTTTGTATGCTAAGAGGCTAAAATTACCTATTCTCCACAATTTTAATTTGAAATTGTCAACACATTGTTATATATTACATTGTTATATATTAATAAGCTTTTAGTTATATGTAAGTTATATCTGATGTGCATCTGCAGCTGTGTGTTTTGAGGTACTGCCATTTAAAGAAAAATAACCTTTAATTGAGCTTATGGAGTTACTTCTGTAAGGGCTGTAAGTCTTGATTTAAGGTGAACTTTTTCAAGTGCAGATTAAAAACTAACTCCCTTTCTTAGGGGCAAGATCCTGGCCAAGAGAATTAATGTGCGTATAGAGCATATTAAACATTCCAAGAGCAGAGACAGCTTTCTGCAGCGTGTGAAGGAAAATGAAAGGAAGAAAAAGGAAGCAAAAGAAAAAGGCATTTGGGTTCAACTGAAGCGTCAGGTAATATTTCTGTTGGGTTCACAATCCTTCTGCAGGAGGTGAATCAATTCTTGGAGTAGTGGCCACATGCAGTGTGTTGGCATCTGGGATGTTTGGTGCCTGAGCAGAACTGCTCTGTGCTGGCTGAAAATTGTAGTTGTAGCTGTGAACAAGGGTTGTGTGCTTCCTATTCTGTTCCAAATCTGCAGCGCCAGTTCTGGATGGTTTTAGAGTCAGTAGGGTCTTTGGTTAAGTTGAATTTTAAGGTTTGCAACAGGTTCTGTTGTAACCCTTGAAGGAAAGAACTAATCAGACTTTAGAGAAGAGGTAATGCCTATTGCTTCTGGAACTGCTGGGTACATCACTCCATGTTCATTGGGTTGGTGAGCTGCAGAGAGTAAAGCATAGGTTTTTTAATTCAGCAGCAAGAGTCAGGCACACTTTCTGGCAGATCATTTTCTTACTGCCACTCCTTGAACCAAATATATGAGACTAGGAATGGTAAAATTGCTGTAATGTTTCTATAATGAGGTGCTAAGTGGTTGACAAAATGTTATTTTCTGAAAGGTTGCTTTTGAGCTGTAATGCCATCAGTTTTCGTTTTTTTTTTTTATTTTTCTGTTTACAGCCTGCTCCACCAAGAGAAGCACACTTTGTGAGAACTAATGGCAAGGATCCAGAGCTGCTGGAGCCAATTCCTTATGAATTCATGGCATAATGCATGTTTAAAAAATACATTAAAGATGTGGTTTTGGACAAGTGTATGTGATTGTGGCTGATTCATTTAGGTTTTTTTGTTTAAGCAGATGCTTTAGAAACCTTCTTTTATTGAAGTTTATTTATTTAGCTTGCATTTACCATGGTTTAGTCATTTAAATCATCTACAGCTTTTGCTGACAAGTTTTCATCATTTAGATAGATGATAAATGCTAGGAACACTGAATTTTGCTAGTGCTTAGTAATGATCATGAGCTAATATGAGGTGACATGGAATATTTCACCAGCAAATGAAGAATTTGTATCAAGAACTGCCCAGTGCCACTTGAAAGCTTGATTTTTTTTTTTTAATAGTAAAAGAGATAATGGGTTTCAGATTTCATTGGTGCAAAATTTTGGCTAAGGGGCCTCATGAATACTGAGGAGCTGTATAAACCATTTTTGAAAACAACCTCTAGAGAAATGTCTGTAGGCAGATTTTGGTCTTCCACCATTGTAACCTGCAAAATAATGTTTAGAACATACCCATGCCAATAAGCATGCTTACAAAATAGTAGTTTAGAAACAAGGCTTTAATTCCAAAATTGCCAGCCTTTGTATTTTGATTTTTAATATTTTAATTGGCTGGCTGTATTGGTTTCACGTTCACCTGCTCGCCTGCTCACACCAGGTGAGAGTGTAGTGTAGTGGTTTCATGAGAATAAGGATTAAGAGAAATGCAAAGCAGGCCTAAACTTAAAGATAGTTTATTAACAGAACAAAAAAACGAGAAAAAAAAAACCAAAATCACTCCCCAGATGTAGAATCAAAATCAACCCCCAGATGGTTTCTTTTCCCCTCCCCCACCTCATTTGTCTTCCTTCAACAACAACACAGAGAAACAAACTTAGAAATCCTTGGTCATTTTACCACTCTTAAAATAGGCTTTCATCAGTTCACTTGGAAGAAGAGTCTCTCTTGTCTCACTATGGAGATTTTCCCACAAGAAACACAAGTCTCTCGTGGAGTTCATATCACTGTGAACTCCCGCCCAGAAAAAGGATATTGTCGACATAGGAGTCTTTCCCTTGGTTACAGCTTTCCCCACAACTGCCATCCAAGGGCTCATTTGTGAATTATGGGGTAGAATTTTAAGGATGAGTTGTCCTGGTAGGAAAGTAAAGGTCTTCTCTCTCTGGAAGCAAGGTTTCTCATTCCTGGAACAAGGGGTCCTCTTCTTCTATCTGCAAGGGCAAGGGACTCTCATCTCTCATCTCTCCCTCTGGTCAAGTTTCTCATTATATCACCACTACTTCAGCTTGCTTCAGCACCAGGTGCCTTTGCT
>VZTR01017689.1:129886-159780 GCA_013400775.1 Chaetops frenatus | reverse complement strand
GATTTTTGTAACTTTTATGAAACTGCCTTCAGGTGACACTTGCCTACAATTTGAAACTATGATTTTTAGCAATGTAATTTGATGCACAGAATGAAGGGACTGAGTGCTCTGAGTTCAGTGTTAATCTGAGGACATAGTATGTGGAGCTAAGGTGTCTTTCCATTGCTTCAGGAAAAATTGCTTTGGAAGTTTGAGGCAATGGTCTGAGCTTCCACAGTTACAGTATCAGTTTTTGAATGGATAATCACATTGCCGGGCAAAGTAGTTAAAATTTATTCTTCAGATCCTAGAGAGTCAGCTTTACTAAAATTAAAGTATTCACACTGCTGGATGAGCTGCTTTATGAAGCGGAGAGAATAATTGAGGAAAACAACTGGCTTTCCTTTTTGTGTTTGAGCTACTGAGTTGTCAGTTTTGGTTTTCTACATCAATATGCTTGCTGGTATTTCCATCTTTTCTTCAATATCTTTTTAGCACTAGTTGTTTTGGTTTTTTTTCCCTTCCACAGGGATATTTGTTTCAGCAGGAGACTCTCGTGAAGGACTTAGTGATCTCAGAAAGCATTTATGATCAGCATTTGATAAATGGTATAACTTGTACAAATCAGAACAGGTACATACATTTCATCTTTTATCTGAAGAGAAAGTATTTTTTTCTCAAGTTAAGATAGTAAACTATAGTTATTTACCATATACAAGTACAATTGTTCAAGTATTTTCAGTACTATAGCCATGTAGATTATAAATACCAGGTGAAAATGTCCTAACTGTGGAACACTAATTCTTTCTCATATTGTTTTCTTAAAAGATTAAACTGATTAATTTTGTGCAGTACAAAGAAGTTCATTTTGGGCACTGCAGAAGCAGTTGTTCTGCGTAGAGTGGTTTGTTCTACTATTTTAAAAATAAAATCAATCAGGTACAGTTTTTAAACTTGAATAACCAATGACCTTTTTAAGTTGATGTTACTATATATCTGAATGCATATTTTCCTTAAACTAGCTACTTCCAGAGCTGTGGAATTTTTCATCAGGGATAAGTATGAAAAGAAGAAGTATTATGATAAAAACGCAGTTAATGCCTTCAATGTAAGTAAACACTTTAACCAAGAATTCTGTCCCTTTTTTTTTTTCTTAAAAATATGTAAGAGAAATGTAGCAAACATTATGTATGTTAAAATGCCTTTTACAGTTGAAAACTTTTTGACTCAGCTAAGTGCTTTCTTCTCTATCTTTTGAAGACTATTCCTAGGTTCTCTAAGTTTTACCTATGTTGTCTATTACCTTTATATAAGCAAAGCATTATGATCCAACAGGTAGCTTGTTTATGACCCTTTATACTGTGTTTTTTCATTCACTGTAGTTCTTTAACAGTCTAGTTTGAGTCTTTTTTATTTATCTTTTTCCATATTACAGGGTAAGATAGGATTACTATTTTTGGTGACATGGTCTTCCCTCATTCTCTCTAAACCTTGATGACAAATCAGGGTGTTTTGAGCCCTTCTTCTGCTGAATTCCAGACTGTTGCTTGCAATGAGGTGCACTGTAGTAGCAAACACAGGCAGTACCATGAGCCTGCTGTTAAATCCTGCAGCTGTGTGTTCACTAAAGTAAATTGGTGAGTGCTTCTCTGGCAAAGCAGTTTTGAGAATTTGAATTTTTACTGAAGTTCTGAGTCTTGTTGGGTTTTCGTTGTTTGTTTTTTGATACATCTGTTTCTGGGATATATCGTCTAGTTCATACATTTTTCTTTATATAGTTGTATTTATGCTTAAACATACACAGCTCTGTGCCTGCTTTATCTAAGTATGGCCCAACACGTAGCTTTACTACTCTGCCTTAATAGGCAGTGAACTTTGACAGCAACAAGTGCAAGTGTAGGTCTAAAGCATGAGAGTTTATGCTGCGTTTCCCATTTGAGAAAATGGAGTGATGGTTTCATTTTAGAAGGGTTAAAAAAAGCAAACATGGGAAGTATAGAAGGTATTTCATTAGGTACTGTTGAAATGGGGGAAAATTGCTTCACTTAAGATGTAAAATACAATTGTGGCTTGAATTACAAATTGGTTACCCTTCTTTACTTTTATTCCAAAACAGAAAGTAGGAAGAACTTAAAATTATACTACTTGTAAAAGTTCTGAAGACACTCAAGATCTTTCTAAACAGAGAACATTGGTGTCTAATATAGCAGTTCACTTCTGCCCTAATACGTTTGAAGGAGTAATCAGATCTTGCTTTATCATATTGCAGTGTAAGATGAATCACTTACCTGCCACAGCAGCAGGGATAGAATCCAGACAAGCTGAAGAGATACATGAAAGAGATACTTTCTTTCTACTTGGGCTTTTCTTTCATTCACTAGTGTAAATGGCATAATCTTTCTGGGAACAAAATCCAATTGTACTGTATTTTAGTGGTAGATGAGTCATGCACATTCAGAGTCACCTTTGTTTCTTCAAGACCACAGGCAAGGCATCAGGTTTGAGGTGGACAATCTGTAGTCACAGTCATGGCAGATCCTGAAAGTACGCGACAGTAAATGAGCTGGACTAGTGTAGCATCTACAGTCATTGTCTGGTACTTGTGCTGGGTTATCCTCCCTGGCTCTGGCCCTGGCCCAGCTCATATGCACCTATAGTGCTGCAACTGGTGTTCAGTCATTGTCTTTCTACTGGACCTGGGCCTGACAAGGAAGAAGAAGAAGAAAAGGTCAAGCTGAGCCTCCATTCTGCTTCTCTGGTACTCTCTAATTCTGCTTTTGGGTGCTGTTGGCAGGGAAGAGGGGAAGTTACCCTATGCTTCCAGCACATGGGGTCTGTGGGAAGTTTGAGGAGAATGGAATGAGAAAGAAGTGCATGTTTCCATGCCCCTGTGCAGGGGATGGTGACAGTTTTTAAAGCTTTTGTTTTGCAGTCCTAATGACATCTGAGACACTTTCCCTCTTTCTGCCCTGCTAGAAGGTGGGTAAAATTCCCTGGGAACTGAGGGGCAGCTGTGGAGAAAGGGGGAGTTGCCTGCTTGTAGCCTTCAGCTCCCACTAAATGCTTTGGTAGCATCAAAGCACTTGCTAGTACAATAATTTGATGAATAATAGTGAATAAAAACAGTTCTTGTGAACTGTTCCCATGAGGTGTTAGTACTGTACCATGGCAAGCTCTTCTGGAAAATTTCTTTACCATACTTACTTTTCAAAGAGTACCTCGTATCCTATTTTTAATCAAAATTAGCATTGTTGGTGGGACACATGAGCTTTTTAGCACACTTTTTGTTACCACCTTTGAAATGGAAATGCCTTCTGCTTTTATTAGGACTAATTTAAGTTAGAGGTGCGTACATATATTGTCTTTTGGTAAAATGAATCCTTTCTAGGTATAAGGAGGTGATATAGAAGTGCAGAAAGAGGGTTGCAATGCCTAAGGGTCACTTTCTTTAATGTGGTAATTTCACTGACATGACATGTGAAAATATAAGAGGCTTTCCCAGATTTCATCCACCATTGCAAATTGCTTGTGGTAAAAGCTTCCTGTAGCATAAAAGTTGTTTGGAATAGATTACTTTAAAACATGCAGTACAATATTTCTCTTAATGTAATTTTGGTGGGTTCATAAGCTTTTCAAGTTTGTCTACCAGTATATCTCTGTGAATGTGTTCTGTGTGTTGAAGCCCAGGAGTATATGTCAAGGTTCAGTTTTTGACTGTCAGGATTCATTTGTAACAATGAGTTACAAATTTCTTTTGTTACAAATTTTTTATTTTATTATCCTTAAGTATAGAAGAAAATTGTTTCCTGACAAGGCTGTTGTATTACTAAGTTTGGTTTTTAGAGTTGCACAATATAATAACAAAATTAGCTAGTGCAGAGGCCTGTAGTGCCATCAAACATGCAGATTAAAATATGCAAATATGAAAAAAAAACTTTTTCATGGTTCACTGCAAAGGGATGAAGCATAAAGCTGTGGACAAAAAAAAAGCATCTGTGATTTTATTGTCTAGTTACATTTTAAATTTAATAATGCATTTAAGTAGAAATCAAATATACATTAGAATAATGTTCACTGAGAGCAACTTGACTTTAAAAAATATTTAAAATCTACTATAATGCATATTATCTCCAAGCTTTCTGATCCGTCATTTTTGGAAAAATGTGAGATGCATGTTCTGTATCGGTGTTCAGGACTAAATATGTGGTACAATTTATTCAGCTGTTTTAAGTGGGTTATCAGTAAATAGCTACGCTCATTTTCTTGCTTAGACCCAGTGCAGGCTTGTAGCTAATTTACAGAAAGACCTGAGAGGTTGATACTCTGGAACTATGTATGTATGTTTGTCCTGTAAATAACATACGTGATGTGGTATTGTTGATTGGAAATAACTGGTTTTGCTCTTTGAATAATCAGCTTAGGAGCAGCAATAGCTGTTAGCAAGTAAACATATTTTAAATCCCTTCAGCACAGTACTGTTGTCCTGGAATTAACTTTCTGCCAAACACAATTCTCAATTTTTAGATATTCATATAAGCTCTATGAATGATGCAAAGTATAGCATAGAATCCAATAAATCGAATGTCACATAGCAGTGAAACAATTAGGGCATCTTTCTAAACGGTACATCTAAGATACAGTAACAAGAACAGGTTCCCGTGCAATAAGCTGTGCTGTTTGACTTCATTTATCCTTGAAAGCTTGTAAAGTGCAAGTGGGAGCTTGCATTGCTTCTGCAGTTAAGTACAGACAGTTGCCATACACCAAGTATTGAGAGGTGATTTTGGATGGTAAAACTGTCCTTCAAGTAATACAGACATGAAACTGGGAATATCATTCCACTTCATAATTGTACCTGATCATCACTTTCAGGCATAGCCAAATTCTTTTATATTTGTCATAGGGTTTTTTTTGTACACAACAATCCTAGAACTAAAGGGTAAGGCATGCAGAACAGTTTCTTCCATAACCATCTTAGTCCTGAAGACTGTTAAACCTTTTGTTTGCTTTGGACTCTCATTAAACTCCTTATGCTCCTTTACTTTATTCTCTTCTGGAACACTCCTAAAAGAGCACAGCTTAAAATTATACCAACAGCTTTCCCCAGGAATCTGAACTTGTATGCTTAAATAAATGACTTGATGGACTTTTCCAGAATGGTTGCAGTAAATATAATTAAAGCAAGTGTGAGCCATGGAGAAATGCTCTGGAGTCTAGGATTTTATGCAAGTAGTGTCTGAACAGAGTATCCATCTTGACTGACAATCACTTTATTGAATCCAAATACTTACCAGAGCTGTGCAACTGGTTATGTGGAGCAGTAGTTGTTAATGAGGCTCATGATCTTACATGCAGTGGCCAAGAGAAATGGCAAATCCTGCTTGTTTTAGATTTTGTGGAGTTAGTAAGAATCTTCCAAAAATTACTGGCCTAAAGGACTTCAGCTTTGAAGTAGATTATTACAGTTTATCACTAAATAAAGAGGGAAGAAGAAATGTGTAATTTTTAGAACCAAGCTTCCAGAAAGAGTAAAATCTGTCTAGAATATGCTGTTCTAGAATATGCAGTAAGAACTGCTGGGGTGACTTCTTGGGACACAGGACTGTACTAAATAAGTGGTTTCTGGTTCACAACCCTAATAATTGAATTTGACCTGATCTACATGCTGCTAAGTTAAAAGCTTACTAAGGTTGCACAGATATTTAGGAAATCAAGTTTGAAGCAGTCATACTTTCCAAATTACAAAAAAAAAAACCAAAAAAACAAAACCCCAAAAAGCAACTTGGCACCTCCTCTTTCATTTAAAATAAAACCTGTAAGAAGATGATCATTCTTCAACTATTGTTTATTTTTTATCTAATACAATGACCCTTATGCTATACAAGTAATGAGGAAAAGCAGTGAGGTCACTGTGTTGAGTAAGGATAAAGGTTAGCTATGTAGGTATCATCATAAACAATTGCTGCAGCTTTTAATAAAAATGAGTATATAGGAGAATGCAAATAGGAATCGCCTTATTCAGGGTGGATAGTGATTCAGCTGAAGTAGGTTTCAACTTCTTTCAGTCTCAAAAATTATGGATTACATGAAATAGGAATATATTATCACATTCTGAAAATGTTTAGAGAATAGGAAACAAAGTTTCTGTATTTAAGAAAGGGTGTGAATTATGTATGGAGCAGAAGTTTAATGTAACTCTTAAGTTCACTGAAGAAAAATAATACATTTTTCATGTTTTCCTTAGACATTGTGTATAATTTAAGAAGTATGAGCTTAGGCAACTGGCTAAAATGTGATGTGCATTTAGAGATTGTGATGGAACACTTTCCAGAAATTTATCTTAAAGGAGATTACATCTGTGATACATTTACTGCACTAATATATGTTAGGTAGACATCCTAAGAAGTACAAATTGGGGTATGAAAGGGTATATGAACATTTCAGTTTATAATAGCCAGTATTCAGAAGCATTCCATCATTATTGTGGAGAGAGGTTGCCATTACCCCTCCCAAAAGTGCAATAAATCTACTGGGGTTTTTTGTGGTCTATGAAAAACTTTGGAATCAAGTGATAGGAAGTGTTTTTAAAATATGCTAGTCAAAATAGGCATCAATAAGGAGCACTGAAATACCCTACAAGAATTATGGCTTGAAGGCAAGGATAGGGAAAGGAGGGTAAATTATTTTCAAGATAATTTTGTTAGAATGGGTTGAATTATAGATTTGCAGAATCGCTAGGGTTGGAAGCAACCCTTGGACAGACATCATCCTGCTCCAAGTAAGGGTCATCTGAAACAGGTTCTTGAGTCTCATGTGCAATTGAGTTTTGAGTGTCTCCAGGGCAAGAGACTCCATGACCTCTCTGGGCAACCTGTTCCAGTATTCAACCACCCCCACAGTAAAAGAAAGAAATAAATTAATTCTTAGGTGTCAGTGGAGTTTCCTGTGTTTCAATTTATGTTGTGTCTCTTGGTCCTGTCTCTGGATGTCACAGGCAACAGTCTGTCTGCCTTTATCTTTGTTCCATGTTCATTCCCCACCCTGCAGTTTTCTTTCCTCCAGACTAAACAATCTGAACTCACTAAGCCTTTCCTTGTCTGAAAGGTGCTCCAGTCCTTTAATCATCATAGTGTGTCTTTGCTGGACTTGCTTCAGTTTGCCCATGTCTCTCTTGTACTTGTGAGCCCAGAATTGGCTGTGGTGCAAACTTGTGTCCAGCTGGTCCACCAGGACCTCCAGGTCCTTTTCTGGAAGTCTGCTTTCCTTCCACTTGATACTGAACCCATACTGGTGCCTGGAGTTATTCCTCCCTGGGTGCAAGACTTGGTGCTTCTCTTTCAACATCAGGTGGTTCCTGATGGCCCATCCTGTCAGTGGTGCTCTGAATGGCAGCACACCTCCTATAGGGTGTATGAACCACTCCTCCTCAGTTTGTACCCTTGGCAAACCTGTGCTCTGCCCCTCTGCATGGCTCATTACAGAAGAAGTTAAATAGTGTTTGCCCCATTATCAATGCCTGGGTGTACCACCAGCCAGTGGTGCCCATCAGCACCACTTTGCCAAGCCTGGAATAATGAAGGAGTTGGAGAAACCAGACTGGATTTTCAGTAAGCCAGCTGCATTCCTAGTAGCTCCTACATGCAGGGTCTTGTTTTCACCACTTCCATAAGTACTTCAAGATGTACTTCACTGGAACACACAGTTACGAGTTGCTATGTCGAAGTAAAAAAAACTTCGCCAAAGATGAAATCTTTAGTGAGTAGCTTGCCAATTTAACATGGATCATGAAAATGTAAATGATCTTGCATGCAGCAGAGCAAGCCACTTAGGGAAAAAGAAGATATTGGTCTGAAGTGCTGGGGAATTCTCACTCAAGACAATTTTCCCTGGAGCAAATGCAGAAAACACTGTTCAGGCTAGACAGGAGAAATAGAGGGCAATTCAATAAGATACTAAAATAATCTGTTTTGTTTATCCAGTGTCAACATTTAACTAAGACATGGTGACTCTTTGTAATATCTTACAGAGATGATTATTAAAAAGAGAAGATAAATAATCTTTTAAAAAAGTGGACAACAACTGATGCAGATGTTCTGAGTTAGGGTTGGGAAAAAATACTTCGTTCTCAAATCTATTAGATATATCTGCATTTCTGAGAACAGTGCATAATTGCATCTCTGATGTAAATGTTACAAATGCCTATAGCTCTGCACATATTCAGAACTACAACTGGCTTGTGCATAAGCTTCACGTATTTCTGTAACTAGGATGGTAACTCTGAAGAGATGGAGGAGTGCTGAGTGTGTTCACAATATTGACAGAAGAGCAGTACTGGCTTCTTTCATAGGCAACCACTGTTCTGTTTTGTGAAACACGGGGCTCTGAATCTTTTTTATGGATGTGCAGTGTTACAGCATAAAATAGAGGAGCGTTGTGGTTTCACCCCAGCCAGCAGCCAAGTGCCACACAGCTGCTCACTCACTCTGCCACCAGCGGGATTGGGAAGAGAATTGAATAAGGTTAAAGCCAGAAGACTTGTGGGTTGAGGTGAACTCAGTTTAGTAGGGAAAACAAAAGGCATGCACACAAGCAAAAGAAAACAAGGAATTAATTCACTGCTTCCCAAGGGCAGGCAGATGTTCAGCCATCTCATGTAATGGTGACTTGGGAAGACAAGGGGCATCACTCCAAATGTCCCCCTTCCTCCTTCTTCCCCCCACTTTATATACTGAGTGTGATGGCATGTGATATGGAATATCCCTTAGGTCAGTTTGGGTCACCTGTCCGGGCTGTGTCTCCACTCAGCATCCCGTGCAGCCCCAACTTCCTCACCAGTGTGGCAGTGTGAAAGCAGAAAAGGCCTTGGCTCTTTGTAAGCCCTGCTCAGCAATAACAAAAAGATCTCTATAATTAATCAACCCTGTGTTCAGCACAAATCCAAAACACAGCCCCGTACTAGCCACTGTGAAGAAAATGAACCAAAACGAACACAGGGAGACATTCTAGTAGTTCAAAAAATGCCTTGCCAGTTAGCCTAAGAACTTTCAAAAATTCATAGATAAGTGTTGTTAATAGTACATTAGTGTTCTTTCAGTATTTCAAGAATAGACCTCTTTAAAAAATGTCAGGCAATTGATTGTGTATTTATATCCATCTATTAGCAGTCTGTAATTGCTACTGGTTTAGGATAAATTACTGATTTTAGTGTTGTCAACATTTACTGGGGATATATAGTAATAAAGTCAAAAACCTGCTGAAATAAGAAAAAATATATGTAGCAGCTGAACTTGAAACCTGTCAAATGAGAGCAGAATAAGTCCTCTTCACTTAGGTTATTTCCCTGAATACTGTGTGTATATAAACTGGCCACTCGAGGGCACTTTCGTATTTGGTTCAGCTGCGGACTTCCTGAGAGGTTTGATAATGCACCCTTTCTTTAACGTCTTGAATCTTCTGCATGATAGCACCCTGCATTTCACATTTAAATGGAAGCTTAGTGTAGGTTTATAAAGCTTCAACTAGAAGCCTTTCTAATAAAAGGCTAAATGACATGCATTACATCAATGCAGGATTTTGGAAAAACTACAAAAAAAAAAGCAGGTGAAAACTTTATTAAGTACTTAAACTAGTACTTAATGACCAGTACTGTTTGTATGTCTGTTATGTGCCATCAGAAACATGTCAGTACAAACTAATCTAAAGTAAAATCATCCTTAGTTTTTGGATGTTATGTTTTCTAATAACTTAATTTAGTTACTGTTTAAAGCTTACGTTTTTTTTGCTTGGAAAACTGGTCAACAGACTACAGTCAAGACATTGGGCCAACTGCTGTTTGTATTGTTGCTTTTACAAGAACCATTAACTTAGCCTGGGTTTGGGTAGTGCCACTACTAAGTAACAACCTAATAGATGTACAGAAGTGTTTTAGGGAGGAAAATGGGGGTAGGTAACACATTTACATGTAAAAAGGACAGGGAACCAGACTAATACTGTACATCTTCTGATTCTTTCTATTCTGATCTTACATTTTTTTGTGCACCAAAGGGTTTCTCACAGAGCGCAGGTGAAACTGAAATCTTATGCATGTGTATGTAATTTCTTGCTCAGCACTAAAGGTACCAGATGCTTTAAAGAGAGCATTGAATTTCATTATGCAAAATCGCTATTTTTGCTGTATCGTCTTTCTAAAAAGGAGTCACAAAACGCAAACAATGGAAAGAGATGCAAGAATCGCTAAAAATTAAATGGCTGCAAGTCATCTGGTCTGAAACGCGATCAAAACTTTGTGGAAAAATGAGAAACGTGGAAACTTAGGCAACAGCTTCTTGCCTTCATTCTTTGTTTTAGGCAACTCTGAATTAATTTCTTAATCAAGAGATGTAACTAATCCTAAGCTAAAAATTAAAAAGATGTATTCATATGCTAGTTGGCATTCTGCAGTACATTTGTAAGGCACGCAATTAACCAACTTTATTCTTTTTCTAGCAGTATGTGTGATTTGTTACAGAGGTCACCACTGCCAGTAATCAAAGATGTCTTTAGTTAACTGCTTTCCAGAGCATAGTGCAAACGTGTTATCAGAGTAGATCAGTGTGTGCTTTTTCACTTTCGTTCTGGAATAGGGTTGGAAATTGCTTTTTGGATTTTGATGGAGAAATTTAGCTGGCTGTCAACCAGCATTGCCAGATCCTTTTCCCCCCAGGCAATTTTCTAGTCACTCTTCCCCAAGAGACTCAAGTGCAAGAACTGGAATTTCACCATGTTGAACCTTGTACCATTGGCATTGGGGCATCGATCGAGCCTGTCCGGATCCCTCTGTGGAACCTTCCTGTCCTCCAGTAGATCAGCACTCCTGCCCAGCTTGGTACCATCTGTAAACTGAATGATGGTGCACTCCATCCCCTCATCGAGATCATGGATAAAGAAAGATATTAAACAGGACCAGCCCCAATACTAAGCCCTGAGGAACCCCACTAGTGACTGGCCACTCTTTGGTTGTGACTCCATTCACCACTTCTTTCTGGGCCCAGCCATGCATCTGGGTGTGTAGCCAGAGAATAGTGCACCTGTCTAAGCCATGAGCAGCAAGTTCCTCCAGGAGAATGCTCTGGAAAATGATGTCAAAGTCTTTACAATGTTCTAGGTAGACAACATTTACATGTTTAGCTTTGTCTAGCCACTCAGTTTGGTTTGATTTTTTTCATTCAGCTTTCCTTATCTGGTGCAGCCTGGTAGATAACAAATTCAACAAGATGCAGTGGTGATAAAGCTGTTCAGCAGCTCAGCCTTGTACTGTTGCTTTCATTATATAAACTTAATCTGTTCTTTATACATTGTGATGTGTCTTCTTGTAAAGATTAGCTTCAGTCATATGTCTTTTGTTCTCTTGCTTAGTTGAATATTTGCATATATGAAGTGTGCTTTCAAATGCTCTTTTTTTTGCCTGAAGTGGTTGTAGTGCTGCTGATTGTCTTTAAACATTATGCTTGGGCATTTCTCAACTTTTACATCTTGTTTCATATCCCAGGCTAGACAGCAACTGCTTTTGACTCTGTCTCCTGCTTATAGCTTGCATGAGACCTCTTCATTGGTTCTATGATTCCATTACTTGATTGGCAAAACTATAATAATTGCTTTCATACGATTGTCTTCTTCTAGGTTAGATAATCCTTTATATTATGAAGAGGATTTGAAGATTGAGAGCTATTATGAGAGGATGGAAATTGACAAACACCTACAGTGCTGATTTTCCCCCTAACACCCAAATGAAATTCTGCTTACTTTGTTCTGTGTGGCAAGTAGCTGTTACCTGCTGTTCACTTTGTGAGAGCGATCAAGCTTAAATTCTCCTAAAATCTGAAGTATACAAAAGAATTAAAAAAACTCCAAACCCAGACCAAAGATCCCACTTGTTAGCAGCTTGAAAGTATAACTAAGATGATTAATTATCAGAATTTTGCACATTGTTATCTAACTGTGAAAACTCAGTAGGGAGTACAGTGTTAGAGTACATAGTTCAATATATTATGTAGTTATCTAATAATTTTTCCAACGTTATTTGGTTACAATGTGGTGCAGTCGGAATAAACAGGATCCCAATGTTCCTATAGCAACAGAATGCTACTGTTTGTGGAACTGCATCATTGCAGCAGGTGTATCCATAACTCTGCTAATAACCCAAGGATTTTAAAACATTAAATTCAGAAATGAGAATTCTGTTTCATATTTCTGCAGGTAAAATTGGTTTTAAAATTAAACCTTATAAATATCTTTCCTGCAGCTATACACCATCTTCCAGTGTAGACATAGTTTCTGACTTTGTAAAAATACTAAATATATAAATTCAATGAATATTCCAGCTGAAAAAGTAAAGAAACTGGTAGGATTTTCTGTAAGAAATATGGGGTATTTTACCAGGTTTCAGTTTCCATTTATTGCAAGCTACTTTTTTTAAAAAATAAGTAAAAATATGTCATTTAAATTGCTGGTTTTGGTCCAACGTAATGACCTACTCTGTTATAGCTTCATTTATTTCTACATTTTCCTTCTAGGTCATAGAGGTGATACAAAATGGTGTAGAAGTGTTGGCTCTATAGTTCTGAAGATCTTCTACATATTTAGAAAATGTATTTCAGTTGCATTTTTATAATAAGGGGAATAGAAAGATAATGTTTCCATTAAAGTAATCAGCTATGTGTAAAAAAATTGGATAGGAAGATGTATGAAAATGCCTTTAGAGAAATCCTATTCTTTTCAGCAAACTGTATCTGTTGCATATATAACTTACACCTTTTGGATAATTCTGGAAGTCTAGTGGTGTTAATAGCAATTTTACGTACTAGTTCCTAGAAAAGAAGTGTCAATTGTCTGAGAGATCCTTAAAACTGCAGCTAAGATGTGGTTTTATATTAACCCCAAGTTCTTTATATACTTGGAGTGCTCTTAGAGAAGAGTTAATTAGAACTTTAATTAATGTATAACTTTCAGAGTTATTTCATATTTCTCTTAATAAAAATATTCTGTTACATTGAACAAGAACAAAGGCACTGTCTTTTCTCCCCCTCCTCTGGGACAGTCTGGCTTCAGGACATTAATATTTCAGTAGTTACACTGGATAAAAATTGAACAATGGATGAAACCTAATTATTTTTCTTAGGCCTTTGATATGATCTTATCCAGGTTCATTTTCTTACATTCTGTTCTAGTGAATTTCATTATAAGTCAACTTTCCTACCAGGAACTTTTCCTTTAAATATTGTACTCAGAACCAACCAACAAAACCAACAACAACAAAAAAACCCCAAACAAATTTAAAAAACCCTTTCTCCTCTTTATGTTTCTTCTATGTTGTGTAACCACTACCATCAAGATTATTGAAAAAATGAGGAATGAGAATCATGTCTCTTAGCTGTCTCTGCTGCCTCCCTTCCCAGCTGTTCTTGCTTATTTTCTTTCTCATTTCTTTCCTCTGTTTTGTACAGATATCATCTGATGCTGCTCAGCCTTTGGCATCTTCTCCTTCTCTGCAAGCTGCTGCTGAGAAGAGCAAAGCAGAGGTATATTGGTTTTGGGTGTAACTCTTATCAGGTTACTGCTTTTTACAAATGTTTACATCTCTATAGAGTAATTTCACTGAGGTAACTTGGGAGTTTGAATTGCTATTAATACTTCACACATATGAAATACGTCTCTCCTTTTTTCTTGGACTAGCTAAATGAAAAGAGCCAATACAGCAGGGCAAAGTACATGTGTGCTTGCTACCTCTTGGTGTTTATATGTCAAAATACTGGTTCTCCTCTGATTTAGTGTCACAAAATTGTGGAAAACCCACTTAATTCCCAGCTAATTTTGTATTGCTTGCTTGTTCCAGATTCTAAATTATCAATATTCTTCCAGCCATCTAGTTCATTCTCCTTGGAGATAAATATAGAATTAATTTGACTCATACTGGTTTTAATATCTCTTCTAGCTGGCATACATGCGTGTGCTAACGTTACATTTACTGTTTAGACGGGTCTTTGAAAAACATAATGCATAAGCAAGTAGTAGATGAGGCATCGTTTATATCAGCTTTCAGTAAATGTCACAATTTGCAACAACAATGAAATACATTTTTAGAATGTGAATGCCCAGTGTTAGGTTCTTTTGGGTACTTCACTCTAAATTGCGACTATACAGTATATGAAATAATTATGATCTGAACATAAATCAAACTTTTTCTTTCTAAATACAGAAAATTTGGACAGAAGTTCTGAATTATTTCAGTTCAGCTATATTTAAGCATTAATTAAAATTTAAATGTCAATGTCATGAACTACGACCACAAGCCTTGTTGAATTTGACCTGTGTTTTAAGTTGTACCAGGAGTAGCAGCAGCTGCTAAGAATGAAACCTGCCTTTACTTTCTTATTCACCTCTATTGGTGCATTCACATTTGAAAATTCTTTTATGTAACTAGTATGCTATATTGTAAGAAATGAAACTTGGGAAAAAAATGAATAATCTTTGTTTGGAATTTAAAACCAATATAAAGTCAATTAAATTTTATTATCTTCATAGTGCTTTTTGACTGCTTTTGCAAGTAATGAAACACTCAAGTTGAAGTTCTGGCATGAATGCAACATCGGATAAATGTTTTTATTTAGTCTGAATTCATTTTTATCTAATAAAGCTGAGGCAGAAGGTCTGAATATTGAAATTAGGAAGTGTGAAGATGAAGGACTTGCAAGTTTTCAAGTCCACAGTAAAAATTAAATGAATGAAAATAAAGTTATTGGGACTCAAGACTGTTTCTGGAGACTCTGTGAGGTGTGGAGGTAGAAAAACTGGAGAACAGTTTATTTTAAGTTTTAATATATACACTATTAAGCTTTCAGAGATTTGTTAAGGTGAACAAGAGCCATATATTTATATTTGGTCACCTTTATGGAGTGTTTGCCATATACAAACCCTCCTTGTTCTTGAAGTCTTGAAAAATAAATGTTTCCAGATACTTTTTACTCCAGAAGTGAGGTTTCTTTGACAAAACATCTTTTTAAAAGATGTTGAAGTCAAACTGGAAATCAGGACATACTGAAAAAATGGAAAAACTTTAACTCTGCTTTCACTTAAACATATTAGAGGAAATTTAAGGTACTGTCATTGAAAAGCAAGAGTATTTACATGACACTTCAAACAACCTTTCCCAGGAGAAGAGGAATCAAATTGTAGAACTGTAGAGTCATAGAATGGTTTGAATTGGAAGGACCATTAAAGATCACATAGTTCCAACCCCCTGCTATGGACAGGGACACCTTCCACTAGACTAGATTGCTCAAAGCCCCATCCTGTCTGTCCTTGAACACTTCCAGGGATGGAGAATCCACAGCCTCCCTGTGTAACCTATTCCACTGCCTCACCATTCTCACAGTAAAGAATTTCACCCTAATACCTAATCTAAACCTGCCCTCTTTCAGTTTAAAGACATTCTCCCTCCTCCTGTCACTGTCCCAATAGAGTCCTTACCCTTTACCCTGAAGCACACTTCGGGTACTACTATAGGAAGACTGCTAAAAAGTGTCCCCAGACTCTTCTTTCTTCTCCAGACTCAGACAACCCCAATTTCACAGCCTGTCTTTAGAAAAAGGTGTTCTAGCCCCTGGTCATTTCTGTGGCCCTTCTCTGGGCTGCAGCAGGTCCATGTCCTTCTAATGTTGGGTGTCCCAGCTGCAGAGGAAGGGTCTGTGAGAGCAGACTAGAGGAGGAGAGTCATTTCCCTTGACCTGCTGGTCACACTTCTTTTAATGCAGTTGTCTAAGTTTCCACAGGAGAAAAGACTTGAGAAGGTTGGAGTGGGACATGGGAACAGAAAATGAAAGACTTTTCAAAAAATTGTTGCTCTGACAGTATAATTTGTGTGTATATTAGAATGCAGGTGGGTACTAGTCAGTGAAACAGTAATGTAATAAAGATTAAACTTCATTGATAGGCATGGCTATGCATTTGTAATCCTAGTTCAATAAGACTGCAAGTCTCAAGTTATAATGTGACCTCAACATAAAATACTGCTATATACTTGTCCTAGTCATGCAGACATTTCTTGAACACCCTGCACTACCACAGGTGAGATATAGTATTGGCAGGTGTTTGAACTACTGTGTTCATTTTTGAGTTACTGATGTTCAGTGAAATCTAAGTTGGTCTCTGTTTCTTTTCGTCAAAACACATGTTCCTAATTCCCATCTTGGGCTTTCATGACTGTAGTCATTGCTTTCTGTTGCTTGTAAGGAGGTGCTTGGTGTGATGGTGTGATTTTCCAGGAACTGAGTGTTCAGGTTAATGCCTGATGAAATAATTCACATGGTTTAGTTGGGACTTGAGTAGCCCCAATCCATCTGGTAAATATGGTGAAAGGTTTGGAAATGGATTATTGGGAGTTTTGAAGAATGTGTTCCCCTGTGCCTGGACACCTCAAAACCAAACAAAATTAAAACCCCCAAGCAAACAAAAAAACACCAGCAAAAAACCCTTTCATCTGAGTGTTAAAACTATATTAAATAAATACCACGTTATAAAAATTTAAGAATTATATATATGGGATGTTAAAATAGAAAAAAAACCACAAACATTCCTTACTGACACAAACTGTAACCTAGAAACTGTTTTATTTTTCTTACTGGACCTGCATGGACAGATCTAACCTCTAAACCTTCCTCCTAATATTGGGAAACTTGTAAACAGTAATGTTTTCTGAAACAAGGCTGTTCTGAAGCTTTGAAGAAAGGGGTACAAGTCTAATAGCTGAAAGAACATTTATGAGCTACTGTTTCATTGTCTTTATTACAGATGATAAACCCGAGTTTCATGCATTTAGTGTTCAAATATAGTCACTAGTACTATGCTGTAGTTGTACAAGGTAAATGTAGACAGACTAATACTCAAATCAATTGCTGGCCTAGAAAGCCTGTCTCTCCTTCATGTTATTCCTTAGGGAATATTTTATGCTTTGTTTCAGTCAGAAGGGTCAGTAATTTTGGCACATTCATTCATTAAAAACTAAAGTGAAGAAACTTCTGTAATGCCATTATGATGCATTCAAAGTAAAAGGATCTTTGTGTTTTCAATTTCTGGAACAAAATGTCTCATGACTCAGCTGGCCTGTCATATGGCCCAATGCAACTCTTTTACGTTCAGGAGTATTTTTTAACACTACTAGATTAGCTTTTAAAAATTAGTACCTTTCTGCAGAAAGCTGCATGCAATTTACCTTAGTCTAGTTCTTTGTTCAAAGCAGCTGACATCCACCCTCAGTGCCAGGGGCTATCAGAGTTAACGGAGATACTTGTAGATGTTTTTTTCTCTTCAGCTCTACTTAGCTTAGGAGAGGCTCTACTGGTTCTTTATTCCTTCTGCTTATTAAGCAGAAAAGCAGATGAGCAGGTGAAAAACTGAATTTCTTGACTTGAATCTAAAAGTCACAGTATTTTTAGTATTAGTATTTGAGCAAAATGAGTCACTTCTGGAAGCAGAGCAGATAGAAGCTTAAAGTTTGATTTATAAGGGAGTAACTGGAGATCTCTGTTTATGTTCTGTATGGCTGTAGACATTCAATATGTTTGCAAATTGGGTACTAGCAAAATGCTTTTTCTTTTTGCAGAAGGAAAAAGAAAAAAAGAAAGACGATAAAAAGAGAGAATCAGAAAAACCATCAAAACAGTTAACAGCTGAAAAGGTAATAAGAGTTTCTTTTTTTCCAGTAATTTTAAAATAGCACATAATATTAGATATGTTCAGAGATTAGGGGGAATTTCCCTTTGTGTGTGTGTGTGTGTGTGTATATGAATTGTATTCTGGTTAATCCACATGACTTGTTTACTTGTGCTGTTGCTTGCATACAAAGGTTGGTTGACTATACAATGAAGAATGTGTTTAGGGGAAGAGGGAAATGGATTAAGCTTTGTTAAAGTTTACGCTCAGACCATAAACCTAATTAAGATTTTTAAGATCACAGAATAGTCTAGACTTGGAAAGGACCCACAAGGATCATCAAGTCCAGCTCTTAACTGCATGGTCCATACGGGGATTGAACCAACAACCTTGGTGTTGATGGCACCATGCTCTGACCAACTGAGCTAACCTCAGGGTCATTGACCATTGCTATTCTTGCACACAAAATTGTCAGTTTTATTGAGTCCTGTATTATCATCTCATACCATCCTTCATAAATGAATCCATTTTAAACATAAATGTATACTCTATAGAATTTAATTAGTAACTCTAAGTAACTTGAAAATTTGCAAGTAAGATGGTGTCACAAAACATGACAAGCAAACCACTTAAGGTGCTTCCTTCCAGAGCTATGCTAAAGCATCATGAACAGCCTTAGCAATGTAGGTACAATTAAAATTTCATGTGCACTTCTGCAGAGGTAATATTAAACAAAAATGAAATGGGTAATTTTAGTATTATATATAAAAATTTCTTTTAATATAGACGTCGTCTCTCAGATCTTGTGACTCCATTAATATGTTCAGGTCTGCAGTGTAGTTTGCAGAATGCATTGGAGTCTCCATCTGTCAGTTTATTCCCCGATAGTGCTGTGTTAAAATTATGAAAAATGTTGTATGTTCACAGACTATGATTGCAGATGTATTTCTAATTCAGTTTTAAAATAGAGGGGTTTTTTTTTTCATTTTGCGTAATAAAACAGGATACAAAAATAGATACAAGTGCACACTTGGAGGGGGAAAAAATCCCCTCCCCAGTACAAATAACACTTTCCTTAAATTAGCAAGTTTGGAATGAGTTAGTACAGAAGCAAATTTTGTTATGACAATTTGTGAAGCTTTACTGAGCTATTGTTATTGATATGGTACGAGGTTAAAATAAGTTTATGGATGACAATAAAAACATTAGAATTGTTGATTACTGAAGCTTTACAGGGGTGTCCAGCCAAGTTAAATGTTTTATTTTGGATCTTATAATAATATACTTCAGTTATAAAGGCTAAAAACATTGCTGTGGTTTGGAAAACTTAACTTTTAAGAGCCCAAAGACCTATTTTTGGTCTGGGAGAAAGAGAGTTTCCCTTTGTAAGGAGTGTGAACCCTGTTATGTGGCTGGGAATACTTGGTTGAGTTAGGGGAAGTGGCAACAGAGCATAGTTACAGCTGAGGGATCATCTTACTGCTTGAAAAAACAATTCTGATCAGATTTACATTTGAAAAGTCATTAGATTACCAGTTAATGATTAAGCAAATAAAAAGAAGTGTTTTGATTTTAAATGCTTGTACTAAAAAATGTGGAACTCGGTAAATATATCTGTATTAGATAATAGTGCTGTTGTAACAGCTGCAAAATGTTTGAAGTACTGCAGCATATTTTATTTCATTATTAATGTGTCAGCATTGACTGCTCAAATGGAACTCTTCTGTGTGTCATCTCTTTAATTTAAGACATTCTTCAAGCTTGGGTGTTTAAAGGATCATTCATTCAAAATAAACTGCTTTTAGACTGCAAACATACATATTTTAAAATTCTAGTTGCTTTCTGTAATCCAAATGAAAGAGAGCTGTATCAAGTACTTGTTTCTGCTGGAAAGTGCTGGTGAGATAGAAAACCAAAAGGTTTTATTTTCATACATGGAATAATACATTGCTGCTTTGGTGGTGTGATTCTGCTTTAGGGAGCTGATAATAAGCTGATACTATTCAGTAATAATGATACACTTCACATCCAGGTAGAGACTGTCTATAGGATCCTTTAAATATTGTCTCCTGAATCGGCAGGAGAGTGCAGGCATCTTGACCATAGTATCTATTCTGTTTTCAGCAACCACATCAAGCAGTAGATGGTTATTTTTCTCAGTTCCTGGAGTTGGAAACAATATGAGAAGTCTGCACACTTCATATGTAAAGTCACTGGTTGCCCTCACTACAGGCATGGTTCATCACCAGTCTAGTTTATCTTCCAGGCTTGGGAAGTTAATGAATTAAAAATATGTGAGCAAGCAGTTGACAGTTCTGCCACAATTTTGAGACTTCTTTTAGATTAAGGTAATTCAAGCAGTGTTTTATCCATCCTGTAGAAGAATCAGTAAAGATGTAAAAAATTAGAGGTCTTGAACTGGTAAAAAGATGACTGGAGAAAACTTCAGGTCTATTCTCAAGTTTCATGTACTCCTACAAGTCTTCAGTTCCTAGTTATTTCGATTTTATCTTTTGTTGAGATAAAATTTCTTAGCTCTTAATACAAGAATATGCATCCTAAAAATTTTAAATGTTCACATTGAATTCTCATGTTACCTCTGCTTCACAGAGCTGACTAATTTGCTCCTACATCCATTTGAGAGCCTTTCTCTTGTCACTAACTGATCCTTAGCCTTTAGCAAATTAAATGTCTACCATGATTTCTTTTGCATTTTCAAATATTACTGAAAGCTTGTAGCATCGATTAAGTAAACTCATGATCCCAATATTGCATTAATGTCTCAGGTAATTATGGCATAAAAGATGCTTTGTTGATTATCATGCTTTGATAAATGAAGAATATAATCTTTTAACTGATGTGGTAGTAGTGAGTTTTCTTACTGAAATTACTTTTCAGTGAAGAATCATCATGTGCTTGAAGTGGGTTATGGGGGAAGTATTTTTTTGTGAGCATTCACACTGGATAGTTCAGATGCAGTGTAGAGCTTCCTCAAGAGCAGAGATCTATCGCAGAATACTGAGTAGCAAGGTGTCCTGGTTCGGAGGACAGGTGTCTGCTACAGAAGGCAGGAGCCTCCTTTGGAATGGAAAATGTAAACCCTTTCCCTCCGAATTATCATAATCTTGAAATTAAGGGGCTCTCAGGCAAAGATATGGGAATAGTAATAACAGTTCTTTACTTGTATTTATGATGAAGTAAACAAACAACAACCAGAACGGCATTAACAACAAACAGAATCAGGAACCCAGTAACAGCCTGCAGGCACCTTCCCCTTTCGGTGCAGTTGCAGTCACGGACGGCAGGGGGCGCTGGTGGCGCTCGGTGGGCAGGGCAGGTGTGGTGATTCCCCGGCAGCTGCAGGGGGAGCGCATGGTAATGGCAGCTCGGCCGGGATGGGGAGGAATGGAAGAGAGGCTTTGCTTCACAAACACCCTGGGGCAGGCAATCTCGGTGCCCCAGCAGGACTCTTGGAAAAGCAGCAGGCTGAGATGGCGGCATGTCTCGGCAGGCAGGGGGTGCAGAGGCTGCAGTGCAGTGAAACTCAGAGCAGGGGCAGGGGACAGGACAGCAGCAGCACCCGGNGGGGGCGCTGGTGGCGCTCGGTGGGCAGGGCAGGTGTGGTGATTCCCCGGCAGCTGCAGGGGGAGCGCATGGTAATGGCAGCTCGGCCGGGATGGGGAGGAATGGAAGAGAGGCTTTGCTTCACAAACACCCTGGGGCAGGCAATCTCGGTGCCCCAGCAGGACTCTTGGAAAAGCAGCAGGCTGAGATGGCGGCATGTCTCGGCAGGCAGGGGGTGCAGAGGCTGCAGTGCAGTGAAACTCAGAGCAGGGGCAGGGGACAGGACAGCAGCAGCACCCGGCTCCCAGCAGGGCAGGGAGAGACAGGCTCAGGGATCCCGGGCACCCGAGCGGATGGTAACAGGTTCAGTGGCTGCTCTCAAAAGCAGAGGCTGACCCAAGTGGCAGAAGAAGCAGCTCTCGGTGCGGGTCCAGAGGCAGCAACGAGCTCATCTCCGCAAAAAGCACCTCCAAGCGTCCTCCTCCAAAGCTGAGCGCGNGTCTCGGCAGGCAGGGGGTGCAGAGGCTGCAGTGCAGTGAAACTCAGAGCAGGGGCAGGGGACAGGACAGCAGCAGCACCCGGCTCCCAGCAGGGCAGGGAGAGACAGGCTCAGGGATCCCGGGCACCCGAGCGGATGGTAACAGGTTCAGTGGCTGCTCTCAAAAGCAGAGGCTGACCCAAGTGGCAGAAGAAGCAGCTCTCGGTGCGGGTCCAGAGGCAGCAACGAGCTCATCTCCGCAAAAAGCACCTCCAAGCGTCCTCCTCCAAAGCTGAGCGCGAGAGAGCCCACAGCTGCTCCAGCCCCCAATTCTCGAGATATCTCTGTCCCTCCAAGAGAAAAAACTCCCAGAAGTGCAAACAATGCCCTTTCCCCTGAGCTCGGCCACTTCTTTTGTTCTTTTTAAGTATCCAGTTGTTAGTGTTTCTTAGCAACTTACAGGAAAAAATTCTAAGGAAAAGGAACAAAAAGGAAAGAAATACCTAACCTCCAACACAAGGATGCTTGTTTGACTCTATTTTTCTGGGCCGTTCACTTTCATTGGTGAAATTACTGTGTAATTTGTAATATAACAAGATCTTGCTATGTCAGCTACTGATTGAGTCTAGTCCAGTGCATTTTATTGAAAGCAGCCACCCACGTGATATTCCATATCAGATCTGCAGAACTCTTAATAAAACACGTGACATTGCCAAGCTACTGGCAGCTGTAATTTTTGTTCAGTCTAACTGAAAAAAGTTAAGAAACTTGAAAAAGTTACCCAGGGTCTTTCCTCCCTCCCTCCCTCCCTATGCTATTTCCACAGTAGCAGATCTCAAGTTTCCTTAGTGCTTCTGGCTAAAAAACCCTTATCCTTACAGTTACTTCAGAGAAACAGACAAAATACTGCAAGAAAACTGCTGTAACAATTATTATGTAGTTTTCATTACATGAAAACTGGGGCCAGGTTATGTGAAGCTGACATGCTCACTCAAAGCCCAGCTTGTTTGCAAGCAAAAAAAGTGCAAATTTTAGCAATATAAAAAATGTTTTGAATTGCAGGAATAAATAATCAAACTGAGCTAATTGTGTGCTTCTTAATGTTTCCTATGGGCCAACAGCAGGATAATAGCATAAGGCAGACTCTCATGTAGTGAAAGCAAGTTTCACGTGTTCTGTACAGAAAATTCAGATGAAGAGGTTTTAAAATGACTAAAAAAGTAAACCTCATGATATAAGACTGCACTTTAGTAGTGGGGAGGGGGAGAAAGTCTGTAGTTTGACCACCAATCTTACATGTTTCATTGATAATTACACAGGAAAAACTTTATTTTGTAGGCAGGAAAAAACAGTTAGACTTTTGCTAGCCATTTTTAAACTTAATCATCCTGCCTGCCCTTTCATCACCTGTCTCTTTTTAACTACTCTTCTGCTGAAGGTAGTGAAATTTCCCAAATCAGCCATGATTTTTTTCCCTTTCTCTTCTGCTTAAGCTGACTGAATGAGTTCTCTGTTTCAGAACAGACAGAGTAAACCACTGAACTCCCTTTTTATTTCTAGCATGTTTACTGACTAGAATTTTTGTTCATCTTTGAGTAATTGGATGTGTTCAATTTAGAATTATTTAGTGATTAAAAAAAGAATATGTAGCATAAGTATTCTACTTGTGCATGAGAGAGCTCTCAAAGCCTCATGAAACTCATTCATAGTTTTCTGAAATAAAATTTAACCTATGTAGATAGGTCAGGTAAAGTTCTTGGAGCACAGAGGAGCACTTTAGGTAAGCTCCGTGGTATTCTTCGTGCAGGAGGTTGGAGCAGGCTCTGTGTGGACTCCATCCACCTTTTCGACTGAAAGGAAACATAGAAAAGTAGATGAGGTACATTTAATTTATTTGGGCTGAGCAATCAGGGGTGAGGCTGGGACGTGGCCAGTGTGGGATCTGGGGAGACTGTGTGCCCCAAGGATCAACAAGAGCTGCAGATGGAACTGAGGAATATTGTTCACAAGCAAAGAGTATAAGGAATAATACTTCATTGGTAAAGGCTTTTGCTTTGCACTTTTTGGAACAGAGAACTGGGACCGAGCTGTATGAATGATTTCTTGAGTTTCAGAGCAACCAGGACTGTTTAGGTTTTTTCAAGACATATCTGTTTATGTGTTTCCACAGTACAAATTCAAACAAAAAAAGGATCACTAAGTTATGATGCTATGAGGCTCTGGAGTGCTCCCAGAGTAAAGAAAAAGAAAATTGGTATGCCTAAATGTTTAGATTTTTGTAAGGTTCAACTTTCATGTAGTATAATTTTTAAATTAAGAAAATGTGGTGTGCAACAATGCTAACAACCCAGAATTAAGCCAAAAGTTATTTGGAAACTTGTAAGTATTTCTAATATCCAAAATTAGGAAGTTCAGCTAAGTCCATGGCGCTGAATGCTTTGGCAGTGTTTGGGTTCAGCACTTTGTAGCTTTCTCCACTGTTTAGTTTAGAGGTTTCATGTGAGTTGAGTACTGTCAGGAAAATATTGTGATTTTGCACTGTACAATACTGCATGTTGAGGACCATAGTTACTGTACAACCACATCTAAGTTATTGAAGTAAACCCTTTTAAGGCAAAATTGTGTTGTACTGGGACAGTGAAGTTAAGTAGTTAGGATGTAAAGAACAAACTGCTTTTTTTTTCACTAAGTACTTGTGCATTTGCAAACTAATACCAGCATTCAAAGTTAAAGATTTTTCATTCTGGTGCACATATCCGGATGATGAATAGTTCTGAAGGACTGCAGCAGTTACACTTGATTAACTGAAGTTCAATATGACACTGTGAGTTAGTTTGTTTTATTATATTGCATTTTGAATTTGAAACTGGCTCTTGTTTTTGTATAAAGTTATTTCAAGTGACAGGAATGGGTCAGTTGGAGGTTATTTTTCAATGGTAGTACATCAAATGCTGTTTTTCTTCCCCAAAATGAAGACTAAATTGGCAGGTTAGACTTGGCAGTAACAGTGAGCTGCTGCCTCTCAGTCAGCTGGTACCAGGCAGCACCAGATGGCCTGTATTACAGAGGTACAGACATCAGTTTATTTGCATTTAAAACATACTGGAGAACCCCTCAAAAGTGGGGGCAAGTCATGCAGCTTTTCCCCTTTGTATAGGAAAAACAGTATGTCAAATACTCATTTAACCAAATAGGAAGAACTCAACATGTCTTGTTAGGATGGTGTGTTTGTTTTCCCCCAAAGACAGCTAAAACTTCCACAAAAATCAATGTGCCTGGACAATTGAGGCAGGAGGAACCATCAGTCCCCCTTATTTCTCTGAGATGTAATTTACTTATCCAAAGTATTACAAGTTGTCATCCTAGTAATTTTGTACAAGGAGAAATGAGTTGGAGCAAATAGTGCTTTAGTGTTCTACACTTGCCTAAAACTGTGTAGCACTGTGAGAATGCATGGAAGAAATGAAAGACTGCGGAATATTTGGTGTCCACCTAAACACCAATTTGGTGAAAGTGGTATGTTAAAGTGTTTACTTTTAACTTCTAAGAATAGGTGGATTCACAATATTGACCTGAATAATAATTTAAATGCAGAATCTCATTATAAATATTCTAAATGTTTTCTTTGTTTTGATACTGTATTGTTGATGATTTGCTGAATCATTTGAACAATAGTTGTTAATAACATTTCCCTAGATGTCTTAGCATTATTTGCCAGAGTGATTTCTTTTTAAAATATTTTTTCCTTTTGATTTTTATATAAAATGAAATATTACTTTAAATTGTAATAAAAAACCAATCATGTATATCATGGGAACAGAAAAATAGAAACCTGTTTTGCTCTCTGGTTGAGTACATAATCTTATTTATACTCCTAGTCCCCGTTTTCATAAATTCAGACTAAGCAGATAAGAATTAAAGCTCAGGATGTAGGAGTATATGATAAGACATAGGGCAACCTGTTTCCCTGCGTCCTACCCCCAGAAAGGGTGAAGGGTTTTAAGGCTTCTTGTTCTTTCAGTCTGCATTTTATGGACTATGAACCTCTCCCAGCCTGGTTTTACATTTCTAATCATACCTTCTTAGTCTTACGGAAGAGATCAGATTATTTTGGGTTCTTTGGTTGTTTTTAATGCTAATCTGGAGGAAAGCAAATCAAATTAGATTCTTCCCAAAATGGTGCTATTCATTCCTTTTGCAGGTAACAAAGGACTTCTTCTGTTTGAGGATTGCCATGAAAAATAGTCTTACTTAATGAAATTAATCTGTCATGGCTCTTATTACGTATTTGAAGTTGTAGACAAAGAAATTAAGAAACAGATATTGCAGGTAGAAGCAATGAAAGAAAACCCTTTTTTGTCAGAAAAAAAAAAAAGTTTTTATCTTTTTAATGTTGGAAAAGGAGTCAGCATTCAGGAAGGATATCAACTTTTTTTTCTTCAGTCCAGTGTGTGTTTGCTGTATCAGCTTGATCCTGTCAACTCTAGTCTGCAGCAGAACAGTATTTTAATGCAAGTTTTAAAAATTCTGTACAATTAGAATTTAAAAACAATGAGAACAAGCCTGAGTAGGGACTGCTGTGGTTAAATTTGCCTTTGTTTCACTTGACAAACTTTTTAACAGAAAGCTATATTAAGTTTGTTTAGTTTTAATTGATCTTCCATTACACTTTTGCTCCATGCAGGTTCAAAACATAATACTGCCTTGAGTTGCAGCTGATAATACTTACTAACAGATGGCATTTTCAGCTTGTGATAAGCTTCATCTTTTTTCCTGGTGACTTTGAGACAATTAAGACAACATTACATATGCTTATTTGTATATTGGACAAAATCAAGTGGACACATTTCAACAGGCGTGTACTAAATCAGCCTTATTCATGGGTGGATGCTGTCTTTAGGAAAAAGACATTTTGAGATACTTGAAACCATAGGACTATGCATGATTAAAGCTGCAAATATGCAATCTCATCTAAAAAGTTTTATAAAATTACAGTACTAGTTTGGAGATTGTGTACAATCAATCAAATGTGCAGGAACAAAATGCATGATGCTTTTACCTAACTGGTACTGATACATGGAACTGAATGTAAAGAAGGATAAAGATTGGATAAGATGAAGCTGATAAGAGGAAAAAGACTTTAAATAATGTTGCTCAAAATAATAATCTTATCTTGTTCTGAATAATAGGCTTGTTTTGTTTTCCTAAAACAATGCAGGTACTGGAGCATGAGCAAAGCAGTCAAGTCTCTTTGTTTGCTGTTTCATTTTTAAGGTAGAACGTGCTTAATCTCACTCCAGTGTGTGACCATCAAGATAGGGCAATGGGGTAGTGGAAAATTCTGTCCGGTGTGCAAATCTCACTGAAGAGTAAAGATACTGACATACTTTTCATAAAAAAATATTTTATATGTCACTGGCTTTATTAAATCTCCAACATAAGCTTAAGCTTTGAATGGATAATATAATAGTAATAATAATAATATGCCGTAAGATATTTCGGCAATCTTCTGGTGTCATGCAACAACTTTGTGTGTCTTCCAGTTTGAATTAGTAGTTGACATAGGTATTGATTTTTTGGCTTTTTGCTAAAAAGAATATTTCTTTAGACTGTTGAATTTATTGCATTTCGATAGTTGCTGTTGGCACTAGAACAGTTCCATGGAACACTTTATGACTCTGGCGTTCATATCTGTTGCATAGTTACATCTTCACAAAGTTAACTCAAAGGTAGTTGGAAAATACCACTGTAGCTGTGGTAGAGGTAGAAGCAAGAGAAGATAGAAGTAGGGTCTTTCAACACAATTTGAAGGAAATGGACAAGTTTCTCACTCTAGTTAGTTTTGTTAGATGATAATTATGATGCAAAATTAAGTTATCAGTTGCGTACTTGTTCAAATAAGGGGCAACTCGTTAATGGTAAATTTCTTACATATATCAGTCAAAAATGTTAACTCATCTGCAATGAATTGCTTCTTGGCTCTGTCGTAAAAAGAATTGCAATTGGATGAGCTTGTGTTTCGGTTTTACTTGAAATTTTTCTTTTATAAAATTGGTACCTGCAGTTAGAAGAAAATGGGGACGTTCTGAGGTTGGTCCCCAGGCATGCCACTCTACTGTTGCAAAATAAATGTGTCTTGCCTCTCTGCTCAGCAAGTATTGTCTCTAAACTTGAGAATATTGTACTTCATGTCAGACTAAGGTACTGCAGGCTTGTCTCTAGGCAGAAAGTGTATTTTACACTGTGTAGTAACAAGGGTAACTTCTGCTCAATAGAACATACAGATTTTTTGTCTTATTTAACTCTCAGTTTACACTGTAAGCAGATATCAGTGTATCTTTTTCCTTGGTTTAAAAGTGGATTATTTTAGTGTAAATGAAACAGATTGGGCTCAATCTTAGCATGAATGTTGAAATGGATGACTGAACAAACAAATCAGAAGCTTTGTAAAATCACTCCGAAGGGCCAGTTTTAAACCTTTGGCATCTTTGAAGCTGTAAAGATAAAAGGCTTTATCAGTCCCTACATTTTGTAAGGATGATTTAAATATTCAATTTCAGAATACACAGAAAATCATATAGGTTCACATTATTTAAACTGGAAGATTAGAAGCAGAAAGAAGCTTGACTTATTTCCAGTTGAGATGGAGGCTGCAGTGCTTATTGATAGTTGATGTTAAAGATTATGATGGTATGGAGAATGAAGACAAAGAAAATGGAGCTTGCCCATGAAAAAAGAAATCCATTTTGGTATTGCATATGATAGGTTAAAATTACTTAGCTTTTAAAGTAATTGTTCTCAAAGTGATTAACTTTGAAATGAGAACAAAATTGAGGAAAAAAAATACCCCGACTGGCAGAAGAAACTAATGCAGCTAATTATGCCTAAGTATTTATTAAGCGTTTCTCCCTCTCACTAAGTTCTGAAACAGAATTATTGATATGTATGTGAGGATGATAAAGTACTTGTCAGCTATCTTCTAACTTCTCTAGTAGTTAAAGAAAGCAACAAGCTGATACAGAAGTAAGAAAAATTAACCTGTGGGGCTATTTCAGTCTGATTAGCTGTCACTGGGAGAATTGAATTTCTGTACAGCTAATTGAGAGCCTTTTTCAAATGCACCTCTAGAGAAATAGCATGCTTAGACTTCATACAGTGTTTTTAGTATACTGTTTGTGATAATGATAGAAACGATGCCAGCAGAGTATGAGTCCAACACTCTGAGTAAAATGTCCTAACTCGGAGGTTGGTTGTATGATACACTATTCAGTGTGATGCTGTAAGACTGACTAAAACATAAAGACTGTAAGAATCAGACAACAACAACAGGGAGGTGAAGTGGAGTAATCTAATCATTAAAAAGAGAGCCAGCAATTTACTTCTAGTACATCAGAGGAAAGTAGTGAGGTGGGTCAAGGAAGAAGATTCTCTCCCAGGAATACCTACCTGGTAAGGAAGGTAAGGGGTGATTGCATAATAGGGTATAGGACTTGTTGTGAGATGTAGAGAGAAAAGAATTTGGGGATGGGACAGATAATATTGTGTGCTGCTTATTATGGGATGTTCAGGTGACAGAGACCAAACCAGAGAAATAGGGACATCGAGATGGATTAGGATGTAACAAGCATGAGGAAGCAGGGGGGAAGTGGATAAAAAGGGGCAGTCACGTGCTGGTTGCTGGGCAGTAGGATTGTCTGAGCCTTCACTTGATCTCTGCAGATAATTCTGTATTCTTGTCAAATGCTGTTTGCAACTATTGAGTGTAAGTGCATTGTCTCTTCTGTGCCTGTGTGTGAACACTTGCAGACTTCAAGTTCAGCTACCAGACAAGTGGGTTAGGAGGCTGGTGCTGGCCACTGGAAAGAGTCTGCAGGCCTGAGAAACCTGAGGGTCAGCACCTGCTGAGACCAACAGCTAGAAGCCAACTATTTGCAAAGGCAGCATGTCTAACACCAGCTGCTGGAGACAAACATACTGTGATCACACTCGTGTATTAACAGGTAGCATATTTCATGCTGGACTAACCAGTGAGTAAGATACAAGCACTTGGAAAGTTCTAAGGTATGAACTGATTGCTGGCTAAGGGTGTAGGGTCTTGATACTGAATGAAGTTTCACGTAAAAAGCATTTTTCAGCCAAAAAAAAAGCACTTCTGTTATAGTTAAGGAAAAGACTGAGAAGCATACCT
>VZTR01017689.1:74034-119286 GCA_013400775.1 Chaetops frenatus | reverse complement strand
CAAAAGAATCAACTCCCTAGAAGCTTGTTCTGGCCTCAGTTTCTTTCGGTGATATCTGCAAACAAACTGTTTTCAGTAATCTCAAAATAATTGAAGGCAGTGGACATTGCCTGCTTTCAGTAGGTCTCCAACATGAGAACAACCCTGAAGGGTAATGTAGTGGCCATTAGTGACAACTGTGAAAAATGGCCATGTAAGGCCTGCATATCAAAGATGTCTTGATGTTCTGCTGTTCGCAAGGACAGTATTTCAGAAGAATGTACTAGCAGCATAAAAATGATTTTGAATGAGAAGCTGTTAATACATGACCTGAAGTAAATATATCTAGAAATTGCTATAACCATGTACTTTGTTCACTAAACCCACATATATTACTTAGACAATCTTGAATGTCATAAAAAAATAGTAGCCCCAGTAACCTTGAAGGCTCCACTTGAAAATAAATGCACGAGATTGTGTACCTGTTCCTTCTACTTGCTTTTTTCATAACAGATTCTTAATGCTATTTTTAGTTTACTTAGTGCTGCTTAGTCTCCTGTTTGTAATGCGATCTTATTCCAAAGGGCATAACAAGAAATAGCTTATCTAGTACTGGTGTCAATACTTAAAAATAATTGCTAAGGGAGTCAAGGAGACTAGTAATAGAAAGTGAGGTGAATCTTAGTGCGGCAAAACTCCCAAGCATTTGTCATGCTACCTTGCATCTCTACAAAATTTGGTATTTTTTAGATAAAGCACAACACTAAATTAAACAAGAAGTTTAAGAAGTGTCACTGCATTGTTATGCAGGTTTTTTTTCTGTTGCACACTTCTGTGCTCACTGAATGCAGTACTTAACATCTTGAAAGGCCACTCTCTACATAAAGCTTAGTCATGTATGAGTCCTACTGGGGCAAAACTGCTAAAAAGAAATTAAATGTCATATTTCTCTTTACGATTTGAAATAAAATTTTCTGGTGACTTCAGTGTGACTTCCTTTATGTTCTTGTCCAAATTTTTCAATACCTTGTTTATGCCAGAATTATATGGGCTGGAAGAGACCTGTTGAAGTTGTCTCCTCCAGACCCAGAAATACGGCATGATCTCTGCTACAGAACCTTACCTAATTTATGCCTAAGTGCAGGTAACTTTAGAGAAGTCCTTGTCTCTCTGTGAATCATGGCAGACCTTAAGCACCAAAGATATGTCTTCTGAATTTGCACAAAAACCCTCCTATGTGCCATGAAGCATCTTAAACAGAAATAAAGGCATACCAAATTACAGAATTGATAGAGATTGATCTCAGACAGGAGGATAGGAAATTCCAGAAAATTGTGCTTTTTATGATGAGAGAATGGGGGGAACATAGTAATTTTGCAGGTAAAATTAAAGAGGAAGATTTTTTGTTCCAGATAGCTGCTGAATATTGCTTTGTGTGTCTGCTATTATACAGATGAATTATTGGTAAATATTAGGTGACTAATGTGTTTTTTCATTTATCAGACTGAAGGCAAGAATGTTAGTGAAAACTGTGTAGCTGCAAAGATGTTGCATAGTGCTTTAAGGAGAAAATATCCACCAAGGAAACAAATGCAGTATTAATGGCTGGAAATATTTGATATACTAATAAACTTGAAAATAATTTTGCAGCTTGTCTTAATTAACTATGAAGTAACCTTAAAATCTAGTATTTTACATACTGGCAAGGGTAGCGATATGGGACAGAAACTATAGTATGATAGTAACGATATTGGAAAAGGATATCTTAAGGGATTGTATTTTTATAGAAATTCATATTTTTATACCTTGTATCCTCATTGCCTTTCTAATTTAGAGAGTGATGAAACAGAAATATGCATTCCATATTTATTGAAAACATTCATCTGACAAAGCAGAGGACCTAAGTAGATTATTCCTCCCATATTTTTCAATTGTTAGTTTAGGTAATGAGATTAATTTGCCACACTAATAAGTACAAAATAAAAGAAAGTGCTATTTGAACTCTTTAGTTCTTTCTAATTTAGTGCAGAAGTGTTTGATTTCTATGAAAAGCTTCCATTCAAGACTAACCTTTAACTAAAGCTTTAAATAGTTTCAAACTTGGGGGTTTAAGTAGTTAACAGAAATCTAATACAGTGTAATGGAAAATTACACATTTAATATAATACTAACAGTTTTTATTTTCAGTTAAAAAAAATCATTTTATATTAAGAAACTTTAAGGATTTAAGAAGGGGAAAAAAGCCAGTTTCATGAAATAAAGGAGCATGTCAGAAATGCTTCTTATAGCTTGTGATCCACAGTGTTTCTTACAGAGATGGAGAAGACTCATATGTTCAAGGTTTTATGGCACATTCTGTTCTGAAGTACTCGCTGTTAATTCCAATTAGTGTTTATAATTATAATAATTTTGTTGGTTTATGGCATATTTACTGATATATTGTAAAATATTTAGGTTGTAGAAAAATTCATTTTGAATTGTCACTTTTAAAAAATTCTTGATACACTGTCATGGTTTACTTTCAAAAACGATACGTTTTTGGAGCATTTGGAATCAGCATGCTATGCTCCAGATTGTAAATGCAATGATGAAAGTTATAATGCACTGTAGAATCAGGGAATTCGTGGACTGTTTTTTCATCAGACTATTTCCCAAACAGCTGGATCTTGAGCAAGATATGTAAAGTCATATGTAGGATTTTTGGCAAGAGCGAGCAGGTATTTCTCTGAGAGATTAGCAAGGGTCAGATTATGTGTGGTGATAGCTGTTTGAGGCAGCTGCAGGAATGGAGTTCGGTCAATTGGAGCTCTTTGCTGAAGGTTTCCAGTGGGGAATTGCTCATGCAAGAGGAGTGTCTGTAGTGTAACAGGCTTCTGGTCACTTGGGCTGCCTTTGAATACTCTTGAGCTTCTTTACTGCTCTTTACCAGCACCAAGCTCCTTACTCTTTATCCCCCATTTGCAGGAGAGGAGGAAAGTGTAGGATTACTTAAAACGGGAGATCTTTATATGATTGTGTTGAACTTTAAAGTTCTCCTAATGCTAAATACTAAGAACTAATGACTTCAGCGACCTCCATAGCCTGCAGTGACCCTGTCAAAGCCACACTATGTATGTGATAAAGGTGTGAGCACAGCAGGTTCTGTTGGTGTCAGCCCAGTGCCCGGCCTGACAGTGTCCTGCCGCTGTTACTGGGTAATCTCTTCTAGTTAAAGGCTGTGCTCATTGATCAAACAGTCCACTTAGGTTTTTGTGATAAGTATGGAGCAAAGGCACATTAAATGCATGTGAAGAAATGCATTTGTCATGTCACTACTATTAACCAGTTGGTCTTCATTTTACAAATGGATGTTTTGATGGATTCAGGAGATCAGCCTGATACTAGTGTGAGAAGAACTATAAACAGATTTATGAAGTAATTTTCGTAATCAAATTTCACATCAATACCATCATACATTTTGAAGTCTCTAGGTGAGAAAAGACTAGGGGTTCCCTTTTCAGAAGAAGAATGCTGTTATTAGCCTTCAGGTTTATAAAGGAAAAGATCATGAACTCAGGTTTTGTGCATCAGTGCTCAGCATCTGTAAATTCTGCATGTTCTCCAGATGTTCTTTGCAGAAGGGCAAATTAATGTCATTAGTATGCTTCTAATTTTTGAAGTTAAGCTTTTAGAAACTTCTTCTCTCTAATGCTGCAGAACTGTATAGTTTGGTTGCTGAAATGAGTTGATAAATTATAGACAGCTTTTTGCCCACTGCAATGATATGCAGTGGTTCAGTTTAAGACTTCAGCTTAATTTTAAGCTATCCTCAAATTTGGATTTATTTAAAAATTTAGTACATACCAGTGAAAGTACAACAATAATTTTTTTACAGTTGTGTGCCGTGTCCCTTTTGACTGTAACTGCAACATACTTCATTACAAATCTAATTCATAATGATAAACAAATATGGGAATTTTACTTCTGATACTGAAGCAGCATCTTTAATGAGAATTTTTTAAGCACTGAATCTTTTCAGACAAGTTACTTGTGTTTATTTTTTTCCCTTACAAGACACAGAAGAAAGAGGATCAGCAATCAGAAGCTAAAGCAAGTCCAAAAAAGTCATCAGAACCCACTATTGACCTCTTAGGACTTGGTAAGCAATACATAATTACTTGGTTTTTAATCAAACATAGATATGCAATTTTATATTTTCATAGATAATACTTTTATTTTCAGTGTAATTACTGAAAGATGAATTTGAAAATCGTAAGATTACATGCATGAATTTAAAACTGTAAAGGAAAATGCCACTGGCATGTGGGTGTATCAGTACTTGTGTTTTGCTAGGGAGAGAAATGAGACCCTGTGGGAAGGGGAAGTAATCAAAGTGATCTTCAAAGGCCTTGGGGATTGTAGTATTTCATTGTTTATGGTACAAGAGTACTTTCTAATGAAAATGCCGAGGTCATCTGAGTTATGTATCTGTAAAATACATTATATTATACAATTTCTATATTAGTTAAAAGAATGGTAAACTGTCAGACTGCAGCTGACTAATACCTTGTAAAACCTAATATAGTGGGCATTTCAGTGTTCTGTACTATGACCATCATTCATTTTTATCTAATACATCTTTTTGCTTTGTGACTGGCAGGTAACTATGGATTTGTTCTCTAAATAAAATAATTTCTAGTAAAATAATTTAATTGACATGGTCTACTTTTACAGTTCTGTATAGGCCATTCTCCTAAAATGTGTCTTTCATTTATCTAGTGTTGCTCTAAATATGTTTTTTCCACTTGATGGAATCTTAAAATGGAAAT
Organism: Chaetops frenatus; assembly: GCA_013400775.1. Lineage (NCBI taxonomy): Eukaryota > Metazoa > Chordata > Aves > Passeriformes > Picathartidae > Chaetops > Chaetops frenatus. Next base: position 114,499 of record VZTR01017689.1, on the reverse strand, counting down.
GGAAGAATAAAATATTACAGTATTTTTATTTCCTTTTCGTATTCAGTGTCAGGAAAACTTTTCTACAAGTTGTGAGTGGATATTAAGAGTATTCACTTTCTATCAATGTAATGCTCATTCTTAATTTTTTACATAATTTCTACATGATACTGGAGGAGGCTAATAAGTCTTCTTAAATGTAATTCTAAAAACTTCACTTTGTAGAAATTATTTTTTTAATTTTTTGTTTCAAGGTATGAATAATGTGACAAAACAGTAAATATTTTCTCTGTTTTAAAATTCACACTCTCATCATGTGTGTTATTTTCCGTCTGATGTAGTGCTAACTGTAAAATACCATTTTTGCATGGGCTATGAGTATGTTGTCCATATCTCATTCCAAGTAATTGCTGTTATATGCATGCAAATCTTAATTAACACCATAGAGCAAATGTAGAATGAGCCTATTAAAAAAAAAGTAATTTAGCCTTGATGGAAAGCTGATTCTCCTTTATTTTCCTTTAGCAGACCAACAACCTAATTAAAAACTAAAATTTAATCAATATGTGGTTTTGAGATTGCTAGGCTTCTGTATTCTTTTGGTCGTGATTTGAAAAGTATCTTGGTAACACTGTTTTATGATACAATAATGAACTCACATTACATTGGCTAACTTGAGATGTAATGTGCAATGAAAATAATATTATAATTGGTGTTCAACAGCTTTGCTTCTTCAGTGAGATATAAAAAGGGCAAAGTTTATAATATGTGTGTTAAAACCCCATAATTTTAGAGGAGGGAATGCTTAAAGATCTTTTAAATAACAAATTGAAAAGCAGTGTAATAAGCCAGTAGCACTTGGAATCCACTGAGCTGCAAATGAGATATGTGTTAATGAGAGCAGACCTGCATATTTCATTTGAAGAGTTGTCTTTTAATTAGCACCTGCAATAGAACACTTCAGATAGTATTAAAAGAGAGATCACATCAACCCAGTATATAACAGAACTGTAGAATAGTCCAGGGTTGGGAGGGACCTCAAGAGAGTCTTCCTGAGCCTTCCCTTCACTAGGGATAAAAGACTGACCTCCTTCAGTCTTTCCTCATCGAGCAGGTCCTGCAGCCCTTAGTCCATCTTCCTGCCTCTCCTCTGGAGCCTCTCCAGTCTGTGTCTGTCTTGAATTGTACATCCCAGAATTTCACTCACCTTTTTTGCTGCAGCAGTGCACTACTGATTAAAATGTTTGGTATGTCATATCAGATAACATTAAAATGGATATGATTGCTTACTTCGTTCTTCTTACTGAGCAGACATGTTTCTAATGAGGATTCATGCTCTTAGGACTTCATTTCTGCAAATGAAGAATAGTACTAGCTTTTAGTAGGGCAGCTCAAAATCACTTGTGATAGCAGGTTAAGTAATTGTAATGGATCAGAATTCATGCTAGAATAATTGTGGCTTTCAGAACAGCCCAGCTTCTTTGCAAAGTATTTTCTTGAGCAACCCTCAGATACTCACTTTTTGATGATGCAGCAACATTTGTAGGTTTTGGTTTTTGGATTCCAAGTAGATTTTAGTTCAGAACTCCACACACAGAAGGTTGGGGAAATGGATATGTACGAGCTAAGTCTTGTTATGCTCTCTACAAACTGTAGTGTTAGTGTTCTTGCTGTGCAACCCCGAATTCCTTCACTCTCTTCCCAAGCAGTGGAAAATAGTAGCCTGTTTCTGTAGGCCAAGCCTGAAGCTGCTTTTTTAGTCATCTCTACAGTTATTTGGATCTTATCCATGCTGGAAGAATGCCCTGTTGAAAATTGGAAGACCTAAAATTGACGCTAAAATCAATAATACAGGATTTTATAAAATGAATTTTTAATAGGATGACTATAGGAAACATTCTTCTGTTTGAAAGTCACAGTGTGTAAACCTCAGTTCTTCAGCACTTAAGTGATTGGAGGTGCTGTATTTCATCTCTCTGGTGTTAACCTTGTGTTCTGTGCTCCTTTTTGGGTTTTTTTTCTTACAAGGTAGATGTCTCCACTTATTCCAGGTTGATGTAAATGATTTCCTAATACCTTCTAGAAAATGGTGTGATAGCTATGTACAAAAGTGGAATATTGGAATGTTACACAGGCAGTTTGGGATCATTGTGTTTACCAAGGTATGCCACTTAAAAATTGCTTCAACATATAGAGAAAAAAGGGGGGAAATTGTATTTTTAAATTCTATTACCTCACAGAACTAGCAGAAAGAAGAAAAGTGCATTTTACATATTCTGCATCATTTGCCATGTTTAGATGTGCCCTTCATAAAATAAACAATTGCTTATGCTGGATTCGCCACTGTAGTTACAGCAAATGACTAGAAGAAAACATGGCTAGAAGAAAATGTTATTTACTGAATTTGATGTATGGGGCATTCATCTGGCATGGCTGGAGGTAAAGTATGATATGCTAAAAGCTGCTTATCTGCTTCTGCGTGGGAAGCATTCTCTGAAAGAGTTCTGTGAAGTTTTGAGAGGTTAATCACGATACAAAATGTAGCTGAATGTTGCATAACTGAGAAACCTACTTTTGTCAGTACTGTTGGGTAAGTACCAAAGCAGCATGGTTGGTCCCAAGTTGGAAAGCTGCATTTAAGAAATAGTAAAGATACATTCATAAGTATGTAAGTATCATATATGTAAATGTAGATCCTAAACTTCTAGAATTATAGAATAGTTTGGGTTGGAAGGGACTTCAAAGGTCATGTAGTCCAACCCCCCCTGCCCGAAGTAGGGACATCTTCAATTAGATNCCGAAAGAGGGAAATCTTCAAATAGGTCAGGTTGCTCAGAGCCCTGTCCAACCTGGCCTTAAATGTTTACAGGGAAGGAGCAGCTACCACATCTCAGGGCAACCTTTCACAACCCTCATTGTGAGAAATTTCTTTCTTTTATCTAGTCTGAATCTATCCTGCTTTAGTTCAGAACCGTTAGCCCTTGTTATATCAGGCCCTAATGTCTGCCCTGATCTTTCCTGTAGGTCTTTAGGTACTTACAGGAGAAATCTCTCTGATCACCTTCATTGCCTTTCTCTGGACCTGCTGCAACAGGTCCATGTCTTTCCTATGCTGGGGACCCCTGAGCTGGATGCAGTACTCCAGGTGGGGTCTCACCAGAGTAGAGAAGTAGAATCCCTTCCCTCGACCTGCTGGCCACACTGCTTTGGATGCAGCCCAGGATACAGTTGAGTTTCTGGGCTGCAAGTGCACCTTGCGTACTCATGTTCAGATTTTCATCCTCCGAGATCCACAGGTCCCTCTCTGCAGGGCTGTTCTCAATCCATTTATCCTCCAGCCTGTGTGGATAGCAGGGATTGCACTGACCTGGTGCAGGACCTTTTACATGGCCTGNTAGAAGAAAATGTTATTTACTGAATTTGATGTATGGGGCATTCATCTGGCATGGCTGGAGGTAAAGTATGATATGCTAAAAGCTGCTTATCTGCTTCTGCGTGGGAAGCATTCTCTGAAAGAGTTCTGTGAAGTTTTGAGAGGTTAATCACGATACAAAATGTAGCTGAATGTTGCATAACTGAGAAACCTACTTTTGTCAGTACTGTTGGGTAAGTACCAAAGCAGCATGGTTGGTCCCAAGTTGGAAAGCTGCATTTAAGAAATAGTAAAGATACATTCATAAGTATGTAAGTATCATATATGTAAATGTAGATCCTAAACTTCTAGAATTATAGAATAGTTTGGGTTGGAAGGGACTTCAAAGGTCATGTAGTCCAACCCCCCCTGCCCGAAGTAGGGACATCTTCAATTAGATCAGGTTGCTCAGAGCCCTGTCCAACCTGGCCTTAAATGTTTACAGGGAAGGAGCAGCTACCACATCTCAGGGCAACCTTTCACAACCCTCATTGTGAGAAATTTCTTTCTTTTATCTAGTCTGAATCTATCCTGCTTTAGTTCAGAACCGTTAGCCCTTGTTATATCAGGCCCTAATGTCTGCCCTGATCTTTCCTGTAGGTCTTTAGGTACTTACAGGAGAAATCTCGCTGATCACCTTCATTGCCTTTCTCTGGACCTGCTGCAACAGGTCCATGTCTTTCCTATGCTGGGGACCCCTGAGCTGGATGCAGTACTCCAGGTGGGGTCTCACCAGAGTAGAGAAGTAGAATCCCTTCCCTCGACCTGCTGGCCACACTGCTTTGGATGCAGCCCAGGATACAGTTGAGTTTCTGGGCTGCAAGTGCACCTTGCGTACTCATGTTCAGATTTTCATCCTCCGAGATCCACAGGTCCCTCTCTGCAGGGCTGTTCTCAATCCATTTATCCTCCAGCCTGTGTGGATAGCAGGGATTGCACTGACCTGGTGCAGGACCTTTTACATGGCCTGGTTGAACCTCTTGAGGTTTGCATAGCCCCACTTCTTGAGCTTATAAATATGTTAACATTTATAGTATTGCTGCAGTGTGCAGATTTTGCTTAGGTAATCAATGTTATCTACCTGAAATGAAAACATTTACAACCACTTGAGGCATTACTAGCCTTCTGCCTTTCCACATTTTATTTTCAGAAGCATTATATAGAAATTACCTCCCTATAAATGCTTTTTCACTTCTGCAAAGGTTTTAGCAGTAAATAAAATTGTACTAATGCGTTATATAATTCTGCAATAATTTTGGCCAGACAGACCATGTTTGCATCTTTATCACAGATTTTTTTTTGAACTATTGACCGGTTTCTCTCAGTTCTGCCTTTCTAGTAATTTGGTGTAAGAAATAATCATGCGCATATTGTCTGTATTGCAAGTCTTGGTATGGTTGTCATAAATGATTGTATATATAAAAATACGTGGCTGCTTCGTAACACACTTCTTGTAAATAATTTGGTCCATAAAAAATGAGTTTCAGGAATGCAGAGTTTAAGACCAGATCTGATTTTTCACTGTTTCCTCTCCTGCTATGCCATTGAAGCCCTTCTACTGGTCATTCACACTATCAGTGCAGATAAATATACCAAGGACTGATTAAATATATAAAACCTATGATGTATATGGATAATAGAAGGCAGCACTGAATTGGAAATTGACATGTCAGGGATTAATAAAATATATACAGAAAAAGAACTGAAAAGGTAAAGTTCACTGGAATCCTTCACTATATTATTAAGTACATCCTGGTAAATAGTTTTTGTTTCTGCTATCAAGCTGAAACGAGACTTCATAATCTGAAATCAGAAGCATTATCTGCTGTTACAGTGTGGCAGACAGCAGTCAGATGTTATCTGTAATATTGTCATAAATTGTAAGAAGAGTAGTTTAGAAACCACCCTTAGGAGCAAGGGTGAAAAATAGCATCTGTTGACTCTGCATGTTCCCTTCTCTGACTGAGCATGGAAGGCTCTGGCTTGCATCTGCTCTCATTGCAGTGGTTTCTGCTACGTTGGACATTTCATTCCTAGCAATGGATGAGTTCTCCAGAAAACTGATGGAAGTACTGTTTATCAAAAGTTAGTTGCTTCAAAGTAATCCTGTGGTGGTTGAATCTATAAATTCTCAAAATACTGAGACAGGCCTGTGTAACTGAATCTGATTTTTACCTGTTCCCTGGAAAGGCTACAGCTGTGTTTCCTTCTGTCATATACATACCACCTCTTCTAATCAGGTTTAATGGTAGGTGGCACAAGTAGAATGAGTACTGATATACTTAGAATAAATTAAAACTCAGAACTCTGCTGGAATATCTTTCTTATATTACAGAAATATTTTAAAATGAGAAGGGAAATGAGGAAATACATCCTAATCCATGACCTGGTGTGTTGAAGTTGAGAATATCCATAATCTCTGTATAGGAACTGTGAATTATTATGTTGAAAACTAAGACTGTACAAGCCTGCATGCAAATATATTGAAATGGAAACACTGATGTTGCTATAAGTAATAAACTGGAGTGAAAACACTGTTAGGTTTTTTCTGTATTCTGAAACTTAGCTCTTTCAGTAAGGAGGGGGGAAGGTTTTTGAAGTCTCTTATTAATAGATAAAAATATTCCAACTATTACATTTTGAGAAATCAGTAAAACAGGATCATCTATTAATACTATTCATACAGGCTTAAAACAGTGTTGTAAACAGTAATTCAAAATGTCTGGTTTCTGCACTGTGGAGCCAGGGACGTGCTTACTAGGTAAGAGATGAAAGGCATGTGCATTACCAAATAACATTCTTACAGAACCAATCTAGCAAAAGTCTGGCGTTTTGTAATACAAGTTTATAGGCAGTATACTAAATACTTGAAAAATACTATGTTTTTGCAAATGTGTTCTGTCAGGAATGTTCTAAATATGTGAAATGCTTGTTTTAGTAAATGATTGCATTTAAATTTTCAGTCTTCTATGTTGAATGCTGTTACATTCAGGAAAACTAAACTACTTTGGAGTATGACAAGAGAGATATTTTTTTAATACATGTGCCTGACTGAGAAAATGAGAACGTTAAATTATTAATTCCTGACAGCCCTTTGCTTGAAAATTATGCACAGTTCATTCCTAAATTTATCTGAAACAGTGAACCTTTGGGGAGATGTTTTTAGAACTGCCAGTCTGCAGAATGACCTCAAAAGAAGCTTGTGCTTAAATGGCCAGTACATTTATTTGCACACATCTCAAAGCACTAATGTGGATGGAGTGGTGCAGCAGACTATACATATGGTCATTTTGCTGTCCACTGGCTTCCATTCATCAGAAATAAGGGGAAAAGGAGACCTTTGCATTAAGATGTTAGTAGCTTTGTCATAGTCATAGCTGAGTTTGTAACTTTGCTTTTCAGAATCATTGCAACAGCAGTTCCCCAGCAAAGTCAAATCACAAAAGAATAGTAAAACTGATTGAGGTGGCTACTTCACATTCCTCAAGCTGCTCACTTTTTACTCAGCATAGAAGATCTAGTAGTGTCAACTCATTCCCATGGCCATTTCGCCTTCATGGAAGGCAGACAGAAATGAGAAGGCATCTATCATGGTTTGACCCCAGCAGCCCAGGATACAGTTGAGTTCCACTTGCTCACTCCCGCCATGGGATGGGGAAGAAAATCAGGAGGGTAAAAGTGAGAAAACTTGTGGGTTGAGATAAAAGTAGTTTAACAGGTAAAGCAAAAGTTTTGCATGTAAGCAAAGCAAAACCAGGAATTCATCCACCACTTCCCATGGGCAGGCAGGTGTTCAGACATTTTCAGAAATCAGGGCTCCATCATGTATAACAGTGACTTGGGAAGACAAATGCCATCACTCCAAATTTATATACTGAGCATGGCATCGTGNTGAGAGGAATGTTAATTCTATCCCAGCCAAAACCCGCACAGCATCCGTGGGTAATGTTCTTCTGAGTGGATTGTTTCAGAATGCAGTTTTATGATGTTAGTAGCAGTGTACTGTTTTCAGTGTACTGTAATCTAGGATTTTTGCAATACTGACCCTCCTGTGATGTATAAACAGCTGCACCAATCATGGCAGTGTTTCTTTTGCAGAGAAGGTTTTGACTTAATTTAGTTAGTTTGTTCTACTGTAGAAGTCTGAATTCTGCACTGAGATTGGTTGATTTTAGAATTAACTTCTTCTGTTGCCTATAAAAGCTTTCTTAAACTTGCTTTTAGGACCATTCAGTCATTATAAAGTTCAGCAGAATCTAGAGTCACCTTTGTATTTGTCAAGCTCTATGTAATGGCAACCCACTTGTGATATGCTTAGGTATGAATTTATTAGCCAATTCTTGCCACTTGTTCTTGAGCAGTTTAAAATCAAAAGAGAAATGGTTGCTCTGTTCCTTAAAAACACTTTTGTGGTATATTTGTTCCTGTATCTTTTAAAGTACTTTCTTGCAAATTCTCTTTGAAGAGTAATTCTCCTTTTTTTGCCCTGCATGAATCCACTTTCACCTAGATCAGTAAATGTGTTCATGTGTTAAAGTGGCTTACAGTCACCAAGGCTGTGGAAGTTAACTCTGCTCAGAGTGAGAGCTGTAGGTTCTTATGGATAATTAGCTCAGTGTGCCTGGCAGGTGTGTTCATATGGAGCTATAGAACAAAGTCTGTGCAAAGTACTCCTGAAAAAGGGAGAAGAATGGATTTTTTTCCCTAATGCAAAGTTTATTTATATAATCTAGAGTAAATTAACATATCAAGAATAACTTCATGGATTCTAAAATGCAAATTTTAATTCCGGAGCACAGATGAGTGTATTTTGTCTGATACATGGCCACCAAATTTGGACCTTCTCAGTAAGACGTCTATTTAAATTCTTTCTAAAAATGTTGGTGTGCAAAGACTCCTGCAAAATGAGTAGTGTGTACTGCTACGTTGGCGTGGTTGTCCTTAGGGAAGTTTTAAGTGGTTGGTGGTTTTTTTCCCATTGGTTGTTTTTTGTTTTGTTTTGTTTTTTTCTGAAGGACATTAATGTGCCGTCTTCTTCGGGAAAGAAGTCTTTACAAACTCTGAACATTATCACAGTCTGAAAAATATCTCAGAAATTGAGCACATCCTTGATTGGGGCAGGGTAGGAGGGAATAAGCAGCTTTAATTATTCTCATGGTGTGAAGATACTAATAATTTTCACTTTAAAAGTAATTCTGTTGCGTTTTTAGATGGTCCAGCTGAAGCATCTGTTACAAATGGAGGCACTTCTGCTGTCACAGCCCTGAATGATGACCTGGATATCTTTGGCCCAATGATCTCTAATCCTTTACCAGCAGCTGCAGTACCTCCTGCTCAGGTAAAATTTAATAAGTGTATTTAGTTATGTGTAAATATCTGCGTGCACATGTATATTCTCCTTCAGGGATTTGTTCATTCACACAGAAGGAATGCACACTTCTCAACACAGCTTAAGCATCTCATGACTGGGGATGCTTAAACTGTAACACTGATATTTTTCTCACGGCTTCAAGCTTCTGCACTGCTCGGATATAGAAGTAGATGGTGTGGGCCTTCCTTCTGGTTATCCAGCTAAATTGGTCTTACCCTGGTGATGGTAGTAATGTTTTCTTTTCATTTATATTCTTTCATCTTGTTCTTTTTTTAATAGGTATTGCTGAATGTAACTTTATGTTCTCAGGTTATTGAGCATCAAGTCATCCTTTTTAAGACCTCTTACTGCTTTCTGATGCTGATATTTAAGAAAGGCTGCAGCAGATGCTTCTCTCTTAGACCTGCTAAAAATTTGGGGTCTGAGGTTTCATAATCAAAATCAAGAACAGATATCAAGATAAATTAATATTGCTACCTGGGCTGATCTGTCTTTTGTCTCATCTTGGAACTTGTATGATGTCTTGCTTTCCTCAAGGGAGAGTAGCATAACTCCTGCACCTGGCCTGCTCCTTCTTATAGCCTTGATAGTTTGGAAGCCATCCCATCACCATGCCTTTTTGTAGCCTAGGAGGGCAACTTTGGGACACACAAGGAAACTGCTTGAAGCTGCAGCTCTTCTAAAGTAGCTGTCCAACTCAAAGAGCAAGGTGTTGGTGATGGATATGTGCAGGCTTCCTTAACCCAGACTGGCTTCTGAGAGGAAGGTTTTGGAGTAGTGGTGGGCTAACTTCCCCATCTGGGGCACCTTGTTATGGTCATTTAGAAGCTTATTTTTGTGTAGGGCTTTCTGTCCCACTCTGCTGAACCAGAAAGAATTGTGTGTGTTCTTGAATTTATGATTTTGGGGTATATGATCTGTACTTGTTTCTCCTCATCCATTAATTTTCATAGTATGTACAATAGAAAGGATAATGATGAAAGGGAGTTCTGAGTGCCTCAAAGCACATATGTGTTATTTAGCAGATTTTGTTATCCTTTGCTCTCCTTTCCCCTGCTTGCTGCTGAGGGCTGACTTGGTGCAACATGCTAGGTAGGGTTTCAGAGACTGAAACCACATTTCTTTTTAAACATAATGTTACAGATAGAGCAAACTTCCCACCATGCCTTAAACTACCCATAAACAGTGAGGGAAATAAGATGTATATTTGCATTTAGATTTGGATGTGTTAGCTAAAATTGCAAAGGAAAATGTTGGTGTAGATTTTCTTGTCTCTCATGGAAGTCTCTGGTCAAAGTACCAGGAACAGAAGTATCTGAGTGTTTGTTGTCTGCTGTTTTAATGCCTTATGTCAAAATTGATCCCTGTAGAGTTAGGTGTGAAAAGCAGTAAGCCATTTCTAGCTTCCCTGAGTTTTTGATTTATTGCATTTGAGTATAGATTGAGTAAATTCAAATTTAGAACCGTGAAGTTTTCACTTGGCCTCAAAATAAACAGGCCAGTGTCAGTATTGTGCATAATGGGTAGCACTGAATTCCGGTTTTCCCCTTTTCCAGCCTTTCTGAAGCTGGAAATGATGAGTTTATGTAGTTACTGTGTGCCCAGGAGAAAAGAGCAGGCTGAGAAAGAAGAGAAAAGCCTTCTTTTGTTTCTATTCCATGGAGATGTGATGTGACCTGCTGATTAAAAACTGGTTTAGCTGTAGAATGCAGGAAATCCAAAAGTAGGCTAAATATTTGAGAGAAAAAAAGCAAAGTGAAGGGTGATACCCTAGGTGGTGATAACTAGTGATGGGTTAAATAATGGAGTGGCTGCTAAAGCACACTGAATGTATGTAAATATATGTGTGTGTGTATATATATATATATGTAACATTTTAAATGTATTTCTATGATAAAGATTTGGTCACTGGACCTTTTGTGAGAGAAATATTTTGACGTGTTGTTTATCTTTCTGCTAGTTTCTAGACTAAGTATGGTACTTACTAAGTTGCTTAAAAGTGCTAGAAAGTACAATACTTTTCTCAATATCTAGTAAGTGTCACCTTGTTTATATTCTAGAAAGCACGAATATATTCAATTGCTGTAAACAAACCTGTCCAGATTTGTAGTGACATTTTTCTTTCTTCTGAGTGCCGTAATCAAGAGGGACAAACAGAACTCTCAGCAAGCATTTTTTTATCAAACACAAGATCCTTATGGTATATTGCAAGACCTAATTTGTAATTGTCTTCCATTTTTAATAAGTAACCTCAAAGAAAATGTAATGTAATCAGATAATCTCTACAGATAAAAAACGAGAACACGGCTAGGTAGCAGAAGACAGATTTCTGATGGTGGGTTGCTTCGTAAAAAGGGCAAAGAGAATATTCTGTTCTACTTCAGGATTATCAAGACCTTGTATGCATTCTGTTTCAGGATGGTGGTGTCTAGTCTGGGAACTGAGGCTGGGCAGGAGTTGAGGGTTTGGCAGTGCTATGAGTATTTAAGATCTTTGACTTGCAAAATGGATAAAAGTTATATGGGATTCAGAGAAGAGTTAGGAGAATAATGCCTTATTATGAGAGGGTTTAAGGACTTAGTCTGTTTAAAATTCTTAAAGCAAATAAGAGGTGTGATTATAATGTGAAATTATTTTGTGCAAGGCTGTAATTGGTGAAATGGGCATGAATTCAGCTCAGCAGTTGAGTAACCCTAACATTCAGTTCCTGTGCTTGAAATCAGAAAGTTTAAAGTAGAAATCCATGTCACACCTTAACTTGAACTTGTTTGAATACCTATTAACAGAATCTATTGAAATTTTTTTTAAAATTAAGTAGAAGAAAGGAATCAAACATGGAATAGCATGGCTTGATTTCTCACTGAAATATTTACTATTATGCTCTGCATTGTAGGTGTGTCTTAGGTACCACAGTGGGATTTGAGAGCTTTTCTTCTGAAAAAGAAGGGAATTTAACGGTGCTCCTCAAACTGATCTGTATGACCCTTGAGTTTTCACAGGATTGCTTTTCTTCTCCATTTTAACCTGAAAGGCAGAATTTAATGCTAAATGCGCTCTGTTTTATGGCTCTTTGGAGCACAGAAATGTCGGTTTGAATGTTCTATTATGAGATTAAAACAACATGATGTCTGCAAAACTTAGGATTTATGTCCATTGTCATAGCCAAGGCATGTTTTTCACGTGAAAACAAAAACATTTGTTTCTTTGAGCGTTGATGATCATGAGCTCTTTAACTCTGCATTCAGTTATGTCTTTATCACAGTTTTCAATAACATTAAAAATGTTTCTTCCCACTGTTCTGTATAGCTGGATGCTAATGCAAACTGCTGAATTTATAAAGGGCTGATAAAGAACAATATGTGACAGATTAATTTTTTTTTGTAGAATTCTGCCTATTAGTAAACTCAGGGAGGTTTAAGAAGAGTTACCTTAAGCAGCTCCTACAGTAGACCTAGATAAAAGGCATGTGCTGTAAATTATGCATTATTCATGGACACAGAAAGGAAAGAACATTTCATATGTTTAATGATGTTTTTTCATGTGAAGTGGGCATGGTTAAATTATAGGTATTAGAATAGGGTTTGTTGCCAGATATTGTGTAGGAACTGAGCAAAGGTCTGTCATTTTTACCTATACTTAAAACAATTTCCTAAATTGTTATAGCCAGATTTTAATTTCAAATTTTGAATGGTATGTCTTCCAGCAAGAGTGTGATCTTCATTTTTTGCTGAAATTTGTAGGGAGGAAGAGAAAGGGAGAACTGTGAGGTATTAAGTTTGGAAATATTAATTCAGTAAAATACTTAATATAAGCCTTTCTCCAAGGAGGATACTAAAATCCAGTCAAAACTTTTTTGATTTTGTGTGTATGTGCGTGTCTTTGTGGACCTGATTTGAATTGTACTGTATTGGGAGCTGAGAATCAGTTCAGTGGCTACAAAAATGTATTTTCATAGAAATAGTGTATGTTTTTCATGATTCATATCTGAAAAACTTTGGTGGCATATTTTAGATAAACAGATGTTCATAAATACTCATTTTTCCCTGAGGTCGGGTGTATGTACCTGGTATGGTTGCCATAGATCGGCAGACAAACTTCAAGTTACTAATCAATTTTGGTGATGTAAATGTGTCAAAGTCCTCAGATTTTATGTAAAAATGGTTTGTTTCAGAAGTTTGCTTCATCATGAGTATTATTTAAACAGGGTCTCACTGGAGAGCTATTTAGTCCTGTTCCATTATGATCAGTTGAAATGTTTGGCATCCGCTTATGTTTATTTTACCCCGTCTGTATTTTCAAGTATCTGAAAGCAAAAGTTTCATTCCTTCAAATGGAGTTAGAGCAATTCCAAAAGTGACTACAGGCAGGGCAGTGAGTGGGTTGAGGGCAGCCCTGCAGAGAAGGACTTGGGGGTGCTGGTGGATGCAGATCTGAATATGAGCTGGCAGTGTGCACTTTCAGCCTGGAACCCCGACAGTATCCTGGGCTGTATCAGGAGATGGGTGACCAGCAGGTCAATGGAGGTGATTCTCCACCTCTGCTCCACTCTCATGAGACTTCCACCTGCAGTGCTGCATCCAGCTCTGCGGCTCCCAACAGAGGAAGGACATGGACCTGTTGGAGCAGGTCCAGAGCGGGCCACAAAGATGCTCAGAGGGATGGAGCACTGATCCCATGAAGAGAGGCTGAGGCAGCTGGGGTTGTTCAGCCTTTGAGAAGAGAGAAGGTTCTGGAGACACCTTATCATGACCTTTCAGTATTTGAAGGTAGACTACAGGAAAGATGGGGAGGGACTCTTTTTCAGGGAGTCTGTGACAGGACAAGAGAAAATGGCTTCCAACTGAATAAGGGTAGATTTAGACTAAATATTAGGAATAAGTTCTTTACTGTTAGGATGGTGAGACTGAAACAGGTTGCTCAGAGAAGCTGTGGATCCTTGGCAGTGTTCAAGGCCAGATTGGACAGGACTCTGAGCGACCTGATCTGGTGAAAGGTGACGTGCCCATGTCAGGGGGTTGGAACTTGATGATTTTTAAGGTCCCTTCCAACCCAAACTATTTATTAATCCATTGTTATACTCTTTGGTGCTGTAAATGCCTTAGGTGGAGCACAGTGTAAGAGCAGGCATCATACTGCAGAACCAGAAGGAGTCAGCTGAACAGAGTCTAGAGGAACAGAAATTCGTTTTGAGTTCTAGAGAAGGGAAATCTGAAGGAGTTAGAAATGGGATTGCAGGGAGATAAATGCGTTCAAGCCTAGACATGGATGATTGCAAAGGAAATGTATTGCTTGTTGTGAGTACTGGACATGCAGCAAAAATTAAAGCTGAATTTTTAATCTGATTGTAAGGTTAATTATATTCTTGGATATGATCTGAGAAAGTGATAGAAATATTAATCTTTTTCAGATATTGCTGATAATTCCTAAAATCAAGAGAACAGATGAGATTTCTTAGTGTTTTTCTTTGTGAACTGAATATACTTAAGCACTCATTTCCTCATCAGTTATTACCAGGAAATAACAGTTGATTATTTTTAATGGAACTGGGTAGATGTCTAAAAACAAAATATGCAAAATTACCAGGAAAAGAAACCCAGGAAGAGTTTAGATAAACATCTAGTCCATTTACAGTGCAAATATAAAAGAATTGTATACAGAATTTAAGACCTTAATAATGTACTTAGTACCTTGCTTACATAAGAATAATTATGTACTAGGCTGTATTTTCCCTATACAGGTAGCTCTTCTAGTCAGCAGAGAGAAACTGAAAATGTGTGGGGCCATTATTTATCACCACAGAAATGGAAAACAGTAGAGGCCTGGCTTTTCTGCAGGCCATCCCTGCTTTCCTAGATACCAGCCAGAGCCAGAGACATGCAGGTAGCAGGAAAGTGCACGTGCTCTTTTCTCTCCTGCAGTCCTTCTCTCAACTCCCTGTGTCCCACTGTCCACTTCCCTCTCTCATTTCCTGTGTTGTGACCCCTCTTTCAATTTGTAGGAAAAATTCTGTTGCACTAATATCATGAAACTGCTTATCAGTATGATCCTTAAGCACCTGGTGGGCATTTAGGTTTGGCATAATGACTGTCTGAGAGTACTGTGTGTGGGAAAATGATTATACGAATGCCAGGTGTGTTTTACAGAGGTCTTGGGTAGCATGACAATGTTAGAGATACAAAAATCTTGTCAACATCAGTTGGTTTTTTAACTTGGATACCACCTGCTGTTTTCTTGCCACGTATTTTGCATTACCTTCAATTTATTCAGCTGATGAACACTTCAGGGAGCGCTTGTCTAGTGCTTTGGCTCCTTTGAGAATCTTCCAAAACCAAGCCGAATGAAGAGACATTAAATGAACATTTAATCTTAGGTTGTAAACATAACATGGTTATGGTTATGGTCCAGGTTTCCAGCTCTCCCTTCTAGAGAAGAGCAAACACCTTCCTTGCTGCCATGCAGGCATCAGAGGGGAAGCCCCCTCTGTTCACCCACTTCCACTGCTCCTGTGTGCTCCTCCCTGCACGCTGACACGCAGGGGCTGTCCTAGGCAAGCACCACGGGAGATCCGTGTCAGCAGGGAACAATTCAGGAATGAGCCTGCCTGGGAGTATGCACAGAGAAACAAGTGCTGCTGGTCAGGGTGGGCTTTTACCTGAAGGTATTGTTAAATCTTACATTTATCTTTACATATTTTTAAAGACTGGTTATGTCACACTGATAAAGAATTGTCTCAGATAGAGAGGGCTTCCTACCACCCACTTAAATAAATATTTATTTGCTTTACAATCAGAAATTATTTTGAGAAAGAAGAGGAAAAAGCTTTCTTTGTATGTAGAGAAAGAAATTGATAATTTAATGGTACACTGGCCAAAGAGAAGATTTCCAAGTCTTTTTCTGTTTCTGTCTTTCCCTCTGTAGTGCTGTCAGCCCACTCTTGGTTGCCCACTAAGTCCTACTGACTTTGGCCCAAATTGGCTGCAGTATAAATGCAGGATTTTCAGTTTCCAGAAAGTTCCCATTTTTTGGTTTTTTCTCTTCCCTTTCTACAGCAGCTTTGGAGATTTTTCACCATCAACTATGTGAACCTGCACTCCTTTCTCTTGCTGGTTTCTGGCAATTTTAGCTGGTAACAGAATTGTTCTGTGGTGGGTTTTCTGTTTTTTTTCTCCCTAATCTATGGCACTGCCTTATGCTAAAGGCTTTAGCACTTCAGAAGTCACACACTTCATGTGTTTTTTGAAGGTGCATATTGAACATTTGTATTGTGGTGTTTGTAACAAATCCAGTGTGACTATAGTGGACTTTTCAGGGCTTAGCATCATGCCAGCAAAAAAGCAGATTGGAGATAGTCGCCTTAAGATTATAGGGGTGTTCCATATCAGTGTATTTTGTGGTGTCCTCTTGTCTGTCTGATAAACTTGGGTATGTGATCTCAATAAACAGACCTGGTTACATGTTGAGTTCATTGACAGTGGTATTCCAAGGAAAATTTTTCTTTAGTGTGGAAAAGAGTTGAAACTCACACAAGCTGTGGGGTGTAGTAGGTATATGCTAAGCAGCTGGGGATCATTTAGCTGGACTAAAATAAAGCCGTAGTTTAAATATGATTTGCAGTCCTGGCTCTTTTTCAATGTGCATAGAGTTGATCTGCATTAAAAGTTCCCACTGGCAACAGGATGAGTTGTGTAGTTTAAGGAATATAACAAGAACCTATGTATTGCCTGGTTCCCTGAAAAAGCCTCCATATGGAACTGTGTGGGTATGAGCAGCAACGTAACAGCACTGAGGGACACCTGGATGTAATTTGTTTGCTGAACATTCTATTGCAAGAGCAGTACAAAGTCTGCCAGCCTGCCTGTATTTTACTTTTTCAGTTGTAGACTGCATTAAGTTTTAGATAATGATGCTTTCTCAATAAGTGAAACATTAAAGAACTCTAAGACAATTATAAACAATGTATTTTGGAAATTTTATTACTTGAGGTAGATAACCAAAATTTAACTTTTGCTTTTTCTCAAAAGATACATTTCAAAGCACTTAATCTTTTGTTTTAGCTCTTCTCTAATCAATTCTGCCTCTGAGAGGATTAATGTGATGTGGATTTTAATCTCCTTATTAATTTCCTAATTATTTTTCATAATCTAACTCCAGATCTTGACTTATGCCTCTCACTGGTGAAAAATGTAGAAGCAACAGGAATGAATAATCTGTATGTGTACAGCCTGAAGCTGGTTGAGGATTTTGTTTTCTTTGTTCTGTAACCTCCATCTGGTCTAATGATCTTTCCAGATTGCCTTTTTTCTGTACTGCTTTTTTCTGTCTTTAGTCATACCACATATTTTAAAATTCTCATTCACTTAAATTTAGTTTCTGTAAATGAATGAGGTTTTATGAAGTTGAGGGGCAAGGCTGTACAGTAAATATTTAACAACATCTTTTGCTGATTTCTTTCAGTAGTCTGTCTTGTCTTTTATTTCCCAGAGCACTTCCACTAAACCAGCAGCTGCCACCTTGTCTGGAGCAGCCGGGGATCTTGATCTATTTACTGAGCAAACAACAAAATCGGAGGAGTCAGCAAAGAAGCAACTCTCCAAAGACTCCATTTTATCACTGTATGGCACAGGAACAATGCAGCAGCAAAATGCTCCAGGTAAATAATGTTGTGACAGTTTCTGTGCAGTCCTATTTTAATCTTTATCTAGAAAAGTTATCTTCTACAAGTATAAAGCTAAGGTTGGATACCTGCTAACTATATTCAAATGAAGGTTTTAATTTTCAGCTTTTATAAAACTGAGAAAAATTAATGAAATGTAATATGGAAGCTAAAGAAAAGCATATATGTGATTTTAATTTATTTATAGCTGTTCAAATTATCAATTGTACAATTTACTGAAAGATTCATGAAGTCTGCTTCTGCCATATAATTTGTCAGTGAGGGTCTGAGTCTCCAGTGTGCAGCCAGCAGGCTGCCAGGATCCCTACAGAACTGTCAGAGCTTTGGTTTAGCTGTGTTTCTGTGAACACAAAGGCCTCCAATACAGCAATTGAAAGATTCTGGTTCACCACAGGGATGCCAAACTCTTCTTGGCAGTTAATCTCATGATGAGTCCCTTTCCTTTGAGAGTTTTAAAGCAATTTTTTGCTTTCATCAGAAGCTAAATTGGCAGCACTGACGTACAGCTGGACAAAGTTATCCTTACAATTATTTTGGTGCATTTCTGACTTATGGGATGGGGGAGGAAAATCACAAGACACTTCTGATGAAATCTTCCCTTCTCTGGTACAGGTATGTTCATGGGGTCGTCTTCTATGCCATTTACCACACAACCATCAACCCACTTTCAAGGCTTTCCAGCCATGGGAGTTCCTGTGCCAGCAGCAACTGGAATGATGGGAAACATGATGGGACAATCAGTGCCAGTCATGGGACAAAGCACAGGAGTGATGGTAGGAGTGGGAATGCCCAATGGATTTACTGGTACTGCACCAACTGGTGTGATGGGACTTCCTCAAACTGTCGTTGGACCTCAAGGTGGAATGGTGGGACAGATGGTCACACCACCACAAAATAAGTATGGATTGCAACAAAACCAACAAGCTCAATGGAACCTCTCTCAGGTAAAGACTGGCCATTCCCAGACAAGAGTGCTCTAAGAAGGGTGATGCTTTTCATATACAAAATGCGTGGCTATAGGAGGAAGGTCAAGTGTAGCCAAGTTATGGACTCCTGGACTGTGAGCTGCTCAGAGGCACATGTTAACAAATCAGTGAATAGTTCAATGCAAGATAACTACTATGAAAGCAGAGAATGATTTTGCCAAGGTAGACCAAACTCAGTTCTCATCCTGTCATCAGAGCCAGCCAGGTAAAAGGCTTAGCTCAGCTAGCATTACAAAGTTCTGAAATGTAAACACAGCCTTATAATTAAAAGCAAAATTTAACTGCTTGAGGATAGCCATTAACAATTAATATTTTCATTCACAGATTTCAAGATAAATTTTGGTGGAACGTGAATTGCTTTGTGCTCTTAACACTTTCCTGTAGATAATTTGCTTAGGTGCACCTGTTATTTATCTGTAGAATTTCCATCCTGTTTTTTAAACATGTTTAATAGATTCTCTAGAAGAGTTAATGTATATTTAGTACTGTATTTATACATTTTCAAAGGAAACTACTTGAAATCAGGTATTTGAGAGTTTGTTGGGGCAGGGTGAGGCAGAGGGATCACATCTAAATTATTCCCTTGGAGTTCAGCATGGATGATAGCAACTATTCTTTTCATACTATTGTTTGTGCTATGATGACAATATAATAATTCCATGCTGCTTTACTTAGTAATGCAGGAAGGGAACCTTAGTGACTGACTTGAATTGGATGTTATGAATTTTTACTGTTCTGCTCTGTCTTAACGGTGTGAACATTTATGAAGGTAAACAGCATTTCCAACATGGATAAAACAGCCCCTGTTTGAAAATACAGGCTGTCCTTCTGCTTTGAAAAGTAGTTCCTAAAGGTGAGAATTTCAAAATGTCAGATCAAAAGAATCTGTGGATATACTGGTGACAGTCTTTTCCTAGGTAGCTAGCTTTAAAAAGACCCATATCAGCTTTGAAATTAAAATCTTGCCTCTTATCAAATACATGTTAAAAGTTGGCTCCTAGAACAAGCTCTTCACATGTTCCTGCAGCCCTTGCACGTCAAATGTTGTCGGTATGATGACATTCCAGTCTGTAGGAGAACTCTGATCTAAACTCTGACTCTAGTTGAAAGGGGGAGAGCTTGCTTTACTTACCAGACTAACATATTTTATATAGTCTGCTGCTTAAGAATTCTACTCCAGAAGAGATGAACCACTGGGTAAAGCATGTTTTCATCAGCTTTTTTTATGTTTCCAGGTTCAGTGGTGGGTTGTTTTCTGCAGATAGCCAGTTCTGTGTGAAAGCACACAGAACTTAATTTCACCCTGAAATACTTGTTTGCAATTTACTTAAATTTTTCACCAGTGTTTGTTTCATTTTGCAACGTGGTATTGTTCGCTCATGTTTAAATGAACTCCGACTTTTACCTAGTCATGCCTTTAAGATGAATCAGATGTTACTTATCCAACATCTCTATTCATGAGCTCTGATTATTAATTGCTCCAAATGCTCTTTTGGTCTCAAACTCATTTTGACATTGAGCACTGAAAATTACTGTGACTAGATATTTGTAAAGACTACAGATATTTTTGCAAAATCCCTGAAGTGAATGTGCTGAATTTTGAATTCTTTCCCACCTTTAACTAGATGCTAAATTCATGTGAATTTAATTTCATGTGGATTATTTTACTCGCTTTAAAAGGAATTACAGTATCTTGAGTAGATTCTTTAGCAAGAATGGTTAGATTTAGATAATACTCAAGTTTATAAATCCACCTCATTCTTTGTTGATTGTCACCTAAAAGGACAATTTCTATAAAAACTGGTGTAGTCAAGATTATGAAGTCTTCAAGGAAATGTTGCTGGAAAAAAAACAAATCTGGAGCTGCAAGTGCAGACAAGACTATATTACTGCTTTTGGTGTTTCTTTATCACAATTGTCACAATTTTGTTCGTTAGCTTTGAAACTGTGAAGGCAAACTTTCACCAACCAGCCACATTGGCCACCTCCTTCACATGCTGTCAGTTCTCATGTGACACATACACCAAGTGCTGCAGCCCATCAGCTGATGTATGTTGGTGATTGAAGGGCTTCAGAAAAGCTGGTAGTGTGAGAAAAAGATGGAGTAAAATAATTTTATTTAATAAGGTATATTTTAGGGAAATGTACTTGTAATTGGGTGGCTAGTTGGAGGCAGGACAGCTTTTGGCTAGCAGCATGCTGTGTTTCAGTGCCACTGCTAACCAGGCTCATGTGTGTGTGTGTGTGTGTGCTTTGCAGATGAATCAGCAAATGGCTGGAATGAACCTCAGCAGTTCCAGCAACGTGATGGGCTTTGGCCAGCCCCCCAGCACAGCCGCAGGATGGACTGGAAGCTCCTCTGGCCAGACTCTCAGCACACAACTCTGGAAATAAAAGTTGCAATAGAAATCTTTCCCAGAACAGCCACCTAACATTCCTTGTTCAAATACATTTACTTCTGCTGTTCCTTCCATGTACATATATATTCTTTTTCTTTTTCCCCAGCTGTTCAGATTAAGAATATAACTGACTGACCGTGTTGTGGTCTATATTGATTTAAATTTGATGTAGTGAAAAGCAGATCAAGAATATATTTATACATCATTGGAAGCATTTTCATACAATGCATATGATTTCATAGACCATAATAAGAAGCTGCTTAACCACATACTGATTTTTTTCCTCAAAATTCTAGATCAAATGTTTGCATATAAGGGATGTAGCTATCATGTTAGTAATATCCAAAAACATGAACCCCAACCCCCCAAAATTACCCAGTAATCCTGTAGAAGGTACTGTATGAACAAATGTTTAATCATATATAAATAGAATGTAAATGTATCACTGAGCAATGTTTTCTAGTGTATCAAACAAATTTTGTTTCATCATACATTTCACTGTGATGTTGTTATGGTGTGCATAACAGGGAATGTGGTTATTGAAAGAAAGATAAACCTGGATGTTACTGTAGTTCTACAAATCAATAGTTTATTCTTTTAAAGATGAGCATTTGATGCATTTGAGTTTCCTGTGGTAAAGTCTCCGACCTGGCTCAGGAGGCAGACGCACAGTGTTAAAGCTGAGAACTGACAGCACAATATGCATTCAAGGTAACTCAGTGTGAACAGATATATTTTGTCTTGCAGAGAGATCCAGGTTTACGGCAGTGATTGTGTTTACATTTTATGGTGCCTCGTAATGATAAAATGTTATTTCCCTATATTAAAATGATAAATCCGTAAATGATTGTGGGTTTTTATTTCATTATTGCATGACCTATTTGACCACTACTTTTAATGAAGTAAAACATGTTCAGTTTGGAGGATCCATTTATACAGATATTTAGACCAGCAGTTCGTGAGTTAAAATCAGTTTATAATTACACCATTAAGCTGGATAAATACAAAAAGTATATACATAAATAATGATTTTGAAAATACTCCATTGCAGCCATGTTTCTCTATGTGGAAACAGCGTTAAAACAAAGGTAAGTGTCAGTTTATTAAGCTGAGAGTTCAGAAATGCATGCAGACAAGTTAGAACAAAGCACACCCACTTGATTTGCTTATTAGAGTCTCTGAAAGCTTCCTTTTGTTTCCACAGCAGTCCCTCAGGTCTCAGGCAGAAGCAGATGATTTTAGCTGTCTGAACTGGAACGCGTGCTGGTGCCTCCGTTGTCCTGCTCTTGCCGTGGGACTGTCCCCCCACGTCATACCTCAATATTGACTGTGTCCAGGTGGTACTTTGGCTCGTTAGCTAGGTTCACTTTCTCTGTTCGGGTGTGCCATACAAGAACCTAGAAAATAACATTTGTGTCAGTAAAGTCATCTACAGAGGTGACAAGAATGCCTTTCACAAAGTGTGGCAATCAGTACCTTTGTGCAGTTGTTTGCTTTTGGCTCCAGTTCCTCCACTGTTGTTATCTGTTTCAGAAAATCAGATTCTTGCATTCCTGGTTGAGAACCACGACGCTTGAATACAGCTTTGGGATGAGACAGGATCACCTGAAGACTCACAGCAAATCCTTGGAGAGAGGGAGACAGGGAAAAAGGTTGAGAAACCTTTAGGCCTTAAATTTTGTGCAGTTATACTTATGCCTAGAAATCTCCCATGTTCTTTTTAAAAATGTGTAAATTTGATTATGTGGATAGACAGTATTTGGTAGATATGTACATCCTACATTGTATTGTTTTGTTTTGCCCTTAAGATACAATCAGATTTTTTAATTGCACCATATTTTCAACATGTTTAATCTGTTCCCTGTCATGTATAATGCATAATATATGCTTTTTTGCCTGAAAAGTCAGGTATTGATAAAATCTTGGGTTATTTTTCCTTTCTACTTTTAATTAAGAAATAAAACTCAATTATAAGTAAAACAAAATGTATAAAATTTACCCTGTACAAACCATTCTACATGGTCAAGGTGTGAGTTGGAAAAAAGGTTAAAATATGTTACGACTGTAATATTAGATAGTTTTAGCCTGTAGATTTTTAACATCCTTGTTCAGGAAAGACAAGTAATACTAGTGCTCTGCCTTGGGGGATGACTTTTAGTACCAGTGGTTAGGCAATCTCAGTTGGTCTGAGCCTGGCACAGCATAGCTCAAAGGATTTATTCAATGTACACACCTCTCTGCAATTCTTTTCTCTACTAAGATGCATCAGGTTCCTCAAAGGGAGATTGCAGACTGAGAAATCACTGGTTTGAACAAACTCACCGTCTCTGAAGAAGCTCCCATGAATGTCTAACTTGCCATTATTTATAGAACTCTCCCATTTTCCTTCAGCAATGCTCAGTTGTATGTATGCTTCTTTAACTGTGACTCAAAAACTCCACTGATAGACTTGTAAAAAAAAATTACATTTGTAACTAACTCCTTTTGTCTGATTGCCAAGCCTACCAAAGAAATCCTTTCTTCATCAGTTCAGAGTGGCTCCAGCTTTCCCTTTGTGACACAAGTGGTAACAGTTTTTGACATCAGTTCTGGAAAACTCCAAGAACATTTAATTCTAAAGCCAGTATTAAAATTTTATCAGTTTAAAATTGAGCATAACTTTCTATAACTTAATGTAATTCTGACCCCTTTTTTCAGTAGAGATGTCTTGCTACTATATTTTCCTTGAAAGTATCTGTGACTTTTACAGGAGCCTCTTGAACAAGAAAATATAAGGAAGTAATTACTACATGACATGTAAAGAAAGGCACCCTGAAAGCACTTTATCATGCAGTTGCTTGTAGGAAAGCAAAGGAAGACACCAGAAAGTTTTGTTTCCAATAAGGATTTGGACCCTGGAGACTGAAGACTATGGGTTGAATGTAAACTGAGGTCCCAGTTCACTTCTGGACACAGAAAACAGTTAAACATTATACCTTTTATGTAGCTGTATTCATCCTGTCCTGCCTGAAGTAGAGAACAGGTGTCTCGGTGGGCAGGGCTTGCCCACGCCCTGCAGAGCAGTCTTGCTTCTTACTGCTTGTAGCCTGGCCATGGTGGAGCACAAGGTGGGCTCTACCCCAGTGCACTTGGTAGCCAAGTGTCATCATTTGGGAAGAGCTGAGGGTGAGAGTTTAAACTCCCTCAGCTACAGACAGAATGTACAGCCAGCTTGCTGCACCTTGAAAGAGGAACAGAGACTTTGTACTGATGAACAAAATGGTCTGCTTCAGTTTAGTGGTTTTGGTTAGGTTTTCATTTCTTGGCCTTTTTTCCTCAGATGAAATGAACTATAAATTTTGGATGCAACTGGGCTTTAATAATTTTGGGGACCAAAACAAAAAAAAAATAGTTCTTTTGCATGGGAACACATTCTTGGGACCCTGATCAGCTGTGTGTGCTGCTCTTCCTTTTTAAATATATTAAAGATTCAATGCATAAAGAAGAAAATGAAGTAAACACCAAAATTAGTGTCCTAGATTTTAGTGCATGGAAAGAATCCCATTCTAAGCAGAAGAGACACAGATTTTCCGCTGCTTATCTTTGTGGTGTCAGTGTGGCTCCCTGGACCCATAGCCTATACTTATCCATACATTCATTACTCATAAATTCTCTTGCTGCAGGGCTTGCGCCTCTGTTGAGAAAATTGCATTGAATTCAGAGGGTGGATTTCTCCTACAAACAGATGTTCAAGTGGGCTGTGGCCCCTGCATGTGACACGTGCCCTTTCTACCATGCTACTGCAGATTACCATATGAGGGTACTGTAAACAAATTCAGGCATTGAGTAAAAGTTAAATTATAAGCTGAGTGTTGCAGGGGGCATGGACATGGACTACTGTGCACTGACTGGCCTGAGGTTTGTTTCCTTGGTCAGGGTCCATGCAGACTTTGTTAAAAGAATCCAATAAAGCAGCAACTTAAAGAGATAAAATAATTCAAGGAGACTTATCCCCTGGTTCTCTAGTTCTTCAGGTCTGCTTTATAACTGCTTTAATTTCACATGTATGACATTTTGTAAGATGGACTTAAGAGAAGATCACTTTCTTGTGACAGCTTTCAGTTGACTTTATCAGATGTGTCATTTCGGTGTCAGAAAGAGAAGAGACAGCTCAGGCTTTGACCAGACTGGCACTAATTATTTCTCTCAGTAGATAATGATCCTGTGCTAATAGATGAAAAGACACTGTTGTTTTGAACTTTATCACTAAACAGGGATTTATCTGGGATTGCTGTCTCCAGTGTAGCGTAACCGAACAGTGCTTATATGCATAGAGTGATTTTACTGTATTATTACACCTACAAGGTCAGATTTGGCTTGACTTCACATGAAATGCCACAAGACAATTTCATAGCTGGAGTGTGAAGAGGTGTTTTGGGGGTTTTTTGCTGTTTAATGCAATGTTGTAAATTAAATCTAATTGGCTGAAGAGCCACGTAGATAGGAATTAATTTGTTGAAGACAAGATACCTGGGAGACAGAGCAGATTTTACATCTGTTCTTCTTTCAATGTAAGCTGTTTCTGTTAATTCACACCTTGATTTGTTGTGTGGCTTCTGTTAAAAGGCAGAACCATTTTTCTTCATCCAGTTAAGCTTGAGCCAGGGTTTAAAGATTTTGTTGCTGTGGTTAATGCCAGTGCTTCCTGGATGTTCTAGACAAGATAGTAGGTGAAGGCAAGCTGGAAACTTGAGTGTTTATAATTTCTGGAGTGTATAAATGCTAATGCTCAGTGCTGATATTGAAATAGATGTGCTGGTTTCCACATAGATCAAGGTCCCGCCTTTGGCTTGGGCTCTGCAGCTTTCAAGTTCTGTTCTTCCTGTGGTGCACTTCTGGGTTGCAATAAGGCAGAGATATTTAACCAGGAGTTTTTGTAGTTCAGAACAAAGGCATCTGCTGACAATTAATTCACCGTGAAAGAGGCACTTGACTATAGACTCAATGTTTAAAATAATATTTGTCCTAGGATGGGAGGGGAGGTTAGTATTTTGGTTTGGTTTTGGAGGGGTTTTGAGTATGCTGGCTGCTGTAGCCACTCAGAGATTTTTATGTTTGTGACTTTCAGCAGTGGCTCTTTCAGATTCAGTCAAAATATGCCATGTTCTGCAGTGCCATGAATAGACTGGCATTTTGCTCAGGGTACCCTAAGAAAGAGAGATGTACTGAAGATCTCATGACCATAGCAAAATTTTTAGAAATATAATAAAAAAGAGTGAATGCTCAGGCCCTAGCAGAGGTGCTAGGGCACAGTGGATGAGCTCTGGACCCCAAGTCCAAAATCTGCTGGCCCAGTGATTTACAGTCACATATTAATCTCTATGACTGAAGTAGCTCCTGGAATGCTAATGCAAAACGAGCATCTGCCTTCTTGAACAACCTTCATATTAGGAGAATCACAATCTAACTTTTTTTCATGAATAATCCAAAATTCTGGCACTAGGAACAGGCCAGAAGTAAAACGATGACATTTAATATAGAAGATTTGAAATTAGATCCATACTAAATAACACAGTGCCTACCTCAGAATCAATGTCACCTTTTTGCTTTCCACCTTCTCTCTCACTTTTCTTCCCTAGGGGTAAGCAAGTCTGTGTCAAGCTCTAGAACCCACCTCTAGTTAAAACTGAAGCAGAACTTTGGAAATACCTGAACTAATTAACATGGTGTGTTGCTTGCCAGGCAAGAAGCAATACAGGAAACAGCTGCTTTGCTTTCTGAATTCAGTTTAGCATTGGAGAACAGCAGTGTCAGCCACAAATTTCTCAAATAACATATGTTTAATGAACTGACCTAATGTGGTTGCCATGTTGAAAGTGTATTTCAAGGAATCTGGGGAGGTTGGCCAGCTAGGGTCCTTGAGCTGAGCCTGGTGAAATCAGCAGAACCTGCCTCCACTTTCAGTAATTTGAATTTGGCCTTGTATTTTGCAGTCTAAAATAAGTTTATGTGCTAAAGTCAATGATGTGTTTCCTCTGAATAGCCACAAGTTAAATCAGTGATCCCAAACCTTTTTAGCTGTCACTCTGTTCATACCCAGCCTCATGATCAAATTCTAATGAAAATCATTATGAAAGATCGTTCAATAAACCAAAGGGAGCCTCCTTACCCAGTGCATTTGGGGCATGAGCGCAGAAGATTAACTGTAGACAGCTGATACATCTCCATATCAATGTTACTGTATGCACCTATACTGTTTTCTTTAAAAGAGATCCTTGCTCTTCCTTACATGCAGCATTCAGTATAACCTAAGTTGGTTGTGTATTTGGTACAGCAGATGGAAAAATGCCAGTGATGGACTACAGCATAGACTTGGGTTTGGTAGCAAGTCCCTGGAGGGGTGTTGGGAAGTCAGGAGAGAAGGGCAAGGGTAGGAAGCTGTGTGTTGACACAGATCCTGTAGGCTGCACCTGCTTAGGCACCTATGGAGTTCTGGATCTGCAGTTCTGTTCTGTTTGTGTCCTGCCACTGTATTCCTGAGGGAAATGAAGAAGCAAATTGCACATCATTTTTTTAGCAGTCTGCACTACATCCATTTCTCTCCTTGCTGAAATTAAAAATGAGATTTAATTTCTTCAGTATTTTTTGAAGACTAATAAAAGTTCTCTAACAAAGTAGTAACTCTTTGTGGATCTGCAATAACCTCCTGTACTCTGAATGTTTTGGGGGTTTTTTTTGTCTCTGTGACCCTCCCTTACATGACTTTGGCCAAAGCACAAGCAGGTAATGCTCCTAATGGAGCTGCTTTTCCCTCATGCCAGTCATTCAGCCAGCATCTGCAGGGTTAACAGCTTAAGAACTATCCATGTATCTCTTCATGTCTGAGTTAGAGTCCCTTGGCTGATGTTGTGTAATGGCTTTCTGCCTGCTGATAATGAATTATGAACCACACTCTCACCTTTATAATGCCATCAGTAATCCCTTCCAGAGCACAGTATCAATATGTACCTGTAAATCCACAGGCAGGGACTGTTAAACTGCACAGCTGCAGTCCTCGACACGCTGCATGGATTTGGGCATTGAATATCTGCTTCACCCCTGAGGAATGCCTTTATCTGAACACCCAAATACTTATTTAGATGCCAGGTGATCCTATTGACTTGAAATGCCTCTACAGTGCAGAAAAATTCACCTGTTAACCTTTTTGTCTTTGAGGTGTTAACAACTATTAGTCCTTCTTTATTTACTTTTAAATCAGTTGGACTGTAAATACTGTACCTATTTGTATCAGTAATTTCAATTAATGTAACAGTACTCTGTTAAGATGGGAAAGAACTGTGTACACTGTCCTTTTCCCTCTCCCAAAACATAAGGGTATCAGAGTAAAAAGAAGAGATGGCCATTTCTACCCCATTCTTGCCCTTGTATTCCTACTTTTCCTCTTCCCTCCCGAGTACAGACGTCTAAGTGGAAATACTGTATCATTTGCTGGGAAACTAGCTTCTGCTATATCAGAAATTGGACCTGTGCAAAGTGGTGATTCATGTGGCAGTTCTGAATATATACAAAAGATTGTCTAAGCATGGACTGTCAGCAAGACGGAGCTGTGTGGTGTGCAAACTTCACTGCAGAAGATTGATTAGATCCATTTTGAAGCGCTTCTGCCTTCATCTACCAGGCGACAGCTGTCAGTGATTCTTCCCCTAAGCCCAGTGTTTCAAACTATATCCATCTACAGTTATCACTGTCATTCCAAATAAGCAATGCAACATGAATAATTTCATGATCAAGTAGCATTGTACAACACAAGGTCTAAGAAGGTCTGCATTTATACTGCCTAGTTTAGATTGATGACAAAATGACAGGCAGGGGCTCCTTGCAAGAATTGCTTGGATGAATTAATTTACAATTAACTTGTTTCAGACAAACAATTCGTACAACATAAAAGCCAAGTTGCCACATAAAAATAAATTAAGTTCAGATACCACCAAGCAGCAAATTAATTAGACAAGATGTGCAAGCTTAGACTTCCGGGACAATTAGTGCCAAAGGGCTGCACACTCTGCCGGCACTTCAGAAGTTTAAGGAGCTGCTTAAATTGAGCAATGGAAACATGAATGTGCGGTACCGGCTGCTCACCTGCCATGTCGATAGCGAAGGGCCTGTCAGCTCTCCAGCCTGTGTACCAGCCGACGACTTTGCCGTTCTCCACGAGCGGGCGCTCGTAGCGCCGGCCTCCCACCAGCCCCACGGGCCACACCGACACCTTGCGCGTGGTCCGCATCTGCAAAGGCAGGCACAGCGTCACGCCCGCGCTCCCGCAGCCTCTGCTGGCACTGCCGCCGCCAGCCCGCGCCACTCATCGAGGCTAGCAATGCAAAAGCGCTTCTAGCTCACACACTGCAGCCCAACAGCTGCCTGCGCGCACACATTTCCTGTGAAATCTCCAGCTCTTTAGCCCGTAGGCATCTCAATTCTACTTTAAACACCCTACTCATAATATCCTCTATACCAAGAGTTTTTAAAGCTGTGAAAAAGCAGAGGTTTTTTCTTCTTTCTTGTTTGGGTTTTTGAAGGTATAGTAGATCTTTTTTATCTGCAAGACTGCAGCATTCTGGCAGTGGGCTTATTTCTAGATTGCTGAGATACTGTACAAACCCAGTGAGAGAAAATATTATAAAATGATTAATACACACTTCACTAGGACAAGTATAGTTAGTTTGGGACTTGTTTAAGATGCATTGAATAGAGGAAATTATGACATACAACTCCTTTTTACCTGCAGCAGACCTGAGATGCAGCTCAGATTAAGGACTCATGAAAAAAGATTGCTAGGGCTAAGTCTTTTTAACTTCTGTATTTTCCCTTTAAAAGCTGTGCTAAATTTCTGAGAAGGACAAAAAGCAGGCCAGGCAGGATGCTTATTATCAACAGCAGCAGTTTTTTCCAGTGGTGTAAATTAACTAAATGCAAAACTGGAAATGTGATCCTTATCTAGCATAGAAAAAGCCATAGGTATGAAAAAATTACTGTAGCGAGAAGTGTGCGTGACTGGGAGTGAACTTCAAGAAGGGCACTGAGGTGCTGGAGCATGTCCAGAGAAGGGCAGCAAAACTGGGGAAGGGTCTAGAAAGTGAGTCCTATAAGGAGCAGATGAGGGAGCTTGGGATGTTTAGTCTGTCTGAAAGGAGGGCGAAGCCAGGTGGGGGTCAGCCTCTTCTCCCAGGTAACATTGGGAAACAGCCTCAGGCTGTGCCAGAGAAGGTTCAGGTTGGTATCAGGAAAAAATTCTTCACTGAAAGGATTGTCAGGCATTGAAATGGGCTGCCCAGAGAAGTGATGGAGTGACCATCCCTCGAAGTGTTCAATAAACTGGATGTGGCACTTGGTGCTATGGTCTAATTGATGCGGTGTTCAGGCAAAGGCTGGACTTGATCTTGGAGGTCTTTTCCAACCTTAAAGATTATGAGTCTGATTCAGTGACTTCAGATAACTGGTTCACTGGTCCATTTTTTTCAATAAACAGGAGATAATATGACACAAACCTTGGCACGCTGCTCCCCATGGGAAAATCACAGTCTGGCATGAGAACTTGAGCAGAACACTGAGACAGTGACTTGCACAGGTTAACCACGCTGGTTCAAAAGCCACTGCTTTAAGTAATGTGCTTTAAATATGGCTCTATTTAAACAAGCATTAAACTATTTCAATGTAACGTGGGCTTAATTTGATCTATTCTAAAAAGTCTCATCTTTTGTTGTAATTGAAACTTATTCCTCAGGGAAAGGTTATCCCTTTTTCCTTCCAAGCACTCCTCTCAGCAAAAACAAACACAGTTTTACATATTTGTAACTGCAGTCCCCTATCGATGGATGCTGAAGTAAAAGACAACCTTGGTTAAATATTAAACACTTCCCTCTCTTTCTGCCAAGGTGAAAGATTTATCATGCATATCATCAAGACTCGCAGGAGTTGCACTAGAAAAAACAAAGACATCACGTCAGCATGGTTCACATTTCTAAGCTAGAAACAATAGCAGATTCTTAGAACTTTCAAATAGGGGAGGCATAAAATACATATTTAAAAATTCACAAAAATGTAGGCACACACAGAAGAGAGACGTGCACCTTCTCTCCCTCCAATTATTTATGTGTCTTCAGATTTGTTTATCAAAAATTCCTCTCTTCCACCCTAATAACTGTTGCAGCAAGCCAGAACATCTCAGTAGCACCAGCCCATAGTGCATAAAAGCAGGGAATGTATTCAGCTGGCAGTATAGGAAATTCTTGTGATAAGGATTCTGTCCAAGACATTGCCTGGTTAATTGCCAGTGAGAGATTGCCGTGAATCTTTCTAAGGTTATTGATAAACATATTTAACTGCAACTGTTCTCCCTGCCTAAGTTTAACTTTCCAATCCCTCCCACTCCTCTGCATAGAAAATGCAGTTAGTAATTAGCTATTTGGATATGGACATCAGCCAAACCTTTCATGAAGATCTTTTAACTCAGGTTTTAATGACACATCTCTTTTGCTTACTTTGCTAATAGCATATTTATATTAACATCCAAACATACCAGACATGGACACAGGGAATCATCCCGTTGGGCATGTCAACACAGCACCATCAAGCCACATTCACCCAACTGTGCTACACCAGTACAGACCACAGGATAAACAGGTGCCATTGATACCTCCTGCAGGGTGTGGATACCTGAATAAATTATTAGTGTTCAGAACTGCAGCACTTTGGCCATCCTGTGCCAACTGTCTGTACCTAAACTCAAAATGCGACAAGACAAGGGCAGGCACACTCTGAGTGCAAGAGAGTGGCCAGAGCACAGTGCACCCATGCCCTGCCTGTGTGCACAGTAAAAGTTTGGGCAGCTGTACTGCAAAATGAGCTGGGTTAGACAGGACTTCTGAACGATGTCAGTAGAGTCCTCAGCATCTATGCTGGCAGAACCAGATGGATTTACATTAATACTCCACACTACACAGTGTGTTGGAAAACCTTGTCAATGAAAAGTATCTCACTGACCTCATAAAACCAGAATGAAATGACCCAAGAAGTTTTAAATTCATAATCTTGGTTCAATCTCAGTGTCTATGATTTATGTCAGTAAAGCCACCACACATCAGAAGCAAGGAACCCCTTACAGAGCTCTTACTTTTGTCCTTAGGTGACTTTATTCTCACAGGTTGCATTTTTGAAGAACGAAATAAGCAGGTGTCAAGAATATAGCAATTCCTTTAAGTAAAAGCTGAAAGAGCACATCTAGACCAGTATTTATGCTAATTCTGAAATACCTCACAGCCTTGGGATATGCTAGGCAGATGAAAGAAGGAATATTTCTTTTAATCTTCTGAGAATAGCATTACTGCAGTTAACATACTGATATGTGAAGGCTGTATTTATGTATGATGGGGAAAAAGCTATTATTTGGATTAAAAGGCCAGCTTGCACCTGGAATTTTATACTGCTAATCATCAGGACACAAAAAAGGGATTCAAAAATGTGTTAATTCTGAACAGCTTTAGTGCCGCAGGTTAAACAACTGCCAAAAAACCTAGGACTTACAAACAGCTTCCTAAATGACTCCTCGATCTGTCATTGTAATGACAGCAGCAGCACACGCTGTGGTAACACTCAGCACTTCAAGTCCTGCCTGGTAGCTTACATGAATGGTATTCATCTTACTTACACTTCACTCTCTGCAAGTTAAGCATCTGCTCTGTCCTAGTTAGATTTCTGTAGTTAATGAGCAGAGATAGGACCCCACTGGCAGGATTCATCCTGCCTGGCTTGGACTGTTCTCTTAAGATAGGAAAGCTTTTGTCCCCTATTTATGACTGGAAAGGGGGTCTTGGGCATGGGAGGAGGGTGATGCACTGGGTGGGGGAAGATGGTAGAACAAACCTGAATTAAGTAGGAGGGGGAGGAGAATTGGGAAGGAGTGGGCAAGGAAATGACAGGAGAGATGAGTAACAACTGGCCGAAGAAATGCCACTGAGGTGATGGGCATACAATAGTAAATACAGTGACAACAGAGTAATCACTGAAAAACAGCAAGGGAAATGCAGGAAATGGAGCTGAGCAATAAAAGACAGTGATAAAAGCATTGCTAAATTTAGCATCTCATTAGTCAATCAAGAAAAGCTGCTTAATGGGATGCGCTGGACTGATGGATAGGGAAGATACCAAGCCAGTAAAAAGATACAAAAGCCCAAGGGGAATGAAGGCAAATGACAGAGAAAAGGAAGCATGGCTGTACTTCCTACAGTGAAAAGGCTTCCAGACTGGAACAATTGTCCTAGTGTTTTTGCAGCATGATGTCAATGTGTTTCTGTTTGGGATTCAAAGCTCTCTGCGAGGGCAAACCTGCTGCCACACCTTGTAAGCTTTTTTCTCCCCATCATTTCAACCCATGTGTGGTTTGTGGTAGGTCCTGGTCAGGCTATAGGTTCACATCCAGGCTCTACCTCCTACCCCACACCCCTGCCCATCCCAGTGATACTCCAGCAGATTTCTATGCAAAATTCCAATTTATTATTATCAAGGACAGGATCTAGAGCTCCTTCACTGCAACATTTCCTCACGACAAAATTTTTGGGTAAAAGCATAAGCACAGCCAGGTTCCCTATCAGTTCTCTGCATTACTCACAAGCCATTTAAAGCCAAATTCTGCTCTAACAAAACTTCTGTGAGAGCACTACGACTCAGTCAGACAGCTCAGCAGTGATGCTGTGCCTGTTTACTGAGGCTTTGGACAGAGCTCCTGCCTCCGCTTATCATCACTTCAAAGGAGGTACTGAGGCACAGAAAACCTGTGCCTGTGGCTTTTGTGGTTCAGGGACTGGGATGCTTAGGGGTTAGGAACTTCAAAGGGCAAGTTTCCTGTTGGCAAACGTGACTGTGGAGCGTATTCTCCATGGAACACTTGTAAAAGGGATCTACAAATCAAAAAAATTGTCATTCATTGATTTAGCCTCTTCTGCAGCTCTCACAGGTGATCTGCTTCACCATCCTCCCTGCTAGAAAGCTTTATTTCCAAGCATCTGCTTTAAACCTCTGCTGATTTGTACACAATCTACATTGCAGAGGGAAGATAGATTAATTTCCCCTTTTCTCCAGCAACATTTTATATATAAGGTAAAATGATTAATGTTTCTAAATTATACCAGCATCCTTGGGCACAAATATTGCTTCCCTACAGGAAAAAACTGTACCAAATTTAACTAAAACAGTTAGCAGCCCATTTCTGTGGATTGGGACAACTTCCAAAACATTTGCTACTCATTTTACTTCTGGGCCCTTCTGTTTACTGGTTGTCTCATTCTGCTCCCTCTCATTCTAATGGGTTGTGTTCACTGCACCTCTGAAGAGCTGCTGGCCCTGGGTAATTAATTTCACGGTACCAGTATCAGTTTCACAGGGAAGGCTGCTGCTGCCAGTGCAGAAACAGAGAGAACTGATGGTACTTTGGTACTTTGTAACCAAACATCTCTCAAATAAACCTGTTTCAAATAGCTTTTTTTTTTTTTTTTTTTTTTTTTTTTTTTCTGTCACTGTTCCCTCTCATTTTTAAGCTGTTTCAGTCTCTGCCAGCCTTTTCTAATCCAGCCTCTTTAGCATAGGTATTACATGTCTATGTGGAAGAAAAATGTCAGTGTGCATTTAAAATCTGTCATGTACTCCTAAATCATTTATATACTAGAAAGGTATTTAATGCACTGCTAACTCATATTTGGATCACTTTTTATTCTGAAGAAAATAACTAATGACTGCCAGCTAATATTTAATTCTGTCTAGACTACTGAATTTTATTTTTAAGACTATTGTAAAAAATCTGATTTTTCCAACCAGCTCCAAGAGATACAACAAAAGATTTTCATGTTTTCAAAGATAAAGAGATTAACTTATACTACTTCTAAATCTTTTGCATAAATATATCCATTTAAAAATACACAGAAGTTAGCTTAAAACAGTGTATAAAGATTAGGACAGTTATGTAAGTCTCATTAAGGGAACACTAACCCTTCCCTAGTCAAAGCTGGAATAAACAGTAAATATTCACCTCTTCTATAACGCATTTTTTGAGTTCCCCTCAAAATATTTTACAAAGATGATCACAGGAAAACTGAAGCCTGTGTGACATGCAATGCTGCAAGAATTTCTGTTCTATTTTTCATAACAAGGAGCTCTTTTTTTAGGCTATTGAAATGGCTGTTAAAAGCCATTAGAATATCTGCCACCTTCATATACACCTTTCGATAGGGAAGAGCAGGGACACAAGAAAATCCTTTCATTCTGAATCTGTGGCTCTTTGAATCTTGAGCTACCTGTAAAGACTACTGCAACTTAGGGAGGGCAGGATGAGCTCTGTTCTCTCATACCTCCTTTCCAGCTTCAACTCTGCCATCATCTTCAGGGCACCCTTGTGCAGGCAACAGCGACAGCAAATTGTATTCTGGTCCACAACTCAGCAGGCAACAGGACTAACTGCTAAGCTGCTGAAGTTTGGGTTGGGTTTTTTTTACCCCTTGGAAATGACAGGGCTGTGATCTGCTCTGAATTCTGTTCTCCAAAGCTGTATTCACATCACACCTTAGAGTGTGGATTTCTCTAAGGAGACCCAGTCTGCAAACCCTCTCCTTGCACTCAGACAAGACAGTGGAATATGCCACATTTGCATGCTCTAGGCCCCCAGAAAACATTGCCATGAAATCCTGGACACGATAACCTGGGGGTGGCAGGGAGGGTTTTAGATATGGCATGGTTTTAGATATGAGCATTTTAATTTCAAATACATCTCAGTTTAGGTGTCTGAAGAAAATACAAGCAAAAGTGGCAGAAATAACCCAGACAGGAATCTCTAAAACTCAGTGCATTTTTGAATGCAGCAAGCTCACTTTGAGACAGATACCGAAGACCTTTACTCCTCATGCTGCTCACCCCTCACCTTCAAAGGTTTCAGGGCAGTCTGCACAATCAACAGCAGAGTGGATCTCCAACACTAGTTCCTCCAATTTGCATACATATCCAAACATGGATGATGGAAGTGATGGCCTTTGGCCAGCTACTCAAAATATGGAAAGAGCAGAGAAAATGCCTGAGACACAGAAACACATGAATTATGTGAAGAGTTAAGGGAAGTGGAACTTAGCTGTCTATCTTCAGTTTCCAGTGCTTAGGTTAATCCTGTTTTTAAAATCTCTCTGTAAAGATGGAATGCCAGATTTATCTAAGGTTTTCTTCTCTGGAAGTTTAAAAATATGAAACTGGCAGTTGCTAGGCATCAGTCACAATATTACAATAACTTGAATTCAGGAATAAGATAAAGCACAAATGCACCAGAAACTATAAGAGAGTCACTCCAAAATGAACAGCCTGTGGTAAAAAATAGAAGCTATGGTGAGTCATGTAGAAACATTTGTAAAACGTCTTAAACATAATAGTTGGAATTTCAGGCCTCTCCATGGCTGTTTTATGAATGCAGGCTAACCTTTAACATAACTGGTAGTTTCAGAAAGCAGACTTGTTTTTGATGGAGAGATGCAGAAGGACACCTCCAAATGAGCAGATCATACCTGAGCAGAAAATGCATAAATCATTTCTGAGATCTGGATCCCAAAATAATAAGTGACAAAACACAATATGCCAGAACCACAGGCAAAAAAGTAAAAGCATGACTTTTCACCTGACCACCACTACACTCAAGCAGAAAGAGTTGGGAATAACTTAAAATTCACACCTCTACTCCTGGAAATATTTTTTCATCATTGCTGCAGCTGCATTTAGTACTCTAAATTTCACAATCACTGAACAGACTGGTTCTTTCCCTCCAGCCTTTCCATGGAAGGTGAACCTTTCCTAACAAAATGCTAAACTGAGCCAATGCTGTAGCAGCAGAAAGACAAACCAGGCTCTCCACCTTATTCAAGAAAGGACAACTAAACCTGTTTAGACCCTGCCCAGTTTGACTTTGAGGACATAGTTTCACCAGTCAAAAACTGACATATCCACCCACATGACATTGGAGGTCTTAGGAAAAAAGATAATTATAAACAGCACCCAAGGGTTCCAGATTTCCTACAGAAGGTGACATTTTCCAGACTATTGTAAGCTGGGGTTTTTTCCTGATTTCCGTGAAACACGCTTTGTCTAGATCTACTGGGCCCAGCTTACTCCACATCAAATATAAAGTACTCATTCCTATAAGCACTAGGCAGAAGTATTTTGGATGGAGATTAGAATTCCTTCATCAAAAGCTCTCAAAAGTATCCCATGGCATTCCATGTCAAAGCATGCTCCTTTTTGATCATGGCCTCATGGTTTATACACTACAACTCACAGTAAAGCCTGATCTTGCTTTGTTAAAAGGCTCCATCTCCTGTAAGGACACCAGGGAAATCCACAGCAAAAGGGCTGCCTTAAACACGACCCTTCAAGACATGCAGTTCTCTTGCTCACCTTCTGCTCCGCAGTCCTGCTTTTCTTGACCTCTGAGCAAAACATATCCCTGACACCAATGTTTCTCTCATGCTGGCTTTACAGCCCTAACAAGCCTTAGTTCCCATATCCCCAAGCCCTCACTGCTGCTACTGAAACCAGCTTTGACTCAGCAGTGAGCCATAACAAAGAAGAGAGATCTGCTATTTCATAAACCAGCAAATGTACACACCTGGTCACACACAGAGCTGCTGGCACTGTGGGGCCTGCACACCCTGTGCCCGTGTCAGTGACATGCTGAAAGTCACACAGCCAGCACAGGATGGTGGTAGGATGAGAATTCAGAGCTCCTGTCTTCTCCTCTGACATGTAAATTACTCCCTCTTAGTGAGCAGACTACAGTTTATCAGACCTCCTTCGGGATTAAGCAACTGCAGGTCTGGAGAATTGTTTCTGGCAGGGCAAAAAACTAAAAAAACTCCCTCTCAGATATAGTTACCAGCATTTTTGTACCAGGATTTACAACCAGATTTCATCTGCAAACAATACATACTGAATCTGTTCTCTTCATGCTTGGAGAAGACAAGTATAATTTACACTCCTAAATCAATCAATTCCTGAAGGAGAGATCAGGATTTACCACAGAGCTGTCAAGCCAGAATCCGTGGATACATAGATTTTAATTTTATCAAGTCAAAAAAGCAACCAGCCCTATAGCAGTGCCTCAACTGAAAAATCAGGCTCCTGGCTCACTCTAAATGTAACCTCCCACACGTAAAGGCACATCCCCCGTTGGCAAAGCCTGCCAATGGACTTCCCGTAACTCTGCCAGGTCGGCAATGCATTCCCTGTGTTACTACCAGTGGCATCCCAGAGACCCTGCCAACAGCTCATCTGTGACCCCAAAAAACAGTCACAGGAACCTGCAGTGGCAACTGCAGCAAAAGCTCCTTCTCTGCTCCTGCAGCTGAGCTTTGCAAGCACCCCATTTCCCAGGGAAAACTCATTCATGCATGTGTGTCTGCCTGCAAACACAAGGCTCAGAACAAACAGCTCTTTCCCAGCAGCTGAACCCAGGGGAAAGGGAAGCCTTAGGGCTGCAGAGGTTCATGCTGGAGGTTACAATTCTCCTTAGCAAGAGGAAACACAGGTTGCCTGTTTGTGCTTGCAATTTTCAAGCTTAACCCTTCAGACGACTTTATCCCTTTGCTTTCCATCATTTCCTAGCTGATTAGAGAGGTAATTTGTACCTTTCTTTGTCATAATTCACAGCAATTAATACAATAGCAATAGAAAATTTAAAATAATGAATGAATCCAGACTCCTTTTAAATAGCTGCGGAGCACTCAAGA
This sequence comes from Chaetops frenatus, assembly GCA_013400775.1. Classification (NCBI taxonomy): domain Eukaryota; kingdom Metazoa; phylum Chordata; class Aves; order Passeriformes; family Picathartidae; genus Chaetops; species Chaetops frenatus. Next base: position 75,895 of record VZTR01017689.1, on the reverse strand, counting down.
GGAACACCTGCCAATACTGTTCCTTGTCCCTAATGTTAATACCCAAAGAGAGAAAAACCAACCAAACAAACAAAAAACTCAAACAAACATTAGGTATTTGTCTCCAAATATCTTTTGTCCCACATTACTCAGTGTGCCAAAGTGTAGTTCCTGTTTCAATTAACAGACTCCCTAAGATTCAGTCAACTCAGCCTTATTCCTACAAACACACATGTGAGCACTCCCATAACATCAAAGACAGGTTCGTGGGATTACTCTGCATTATAATGCATTGAGCACAGCTATGAAAATTTTTAAAAATCAATTGCAACAAAGGTTTAGCCTCTAGGCAAAAGTCCTTAAATTAGCAGCTTCGATGCCGAATGCCAAGCGGGCAAAAGAAGTAGGGCATCCCTGCTGAACGGGGACCCTGCACCTGCCCACACACCGGAAAGGGAAAAGGGATGCATTATGAACCTAAACACAAACGAACCTCAGCATTTCTAAACCAGCTTTCTCCAGAGAATCGCGTGTGCTTCACATTTCTGTGTCTCGCGTTCACTTTAACTCGCTGACTGAAAAGAGCGCGGGGAAGAGCACAGCCCGGCAGCAGCGGCAGGGGATGGGGGCTCGCCTCCAACTACAGCTCTGTCCACCGGCAGAACACGCAGACCGCAGCGTGTCTGAAGTCCTGCGCTGCCAACTTACTTTTCTGTTTCCTTCCCTCATTTCCCTGCCAAGGTTACTCTCCTAGCTGTCACAGAAGATGTACATGATCTGTCTTCTCCTGTTTTATGGCCACTCATTAAACACCCTCCTTCCTGCCAGGGGGAACCCAGAAAGAAAGCTGGATACCCTCTGCCCCGAGCGCTTGCCAGTTCCCACAAAAATGAAACAAAGCCCTGCACCAAGGGGAGGCAAATGAAGACAAAAACAGGTCCCTTCACAAAAGAGTCTCGTGAAAGGGAGTTCAGTTGTTACACAAGCGATTTGCTGCTTTTAAGAGCAAAAGGCTTCAAAAAGGCAACTCCACGTGAAGAGCCGGCTCTGGATTAATTCATTAGCGCCCAGGGAAAAACTGTGAAGGGTGGCGACTCCTGATGCGAGTTGGCCCTAAAGGGAGAGGGATGCAGCCTGAAAAAAAAACAAACCAAAGAGCACTTTTCAACCCAGTTTCAACAAAAACACAGGATCCCTTATATAAACCTTAAACTTGCCTCGCTCGGCAGCAAAAGTAAGAAAACAGCAGTAAAAAGTTGGGGCAGCATGGAGAGCAGGGACGAGAAACTTAAAATCAAGAGAGCGGGGGTGTCACAGAGGCAGCGCCGGGGAGCCCGGCGGGGGGACGGGCGCTGCAAGGTCTCCGGGCACGGGGGGCGGGCTTGACTTCCCCGTGCCCGGAGGTTTTGGGTAAGGGGCACCGAGCGCGCCGGAAGGCGGGGAGGGGCCCCGGCCCCGCGCGGGAGCCTGAGGAGGGGCAGCGGCAGGAGCCTGAGGGGAGGCGGGGAGCGGCGGGCGGCTGCGGGGAGCGGTGGAGCGTGGCGGCCGAGCGCGTCCCCCCGTGTCCCGCACGCACCTCCTGGAACAGCTCCAGGCTGTAGGTGTTGTCGTCGTCGGCGAAGAAGAGCACCCCGGGCTGCGGGGGCGGCAGGTGCTGGTGCCGCTGCCGCAGCCAGGCCAGGCCGGCGTTGCGCTGCTCGGTGGCGCGGGGCAGCCCCGGGCGCTTGTAGCGGCGCGGCGTGGGGACGTGCAGGTGCGTGCAGGGCAGCCCGGCGCCCGCCACGAAGCGGGTCACCAGCTCGCTGCGCGCCGCCGCGTCCTCCACCAGGATCCAGTGGAGCCGCGACACCTGCCGGAAGGTGTTGGCCAGGCGGGTGAGCTC
>VZTR01017689.1:52705-73404 GCA_013400775.1 Chaetops frenatus | reverse complement strand
GAGACAACTTCGGCCGGTGGCCGGGACGCCTTCCCCGGGACAGCGCCGGCCGTCCGACGGGCTGGGCAGGGCTGGGGTAGGCGGAGGGGGTCTGTGCCCGATTACTTACCCCTCAGAGAGGCGGAGAGCCGTTCGCTTCATTTCTGCTTCGGTTTGGATTTTGGGGCTTTTTTTCCCCCCTACCCCGGCCGAAGTAAGAAGTTGTAAATAAAGCGGCGGTTTTCCGCAGCTCCCCTCGGTGCCCATCTGTCAGTGTCGCCTCCCGCCCCCCGCCCCGCACCGCCCGCGCTCCCTGGACCTCATCTCCCCGTTGTTCGGGCGTGCAGCTTCCCCGGGGATCACATGGACTTCAGAGCTTCTTCTTAAAAAGCATACGTATATTAGAATTTCGTAATAATCCACCTGTCTTTGTTTTGAGAAAAAAGCATTCATCAGGTGCTGCAACACGCATGAAATGCACAATCTAAAGCCTCTTACAAATCCTTTCCTCACAGGGAAGTTTCCGATGCATTTTTCATCACTCCCTGCTGTCATACCTAAACACTTCCTTATGGCTTGAATTATGTTTTTAAAACTTCATGCTGCATAAGAACACAGAAGCACAGCAGTAGTGTTTGCAAATTACTGAGTTCTCCACTATTCTCAGATTAAAATGTAGAGATCAAAGGATGTTCTCACTGACTTCTGGGCTATTTGAGATAAGAAATAGAATGATTAGTCACAGATACTGTAATTTTTGGTAGGAATAGCATGGCTTGCAGAAATCGGGAATACCTGCACACCAGCCTCCTGGGCTTACACTAGTGCTTTGGTTCCTGTTTTATACTCATCCTTCCCATTTGCCTGTGTATAACAAATGTAGATAATGTGGACACTATGTCTATCTATCACCCATATCTATCCCCAGCCGATTTGCTATTTGGAAGGACACACACACAGAGGACACCGAAGTTATATAATGTAAGCTGAAATTTGTGACAAAGTGAAGGCAACACCTGGCCAGGCACTGAACATCTGAATGAAGAAACATCTGTGTACCAGAGAGCTAATTAGAGTTAGCATGTTTAGTGGAGGAGTGGAAGGGTTGTTATGTGATTAATGAAATAATATGGGGGAATGGAGCAAGCATAAATAGTTCGATATATTCAAATCAAGAACATCTCAGACACGAAATTACAGTTGCCAGTTTTATGCTGATGCAGTTTATCTAGAGGACGATCACCTAAACTCCGTCTCTCCAGTGACTGAGCACACCATTGTTTTCTCATTTCCACTACAATTCTATTTACAGAGATAACGCGTTCAAATAATGCAAACGTGTATCAAAGCAGCATACCAAGAAGATATCGCTTGTTCTCATTTGCAAGTCAGCAATCATTTGAAGAAGTTAATCCTAAACTTGCCACTTCTAGATACTCTATGTTACCACGTCAGGATTCTTCAAAGCTTTTTGGGGCAGAACCTAGAAACTAAGGGTTACAAATGGATGTGTTTAATTGGCATTCTTTTTAGCCAAACATATTAAAATATTTTTAAAGTACTGTTCTTCCCCTTATACTACCTTTCATCCAAAAATACTCTCTTTAGTTAACTGGTGTGCTGTATTCACAGCCTATAGAGGATACTTAATAGTTTGTGGCTATAAGACCTTACTAAAGCCAGCACCAGGAACAGCTGAGTGTAGTTGCAGCACTTTAGGAAGGACCACGAACAGTAAACGCCGGGGAGGAATCCTGATGAACTGTGCGGTGATCTTCCAGCTCTTTAATTGTATACCTGAAAGCTGGTAACTGTGTGTTTCTCTATGCTTGCTAACAGATATTTGCTGCCTTTACCCCTATCGCGGCTGCTGTAACAGCAGTATGAGGCACGTGGTTATTTGGTAACAAATCACAGCCGCTACGTTTCCCCTTCAGAACCATTGTAACATTTTCAGGTGCCACAGAAACGGCTCGGAGGTCGTGAGCCAGATACATCAGGTGTGATATCAAATAATGCAGCAGCATTTTCTGTTAGCTGCATGTGTAGATTATTTTAGATGGAATGGTAAAAAATAATGAAGGCACAACATACAAGCAAACTGCTATTCATTAAATTATTGTGTCTTGATAAGCAAAACAGAATCTTTTTCCTCTGGAAATTGGAAGAACCCAGTCAAATAACCACTCCATTTGTCGGGGCAAACTGTCTACAGAGACAGTTTTTTCAGCTGAACACCTTAGCACTGCTTATTATAAAAATTGTCACATTTGATTTGAGGCCTCAGGTGCAACTCTGAAGCAAAGGACGAGTTTCTAACTTGTGATGGATGGTACCAATCACTGTGTGACTCAGGCTGTTCCTATGGTTTCACACATAGTATGCAGCACAGTGCATATTCTGGGTAGTATCAGAGTGTGTGGACAGGCATTTCCCTTTAGGATCTGGTCCAGAATTGTTTGTTTGCAGTAGTTTATGGCTTGGCTCATCCATTACGGTGTTGTGATTGCTGGCCCTGTCCTCCAAAGATTTTTTTTTCAGAGATGTGTCAGGACTTGGCATCCAATTTTTCATTTGTTTTCACAAAAAGCTACATCTACTTTAGTTTCTTACACTTCTTACCAGCAGAGGATGCCTGACTCTGGCAGGAGAATGCCTGAGACAGTCCTAGAAAGCAGCCTGTGTGTGTAAGTGTGCATATGCACACCCATACAAAAGAAATCCCAACCCTAGGAGCACTCTCTACAGGCCCACAGAGGCTTCCTGTTTCAAGCAGGAGCACCCAGCAGACGCTGGCTGGATGCAGGGACAAGGGATTGTGTAATGCTAGCCAGCAATTGTGTACCCTGGCTCCTTTCTTCCTTATTGCTTTCAGTCTTTCCAGTATCTGTAGAAAAGGATGGATGTGGCAGGAGAGCTGCCTTAGCTGTGCAATAGATGTACTGTTCCACCATTCCTAAAACAATTCAGCTCCTTTTGCCTTTCTCCCCCTCCTGACTCAGGGTCACCCACCCATCAGGAAGCTCTGTCTGGAGACTTCTGCTGCAACCCAGCACTCCCATCCAGCCTCTCAGCTGGCCATGCTGGTAAGGGGCAAGCTGGCCAAGCCTTTTGCTTGCTCCATGTGAATTTCCACAGTTTCTGAACATCGGGATTTGCTCAAGCTAGGTACGCTAAAAACTGTGTTGGTTTGGGTTTTGGTTTTTTTTTCCAGCTATTGGAAAGTTGGTCTGAGTTATAAGATAGCATTTGAAATAAAGCTATTAAAATTTATTGTTTCATAGGTTCTGCAGCTGATAGAACTATTACAGTCCCGCGGGAAGCAGAAGCAAAATCAGTTGGATAAACATATAAAAATGTGCAATTATTTTTAACTAGTGGATGAAACACTGCAGAGAAATAGTTCCTATTTCACATGGCTGTAATTGAATGGTTTAAATCCAAGGATGGTTCATTTCTTTGGGCTGTTTCATGTTTTTCTTTCAAAAGTGGTGACTGGTGGTGACTGGAGGTGGGTAATTAGCTCTGGCATGCAAAGGGGTCTCGTCAACCTGATTTCTGTGATGGGCTAATCCAGATGCCAGGTGGCTCAAATCACAGCAGGCAAAAGAGTAGCCTGCCTGTCTGAATGAAATATAGGCAGTGTAGTTTCTAGTGTTTGCAGTTACACCTTCTGGCATTGCTCAGTCAATCAAAATGTGTAATTAGCCAAAAAAAAAAAAAAAAAAAAAAAGGCATTGAGGCTGCATCCCACAGGAGTATCAGAGAATACCCACTGTGTAATACACACGCAGGGGCACAAGCCTGATCCCAGTGGAGTCACTGTGTATCCAGGGATTCGAATGAGAACAGATTTATTACACGTTAGTGAAGGCCCAAAAGACCAAAGTGTAAGCCAGGCATCCTACACAGAAAGTGATGTTCTGCCATCTGACAGGCACAGATCACCACCCTAAGTGTCTGCACAGAGGTATTTTGGCATCAGCAAGGGGCAAAAAAGGTACAAAAAAAACAAAACTGCAGCACAGGATACAGCAAAAGCATAATTTCTTCTGTCCTCTTCTGCTCCTTTAGACTTACTTCAGCCTCATTAGACCACCTAACAGTTTTTCTAAGAAAGCACATTTTCCTACACTGTCCAGTTATGGAAGCCCCTGAGAAGTTTAATCATCCAGCTAAGAAGAGAAAGCCCCACACCCTGACACAGGACTGTGACTGTGTGTGTCAGAAAACACAGGCAGTGGAGACTGGGCTAAAATTAATGTATAAGGGGTCTGTGCTGCTCCAGGAACAGGAAACCAGCTGCCCAAGCTGCCAGCCAGGAGTGAGATTGCATGTTTATCTGTGCATGTAGGCCATTTTGAAATAATTTGCTCTAGTTCTTTGTTCATTTTCCTAATAAGCCAACTTGTTTATCACTATAGCAACCAGTCACGGATTCCTGGAAAGCAGAGCTGCAAATGCCCATTTGGACCTCTGTGGTCATGAGTGGTTGGTACCAGCAAGGTGTCACACCTGCCCCCCAGAGCCCTGAAATGCCATGCAGGGAAAGAGCAGGGTGAGGCAGGCGTGACAGGGTGTGACACAGCATGAGGGGGATGTGCAGGGTGAACAGGGCTAAGCAGGGCTTGATGGAAGCCATTACAAAACTAAATATTTTTGTTTTAAATTAATATAAGCCTGTTCTAGACAAGGTGAAGCAAGTTTGAAGTGCAGAGCTGAATCCTGAACTGAAAAGATTCAATTATCCTTCTAAGAAATGGGCTTTGGTGATGGGGACTGGAAGAGGTGGGAAACAAATAAGAGGAGATCTAAGAGGAGATCCTGCAGGCACAGGTATGGATGGAAATCAACACTCTCACTAAACATCTGCTGACAGCAAACACGTCTGAAACCTGTGACAGTGACCTTCTCGCTGGCACTGAGCCACATTCCAGGTGACATCTCACAACTACAGCATTTGTTCAAGTGGCAAAGGTTCGTGGGGCGGATCAAAACGTGACGACCAGAAACAACTCTCAGGGGCAACATAGCTACACAAAAATTAAATTGTTTATTTGCCTGTCAACCTAGAAAAATTCATGCACAACCTGTCCCCGCAGTGTTCCATCCCTTTCCTTCCCCCCGGTTACAAGAATATTACCAGAAATGCAAACTCTTCATCTTCTTTTAAATGTGCCTTTTTGGATAATATTGAAGAGGACCATTCTTATGCTGTTTGCCTGCCCCTTCTCTGTGTTCGTGTAACTCGTATCAGAAGCCCCGAGCTCTCCTCATGTCCTGGTCCCTTCTCAGTTTGCTTATATTTTGAGTAGGCCCTGGGTATGAAGAGATGAAAGTTAAAAGCTGTATGGTTGAAAAAGGCTACTTTGACCCTTGCTCTTCATATGAAGAGGCCTGAATGTTTTATTCCATGTTTTGTTTGTAATGTAATGTTATATTAATGAGGTACTGTTTTTGTAGCACCAGTGTCCTAGCGAATGTCAAGTGAGCTTGTAAGGAGACAGATCTTCTAGTAGCCTACATGATACAGTAAAAAAAACCCCAAGCAGACGAGTGTTCAGGCATACAGATTTTCCTTTGGGTCTCAAAGAGCAACACGCTGAAATGCTCTCAAAAGTGGAACAGTTTCAGGATAAATGATGGAATTACTCCTCATGAAAAAAACGTTTTCCTTCACTGTGTTGTGATTTTTTTCTAAGGACCTCAAGCTGATGATTTGTATTGTGGTTTGGTTTGGCTTGGTTCAGTTTGGTTTTTGTCCCTGAAAAGTCAAATTCTGCTCCAGTTTCTCTTGAAATCATAAAGGAACCTCCCATATCTTTATGTTTCAGACCTACTTGAGGCTTTATTGACAGAATGAATAGTTTTGGCATAACCAGGCACAGACTGAAACCAGCACTGCCAGATGCAAGCAAACTTCTCAGCAAGCATGATTCTCCCTACCTGAAGATGAAATCAGTGCTGCATGAATCTGTTATCTTCTATCTCACTGTTCAAAACTGGATCTGGGCTGACAGCAGTAGCACTGAGACAGCTTGCAATCACCATGGTAAGTGGGTATTATATGACAAGGCTTGCAAACTCTCTTGCAAGGCAGCCGGGTGACACCTCATACTGTGAACCTGCAGATAGGAAAGTTTCTTGTCTTGGCTAGATTTCATAACATAATATTTAATTCTGGGTTGGCCCTTACCATATGGAAATAACTGGCTGACACTGCTGTTTCTTATAAAGATGTATTTCAAATATGGGTGTTCAGGATGTATCTCTGAAGTGATAAGTAGTTTATGGCATCTCTGAGTGATTTATGGCACTGTAGTGTTTGAGCAGTCGGACACTGTTACATCATTTCAAAGACCTAGAGCATACACCTGCTTCCCCAAACCTCCATGAAGTTTGGGGAGCTAGCTGGCAAAATCGGGGCTATCTCTTTACCTTATACTTTTATATGTGTTGTGTAAGTAATTGTATCCAATCCTGGGAGACATTAGGCAGGCAATGTGAAAAGCCACGTATGAAGGTGTGATCTCTGTCCAATAATCCTACAGTCACAAAACAGCTGAGGATTTATTCTGGCTAGGGAAGAGCAGGCACCTTTTCAAATCATCTCCTCCCTAAGCTCACATTTTTCTCCTCTAGGCAGCCTGGCCTATACATATCCAATACAAAAAAGAAAGAGGAGTTTGCTGTCTCCTGGTGCAGGCTGTGAATGGTGATGCTTCTAAGGCAGTGAAGATGGCATCCTTGCCATGGATAAGACAAGCAGTGAAAAAAAGGTCACACTATATCAACACCAAGCAGAAACTCAAGGAGTGTTACTTGAAACTCTGCCTCTTTTTATCTCTCAAATACTCTAGATGAAAAAGAAGGGACAGCTGGTCTTGGTCAGCACCCAGTTGGCCTGCATGCCTTGTCAATATGTCTGCAGATTACTGCTGCCTTTCCATCTGTTCATGGCATCTTCTCCCACACCAAAATTCTCACTGAGCCCTGGCAGTGGCCATGATACTGTAAATATAAAAGTGACACACTACCCTTGCACTGAGCTCACACACTCAGCTCAGGATTAGCTGGGCTTAGTGGCCCTGAGGAACGGGCTCTGTGTTGGTGGTATTTGTAGCACTGCCACAGAGATAATACATTGCTCCTTCCCCCTTCACTCACCTTCCCAATATTTCTTCTCTGTCCCAGCGTGATGTCCCTGGAGCCTTCCAGCTTGTGAAGCACAGCACACTGCTCTGTGCTAGAAAGCATATGGACAACAAAACAAAGAGCTTGCAGCTGGAATTTGAATGTGGCACAAACTGAAGTGCTTTAAAAATCAAGGTATGTGCTAGGAAGAAACAAATTGTAAATATGCCAGACACAACAGGAAATGTAGTCCAGCCACTGGTCTCAAGCCAGGAGCAATTGTCTAAACTTCCCATGATGATAATCTAGCCATCTCCTGATGCAGTCCCTTACTGTGCTGATGGTAAGAAAGCTCCCCTGATATTTAACACTGCCTTACTGCTACTGCATGTTCATAGGTTACTGCCTCCTTGCAAATGGAAAATAACTGACCACTTTCCCATTTACAGCAACATTTTAGACAATTAGCACAAATACCTCCCTTTCGTATCTGCTTTTCTACAAAAACCCTATTTTCCCCTAGAAATTATTTTTAAAATTCATAATAAATAAAGATATTTTATGCTACATCTGTGTATTTCTTAAAATGTGGACTCCAGTACAAGAAATATTGCTCTGATCAAGGTCTTATCAGTGTCATGCGAAGGACATATTAAGCATCTATAGCTTCCATATGATACTTGGGAGAGTTAGATTCTTTTTGTTATCTGTTACAGGTCCATTTCTATGGTATTCTTTCACAGCCAAGTGTTCTGTACATAATCCTACTCCCTCCTTTCTAAGGTGATCGAATGGCTATGTTCTCAGTTCTTGTAAGGAACTTGTTCTTGTCCATGTCCTTTTCTTCTTGTTCATGTCCTTTTCCCTTGAACTTTTTCCCTTTCCTCACAAACTCACAAAATGTTCAGTGATTTCTGGGATTTTTGCACAGGAAAAGGAATTTGAGTAATTTCAGCTCATCCAAGTATTTCTTAAAAGATTCTTTTCCTATTCCTAGCCTGTTCTTTCATTATTAATTTTAAAGATTGTTAGCCAATAGATCATATTTAATATCTTCAGGAACGATTAATTCAGTTCTATTTAGGCTATAATTTTTGACAATCTATTCTTAATATTAGTGTTAATTTATTTCAGTTATAAAAGTTTTCTAAATTCCCCTTTTCAGTACCTGAAAACTGTGGAAAATAAGTGATCACCTTTCTCCTCCTCAATAAGTTCTGATTTTGAAAACTTTTTGTAAGCTGACTGTCACTTTGAAATATGATCAACAAATTCCCCACAGGATCACCACAGAAGGTGTGGTGGAACGCTTTTCATGAAAAGCTGGGATAAAATACAGCAGCAGGGACACTTTCTGTAGGTTGCTGATAGGCTCATACATTCACTTCCCTGGTGATTTGATTTGCCTCTGTGCTTGCAGGTGATGCATGAGTGCAGGAAAGGTGGGAGTAACACTTGGTCAGGATGCAGGAATGCTCATTGGATGAAACAGCAGACCAGAAATGGGAAAACTGTCACAATCTCCCAAACCTATGGTACTTGGGATGTCATATAGGAGGAAATTCCTGCACAGACTCCCCCCAAAAGAGCTGCCAAGGGCCTGTGACAGATTAGTGATGCAGATTCTGGCTTTCCAAGGGTGAGAGGACGTGTCTCAGAAGCTGTGGACAAACGTGGGTCACGTAGATATGAAAAGGCTCAGGATAGCTTCAGGGAGTGGGGAATGAGAGTAAAAGGCTCTTCTTTATCACGAGGCAAAGGATGAGGACATGCTATTATTCCCAGGAGTTATTTTTCCAAGGACAATTTGCCCTCAGGCACTTTTGTTTTGTTAATAAGGATGCAGCCAAGCTAAGCAATTTTCTCTAAGTCATTGTGTGCATTTCTTTCTCAAACCATGTCCATGGCAAATTATGTATAATTGGTCTGTAAGGTTCTCTGTGTCCTGCTTAATCTGCTGTTTACTGATATGGTCTTTATCAACACTGACAGTTTTTTTCATGATGATTTTGTCACCTCTAACAGAATGTAAACAGTGATTATGTAAACAGCTTACACTCCTATTCACCATGTTCAAACACTTTGAATTCTTATCTTTTTAAGGGTGAGGACTGTCTACAGAAATGCAGTAGCCCTTACTGCAATTTGTTGGGGCTGGATGAAAGCATAGTCCTGCCTTAGGGATGGGCCACCCCTGCTGTGCTCTGCAGGACTTGCAGGTAAGGCTGTAACTTTAGACGGCACTTGGGGCATGTTGTCAGACAGATTGGTCCATTCTTCAGAGCACAGGTCTGTGACAGATGTTGGTATGTTTGAGGACTTCTCTGATAACCATAAGAAGCAGGTCCCAAATTAAAATATACCCTCATTCAACCCCATGTGCCAGCATTATGATACCAAAACTTTCAGAGATGTGAAGTCCCAAAGCATGAAAGTTAGGTATTTTCCACACAGATTTCTTGCCCTGCAGCTTGAAATTTAGCACAAAGCACTGAGATACCATATGCAGAAATTTTCTTTTTTTTTTTGTCCCTGGCAGGTGGAATTTTACATTTTAAGTAGTATTATTTTTTCAGAAATTCTTAACCAGTTTTGGCATTTGAGAAGAAAAAAACATTTCATCCTTTGTGTGAATACAAGGCAAAGTTGTATCTGTCACAAACTTGCTCTCAAATTACTGTTTGTAATTCTTAAGTAATCCAGTTTAACATAGTTCAGCTATTTGCCTGAAGTTTTCACTAAATATGAGATACAGTATAATTCTCAAATGGCACAGTTTAACACACCAGCTCTTCCAAATCTGCATTGATATTCTGTTATGTATGGTATAAAAATAAAAAAGTCTCATGAACTTGCTCTATCAAGAGTGGATACTGGAACTGCACCATTTTTATATCTATTTTTTGTTCTTCCATATTTAGTCCTGCTGTTATTCCAAAGAGGAGTAAAATTATTCCACTACTTCATAGAAAACTCTGCAGTGTAAGGTTGAAAATTACGTCAAGAAATAATTTCATTTAGTGATTCCCACACATTTTTAGCTTTTGGGGGATAACTTCATCTCAATTCTGTAGCCGGTTCTGGACAACTGAACTCCAGGCTCATGGGCCACCAGTTATCCCAAGATCTCAACATAGGTATCTTGAGACCAGGAACATTTACTCAGTCACCTCCTGTTGCAGATTTGGGTGTTTCCTGCTGCCACCTTTGTAATTCATAAAACTTGTTCCTGGCTCCTTCATTTTCAAGGTGATCCTTGAGGCGAAAATGAGCTCCAAGCAGACCAACAGCACTGGCCACAGCCTGCTCCCAGTCATCATCCTTCTTAAATGGCTCTGGTCCTCCCCTGGTCAGGGAAGATGACATCCACCCACCATATCAGAGATCTTTCTATGCAACTGTGAGCTGGTCAGAGGCTGCCGTGCCCAAGGGTTCAGCCAGGCCTCGCTGGCTTCTGGCTGGCAACGCACTGGGAAAATTATCCAAGCAATCTACAGATGGTCATCAGAACAAGCATCCCTAATTTACCCTATCCCTATCCTTGTGGCAAAATGGAACAGATTCATACCATGCTCAATTGCTCTTAGAAACATTCAGTGTAGAGGATGCCGGTTGCCTCTGCAGTAACCAATGCTGAACTGCTCTTTCAATTAAAAGGATGATGTTTAATCTAAATTACCTTCCCTCAGCAAATGAGATTACTTGTTTTCCTGCTGATTTTGGAGAAAGAGTACGTATTTCATTCATGTGAAGAGTCACATCATCCTTGTCTTCTTTCTAGATGACAGGTTCAGTTCTTTCAGCCATTCCCAAGAAGTCACATGCCTTATGATTCGTGTTGCTCACCCCGAGCTCTGTGATTCATGGAGCTACATTCTTCTAAAAATACCTAGCCCAAAAATGGACACAGTTTTCCAGCTGGGGTCACTAATGCCAAGCTGAGTAAAAGAGCAAGTTCCTATATTTTATACCTGTTAATGCATCCCAGAAGGGCATTTGAATATCTTGCAGCAGCACTATATTTAGCACTTCCAATTGCAATCTATTGTCCTCTTCTGGATCCTTTTCTGCAGCAGAAAAGAGGGAACACATCAGGACAAACTTCTACAGGGCCCTACTTCTTGATTCATCACGTTTAAGGAACACACTGAATGACAAACTCAAACAGTAATTTGCAATCAGTTATACATACACCTCATAATTTTATCTGAATCATTTTTCTTCAGCTTGCTTCTGAAAACATTGTGTGGGATTGTCAAAAGCTGTGGTACAGTCAATATAAATTCTGTCTGTGGCTCCTCAAGGTTTTGCTAGGCTTCCATCTGTGTTTTATTTTTAGGATGGTATCATGTGATTTGCTCTTAAAAACTCTGCATATTTTCTGTTTTGGTGGTTATTAAGTGACTGCTCAGTGAGAGCATTTCCAGGTACTGAAGTTAAACTCATCCATCACTGTATGTCCCATAGATTTCTTTCTAGCCTTGCTCTTAATATAGGTTTTATTTTACTTTTACCAGTAAAGAACTCCCTGTCGTCTTACAATTTTCAGAAATTATCATTAACAGTTGGAGAGGTTGCTCAGGATAAATCCTGAAATACTCTTGGAGAAATTTCTTCAGAACCAGCTCACATGAATACAGCTAGCCTGTCTAGATAATTTATCCTGTGCTCTTGTTGAAATCAATTTTATGGATGTACCTGGTCAAAATTAACTTTATTTTGTGATTAATAAGGGAAAAAAAGGAACTCCATGGAGTGTCCATCAGTCATATTGCTTTTAAAACACTATGCATATTTAAAGAAAACCTCATCTATGGTGCAGACTCCCATGGACAAACACAATTCATTGTTTCAAATTCCACCCTGTGCTCTGTCTGATAAACTTGGTCATTTCACTATTATTACTAGATTGCAACTTAGAGATGGAGTCACAGTCACCAAATTCATTCCATGAGAAGACTAGTCCTTTTCAGATCACTATTTAAAGTTTGAATTATTTCTCTTTCTCAGAATCCTTTAAAGGATTAAGTATTAAATTATATATATTATTTTAAGAGCTGGTTTTTAAGAGATAGTAATTTCTCTCCTCATAATTCACTGCTTTCACTTCTACCTGTATTTATAGTGTGCATGAATGAAGTTTGCCTGGGCAGAAAGCAAGATTAAAATACTTTTGAAAATCAGTTAGTATCTCTGCTTGGATGCATCACATAGCAATGATCATCCCTATTCTTTCAGATTCCTCATATTCTTGTGAGGTTTTTGTGACTGATGTAAATTCTAGTCTTCTACATTTTAATGCAGTTTGGTTTTTTTTTAAAAAAAGCTCCTCCTTCTTATACTAGAGTTCTTCCTCTGATATATGGGCATGCTCCTTTTGCTCACACACAGGCTCTCCATACAGGTGTGTATTCACAATGTCAGGCCAGATGCCAAGAGTTATTTGAATTTCTAAATTAACTTTTTGCTCTTTGGTAGCTTGGTGGGGGCATTGCCACTAACTTTAACAGTGTCAGACCATCAGCCACTGTTGATGCAAATCTTTCCATGTAACATTCCCATTGTGAAATTCATACGACTACAGGGTGGAGGAAGGCATTTGTCCTCACTTGCTCTCTGTTTCTTTTCAGGGAACAATAGGATTTTATTAACCCCAAATGTAAAATGCATCTGCACCCAACCAAGAGCAGTCCTAATCCAAGGCATCACTACCAGTCTTAGAAAAAAACAGGTAAGTGGGTCCTGATCAAGCCCATTTTCTTCTCCTCCAGCTTCAGCAGAGGATGGCAAAGAGCTCCCTCCTCTGTAGGTACTTCTGTCCCCTGCAGCTCCTCGGAGCTCTACTCTTTCCTCAAACAGCTGAGGGCTCTCCCAGGTAACTGAGTGGCTCCCTGCATCAACCTGCAGAGGGTTTGACCTTACATGGATTCATTAGTCCATCAATGCGGACAGACTTCTACACCTGCACCAGGTTCACTGCAAGGCTGAGGCTAAAATAATTCAAATCTCCTCTGTGTGCCACAGTCAGGCTTATTTACTCATTCCAGCCTTGCACAGGAAAAAGGTCTAGAGGTGAAACCAGGAGGAAGAAAATCAAATTAAACATACAGAATAATACAGTTTTCTTCCATTATTTCCTCCAAATGTCTATCTTCCCCAAGTCACTTTTGTCAAATGCCCTATCTGATAGGTGCAGGATTGTTTGGCATTAGCATGGTCTGAAAAACAAACTTCACCCCCTGGAGAATTTTGCTGAGAATAACAGATCTGTGTGAAGGTCTAAATCAATAGAAATCTTTCTGAATGCATTTCTAGGAAACCTAGAAATATCACCAGTGACTTTGACTTAAATACAAGGTGCCACTGTTTGGAAAGCAATTTATAGTTAAGTAATTTAAATTTCATAGCGAAGAAGGCCATATAGTGAGAACTTCACCCACCGCAGGAGAGGGAAGCTGGAGCTATTCAGGGACTGCACATACTAGCACAATTTTGGGAGAAGGTTTGAAAAGTTTTTTTGGTGGTGGTTTTTTCTTTTTTTTTTTTTTCTTTTTGCAAGTATGATTTCTGGATCCTATTTTAATCTCAAAGGAATACCCTTTTCTGTTTCCCTTGAATTTCAGCTCTTGCATATTTCTTTTCCCTAAGGTTTATCTTCTGTCAGAGGATTACTTTCCCCACTATTAAAGCTTCTTTTAGGCTATCAGAGTATGTGTTTAAGGTCTGCATTCTGTCACTTCTTATTTACATGTTTTCAAGTGCTTGTCCTAAAGCTTAACAGAAGGAGTAATAAACGTAGAGACTGTGCTACCATACTGTCAGCTGAAATGCACACCAGGAATTCTTCCCCTTTTTCCACTATTAGGACTAGCATTTATGAAAGATCTGATTCTCCTAACCTCCAATTTATTACCCAGTGGCACCCACAAATCTTTATTTTCAGCTTCAGCACCATCTTGCTGAAACCTAAAGTGGGGATGCATCCCCATGTGTCAGTTCTAGGATTCAATGAACCTGTTTTGCTCTTGCATCTCTTCGACCGAGCAGCTCAGCAACAACCTTCCATCCAAACCCAGCTGAGACGCCTCAAACTTACCTTTTCACCTTTCAGAAGCATGTCGTCTCCATGAGGATATATGCTAGTCACGCCAGAAATGAAGGGAGGAAAAGAGATTGCGGTTTCTATAGACTGACTGAAGCGATGCCAGAAGGTGGATGGCACTGAGGGCAGGAATCACAGGGCCAGAGAAGGAGGAGAAAGGGATTCCATATCACCTGGTGCTCTCACCTGGTATGGCAGGAAGTACTGTTCAGAGCTCTCCCAGACTGTGGAGGTGCTAGCCCTGCATTTCTCTCTTTCTAGAACTGAGGTTTCACTGAACACCAGGGTATTAAATAAAACATGGGGTCTGCTTTCTCCAGCCATTTTAGTTCTTTCCCATAGTTTATGAACTAGCATTTCTAGTGCTTCTCTTGGGAGACAGCCCACATGTCTGCAGCGTGTCTAAGTGGAGGCATCATTCCCTTGCACTCTGTCCCTCCACATCCCTGCCCTTTTCTCTGTGACCAGCCTTTCCAGGGGCTGGGCTGGCCAGGAGCACAGCAGAGCAGGGGGTGACCACAGCACTGGCTGCAGGGCCCACGGCTGGTACCGGGACCCCCATGGTCAACACAACGTAATGGCATCCATGTACTCCTTGAGGGGACTCATTTAGGGCAGCCCTACAGCAAAGCCCTGTGATGATCTGAAGACTAAAGGCCTAGCTTTACCACCACGCTGCTATGAGCTGTGTGTTGATGACTTTAAGTATTAATTACACATCCTTTTGTCCAGGTTTGATTGGCACAAACTCATTTGCTTGATACAAACTCATTTGCTTCCAGGGATCTCTTACTGGGGAGACCATCACAGCCTTGAAAACCTTAGAAAGAAATTCAAAGTATGAAAACCCATTGCAGCAGCAGAGAAAACAATTTGCAGGAAAATAGAGAACACCAGCAATAAAGGCAGGCAGGGGGAAGGGTGCAGCTCTCCAAGACTCCCCCAGGGCACAGCGAGATAAAATCAAAAGAGAAAACAGCATGCAAGACCAAATCCTGCCAGTGGCAAGTCCAACAAACAGCTGGAGCAAAAGGCAGCCCTTGGAAACAAAGCTGCTGCTTACCCTCAGCCCTCTTTTATAAGTGTCCCCCATAGGAAAAACAAGATACTACGAAACATTAGGCAGTTCTGCTCTCATAAATGTTTCTCCCTCACTTTTCTCTTGGCTCTGACTGTTTTTTTTAACCTTTGGCAGCCTCCTTCCTAGGCCTGCTGTGCTGGGGCTGGGACACAAGTGGAGTGTGCAAGTCCATGCTCCCTCAGCAGCCTGGGCCACGGTGGAGGTGAAAGCACTGAGGAGGTCACAGCTCCAGCTCGCTTTCCACATCCTTATACTCAGATTTCTTTCTCTCTTCAGGATAGGAAAGGCAGCTGGAGAGAGAGAATTACACATCCGGTGCTCATAGAACCGGTTGGGTTGGAAGGGGTCTTCAAGGATCCAGCCTTCCTGCTATGGGAAGGGATACCTTCCACGAGACCACATTGCTCAAAGCCCCATGCAGCCTGGCCTTGAGCAATTCCAATGATGAAACATCCTTGTACTTGGTCCTGTTGAACTTCATGAGGTTTGCATGGGCCACCTCTCAAACCTGTCAAGGTCCCCCTGGGTGCCATCCCTTCTCTGCAGTGAGTCATCTGCACCACTCAGCATGGCATCATCCTCAAACTTGCTGAGGGTGCATTCAACCCCACTGTCCATGTGCTAAGTTACCCATTTTCAGATTGAATACATTTGAACACACTTTGGAGTGTTCCATTCATATTGATATAATATTTACACATATATATTTATATAAATGGGGCCCCTCTTCAAAATGTTGTGCTGGTTTTGGCTGGGGTAGAGTTAATTTTCTTTACAGTAGCCAGTATAAGGCTGTGGTTTGGATTTGTGCTGGAAGCAGAGTTGATAACAGAGATGTTTTCATTATTACCAAGCAGTGCTTGCACAGTGTCAAGGCCTTTTCTGACCCCAGCCCACCAGTGAGGAGGCTGGGGTGCACAAAGAGTTAGAAGGGACATAGCCAGGACAGGTGACCCCAATTACCAAGGGGGTATTCCATACCTTACACACGATGTCATGCTATATATAAAGTAGTTATATAAAGGAGTGGAAATAAAAAGATGAGGGAGGACTTTTAGAGGGATGGTGTCCTAAGTCACTGTTATGCATGATGGAGCCCTGATTTCCTGGGGATGTCTGAACACCTGCCTGCCCATGGGAAGTGGTGGATGAAATCCTGGTTTTGCTTTGCTTGCACGTGTGGCTTTTGCTTTACCTATTAAACTGTCTTTATCTCATCCCATGAGTTTTCTCACTTTTACTCTTCCAGTTTTTTCCCCCATCTCACTGAGGTGAGGGGGCAGACCAAGCAGCTGTGTGGAACTCAGTTGCTGGCTGGGCTTAAACCACAACATTTCTTTTTGGTGCCCAACATGGGGCTCAGGGTATCCACGATAATGACAGATTTGATTAGAATGTGCTGGACTGAATTTGTAGCTGTTCTTGCTGTTTGGCTATTAATGGGCACGCTTCTCTGCTTGCCATGAGGCTCACTTGCCTGACTGTGTATCAGAGCTGAGTGCTCGTTAGTGGCTGCTTTCTGCTTTCACTGCTTGCTGTGCTGCTTATCATCTTACTCTGCTGTGCTTTGGAACATTTTGATAACAGCCTGGGCTGGCTGATGGCCAGGGCATCGCTGCTGTTTCTGTGCTGCTGTGCTGGACAGGCTGGAATTCTGGTGAGAGCTTGAGTTGAAGAGATTCCAACCTGTGGATGAGTCAGTGTGGGATCAGGACACCCGAAGTATCCATGCTGCAGCAGTAGTATCTCTGAAGGGAAGAGGCCTAAGGATGAGGCCGTGCTGGAGAAGGTACACCTCAGAGTGCTATTGGCTGGGACCAGTGGGGTCATGCTTGAACACCTCAAAGCATGTGCCCATGGATAAGCCCATGACATTATTCACCATCTGAAAGTACAGAATGGAACAGTAGATAAACATAGAGGCAGTAGTTTTCTACATCTATAAAGTACATAGAATGTGAGAATCTCCTACTCAAGCAGATGCACTTTTCACAGCATTGAACAAGGTTTTAGAAGGGCTATGAAGGTCATTGGGAATGGTGCACTCAGCCCCAGCTCAGTATTTTTAAGCCTCCCTGGGTACTTAACATTTGTGTTCAAAGCAATTTGAAAATGACTTTTCATTTGGCACTGTAGCTATGTTGTTTTAAAACATTTTTGTAATGGTAAAATATTAAAAAAAAATTTATTGTGAAATTTTGCACTGGTATCTTTACCTCGAGAATTTCTAGTTGGAGAATTACAGCTAAGGATTGAAAGCTCCCAATATGAATGCATATTTGAGTGTGTGCTTATAATATATACCCACAGAGGAATACACGGAAACAACATCTATTTTGGCAACCCTTGCACTTTTCAAATTAGATGCAGAAGAGTTATTCTAATTATTTAAAGGTCTCTGAGCCTCAGCAAATTGTATTGACAGAGTTTTCGCTTTCAATAAAAAACAGACCTGATATGCTTTTGTAAATGTGTTGTTTTCATCAAGATTTTTATTTCACTGTTATTGCCTTTCATACTGGGCAAAAGCTGTGCAGGCAGCCACATTTATGCACGTCCCCATCCCTTGCCCCCTTCTTGCCCATCACAAGGTTCCTGATTTCTCCAGTCTGTTAACATCCCCAGCTCCTGTCACATGGTGATCCAGCTGCACAAGGAGCCAAGTGCATCGGGTTAGCTTCTAAGTAAAGGCAGAGGCAGGGAAAAACAAATTTAAGGAGAGGATCTGGGAGTGCAAAGCATGAAACTGGGACAGGCAATATGAAGAAAGCTGAGTACTGGTGAAGCAGGAATCCAATGAGCCGGGATGATTGAAGCAGAGAGGAGTAAAGATTTTGCTACAGATTGTCTTGTCATGAAATTGAAATATAGGGCTTTAAATTGCAAGGTAGGTGAGGCAGAATGAGATTAAAGGAAGCCAAGGGAGTAGTAGTGAGCAATAAGCTGTGCTTGTTATGCACATGCACCATAAGTGCATAAACCAATTAATGCAAATATTGCATTAGCATCTGCAGCAGGATCAGCCTCTCTTTACATCCGTGTAGAGCTCTCCTGGACTTGGCTGCCTCTTACCAGTTGGGTGTTGCTCATGCCCATCCAAATTTTCTGTTGAAAGGAGTGGTTCTCTTGTGGTTTGAATGGATTTCCTAATAAATAGATGATGACTGGCTGTGTAATTTCCCTTCTACACTTTGTGCTTTCATGAGGGGTGCTTATTATAAATCTTACTACTACGTTTTCTGTTATTTTACTCTGGTGGTTTAATTGTATTTCCACCTCAGTCATGTGCATTCATTTTCTAACAGTCTCCTTTCCCAGACTGCTTTCATGTAAGCAGCAGGGTTTTGCAGCTAAGTACTCTGCGATGGTTTTAGTATGCATTTCTTCCTGGTTTAATCTTTCTCTTTTTTCCTCTCTGTCTGTGTATTAGTCATCCTTAATGGGGTACAGCACCTTGTGCTCTCTGACATGGAAAACAGGGACAGTGTAAGCAAACACCAAGGACAAAGCACAAAAATAACAGAGGCAGTCTCCGTAAAAGGGGAATTAATGACTCAGGCAAATGGATGCCACATGTAAGTAATTTTAAGGAAAGAAAGCATCAGCCATGCTTAGAAATGCAGATGTATTTATCGCCTTTCAGCCCCCCTATTTAGCTGTTACTAATGGTGTATTGAAAGGGAACAAAGGAAATTTCTGAACGCAGAAGCAAGGATGCCTTAGCAGGTGGTCTGGGGTAACAGAAATTTAGGGCACAAGCAGCAGATCTGATTCTTATTTTATTAATGCTGACATAAATCAGGCATGTGTATCCACAGGATTGAAAGGAAAGAGTGAAAGAAGTTATGCCAAGGTAGGGTTGGGGAGAAGTCGGTCAGGTCTCCCATATCCAATCTAACACAGAGCAGCAGCCCTCTCAGGAATTGCACCTTTGCTCTCACTAAATAAGACAAAATGGAAATAAATCTTTGTATCTTACTACAAAATACTAGGATGTGTGTACAGAAGACTCTTGGTATGTGAGTGCCAGTCTAATAATGCAAAGGAGAAGAAGTGCAGTAACCCTAGAGGTACGGTCAGTGGTTTGGTATTCAGTCAATAAAAATAATTGAGAGTCAACTCTTATTTACAGTCTGGCCCATTTCCAACACTGACATTTTAGGGGAGCTGTACATTGGATGTAAATTAAAAGTAATTTGCCAGAGTTAGTTAAAGGTCTCCAACGTGAATGAGAATCAGGACCTTTGATTTTACCTCCCGGTGCATCTTTCCATTTGACATGTTACACGCTAACACTGTTTGTAAGAAGTGAGGGCAGTCACATTCATTTGCTGAAAAAATTTAAGCAGTGCAGAAGGCCTCATGAAGCTGAAACAAGAATTGAAGGGACTGCCCTGTAGTACAGGACAAGCCTTCCTGCTGATGCGGTTATGAGAAAGATCCAGAGCTATCTTATAAATACCTTTATGAGAAGAAAAATCTGGGTGCTATAGAGCTCTTTGAACTACTGAGGAAAGGTATTACAGGAACCACAGGCAGGTGGATAAAATGTAATAAAATCAAATGGAAAGTGAAGCATGTCTGAAATGGCAAAGCCGAATAAACTTGTGTTGATGTGGGTTGATAGATGTAGGTTGTGAACTCTCCATTTCTAGTTATCCATGCTGGATACCTTGCAAGAAAACATACTTTAGCAAGGGACATATTTAGAGTTCAGA
Organism: Chaetops frenatus; assembly: GCA_013400775.1. Taxonomy (NCBI): domain Eukaryota; kingdom Metazoa; phylum Chordata; class Aves; order Passeriformes; family Picathartidae; genus Chaetops; species Chaetops frenatus. The sequence goes on along the minus strand of VZTR01017689.1, from coordinate 53,390 downwards.
AGAGGAAACCCTCAGTAAATTAAAGGGCTCATATTAAATAAATATTTGATTAGATGGCCTAACAGCCTTGACTTTAACCCCTGTGAGCCATTAGCTCTAGCTGTCCATCACGGCCGGATGCCCTGGAGCCAGGCGGGGAGCGGTCGTGCGTGCGGCCTTCAGCCTCCGTGTGCCCGGCTGTGTTAGCGTGGGCAGGCTCTTCCCAAAGCGGGGCTAATGAAATCCTGCCACAGAGACTGGCAAAGCGCCGAGCTCCGTAGGGTTACCTGCCCCAGGAGCTCCTCAGCCTCTGAGCACAGGAACCCCACTGTGGTTGCTCACAGCCCGAGCACTCGGCCGGCATCCTTGCCAGGCCCTCGGCGCTGCTGTGATGAAAGAGAAGGACCAGTCCCCACTTTTCAGACAGTGCAGGGATCGCCAGAGCCCTCATAGCCTGACCTGAGGTCTTCGGCATTATCCGCCCACACCCTCCGCTTTCCGTGATCACCTCCCCGGGAAGCTTGACCGTGAGATGTCCTGCTGCTTCCTGGAGCTACTGACAGTCCCTTCCTCACGCCTACAGCGAGGCGAGATGAGAACATACATAAAACAAAACCCTGTTGGGCAAGCGCACCGTGGAGGGGCCCTGCGGCGGAGCGGCCGGGCCGGCCATGGCCGGGTCCCTCAGCCCCGGGCCGGGGCGAGC
>VZTR01017689.1:0-51633 GCA_013400775.1 Chaetops frenatus | reverse complement strand
AAGGAAGGAAGGTTGGTTCAGTTCTGTCACATTAGTGTATCTGCAGCCGTGTGTGACCTGTGCTGCCTGTTGCAGTGGGCCAATGCTACATTTTGGTCAGTGGAAAAATCAGTTATTAATCAGCAAAGAACTATTGATTTTCCAAGAGCTCTTTCCATAGGATAGGAAGTCAGCTGTTGCATCTAGCAAGCGATGAACTGTGAAGCGCCACCGGGAGCACCTCTGGCCCAAAGGAGAGAGTCGATCCGTGTTGGGAGCTACAGGATATTTTGGGGTCACTGCTCAAATAGAGCAGCTCCCAATTCACAGGAGACATGGAGGTACGTTTCATGTTTGTAGTTAACAAATTAGGGCAAATCCACTGTTGAACTGGGAAGCAGAATGAAATATGTGGCATACTTCATGTAAAACTGTGTGTTTGGTGGATGTAGGTAGTTTTCCAATCAATTCATAGCAGCCCTGAGAAATACATAATTTTCCTCTGACAGAATTCAGTTAGCAGAGCAAGCTTCTTTTTTTTTTTTTTTTTTTTTAATGCAGTAGAAATATTCATAAGGTGTTCAGTGAAATGTAGTCTTCTGATTGCTTTTCTTCTATGTATAGATCAATTGTGATGGTTCACTCAGGCAGATGTGCTGATCTGGACCATACAGATTTGCCTATTTATTTTAGTTAGGTCTTTAATGGAGATTTTTATCATCAACTACTGGGATTTGGGATTCTTTTTATGAAACCTGACCAGAAACATAACATTCTGAGATGTGAAATTCCTCTTTTGTGGACTTTGTCCTAAAATCCCCACGTAATATACTCAAGAACATCATCGAAATATGCCCACAATTCAGAGCTTACGCTGACATTTACCCAGGAGAGTGTCAGCATCAGCAGTCCATACTGCTGCATGATAGGAACAGGGCAGTGTTCTTTCACATTTTTTGATATGAAAATTATAATTTCATGATCTAGAAGATGTCCTGCTTTGGATCAGAGTTTTTGCTGTCCAGCAGTCAGCAGTGAGTGAGGGTTGGCTCGCATCTATTTTAGGCACCTTGACAATAGGCACACAGTCCCTTTTACTCTGCATTTCACTGCATTTCTCCAACAGATCAAATTGTGGTTGTTTCTTCAGTCATGGTCCAGCAACACAATGACAGTAGCAAAGATGTGAGCTCTCACAGCTGTCATTAAGAATCACAAGTTCATTTGCTCACTACTGAAACTTTTATGTGAAATAATCCAATACTGTGCAACCGCTCCAGGAAACTGGAAAGAGACAAAATGTCACTTTGGAACCTGAACTATGAAAGAATTACCGTGGAGCTTGACAGGAAGAGCACTGTGCACAGCTCTGTTCTAGTGATCACTATCAGAACACTGGAAGGTAGGTTAGGTGCTAAAATTGCTTGTGGAAGTTAGTGCTCCCAGTGTCACAATTAGTGATGCCACTGTGGCAAAACAGTCCTGGCTTCATATAGCACCAATGGCACATACAGTCCTACTGCATGGAAAAACTGGTCAGCTCACATGGTTTAAGTCCAACTGAAATTAAAGCAATTTATTGATTTATTAGCAGTGCATATTTAACCTGTTATCAGTGACACATCATATAAACCACAGCACTAGACACTTGCAAAATGTTAATAAATGCCTGCAGATTTCTAAGCATGCCCTTAGAGCCCCAACACTTAAGAGGCCCCCTCCCAGGCAGTGTGCATTATACCCCCCCTGCTTTGTGTGTGGGTGCCGGTGCCCATGTGCAGTCCCTCCTGTGGAGCAGAGGGTGCCCACACCACAGCTGCTGCCTCACCTTGCCCAGGGCAGTGCTCCTCATTGTCCCATGTGCATCCTGAGGACTGGCACACCCCCTGTGCCACCCTATGCTCTGCAACACGGGCTGTGTGCTGCTGGGGATGCTGTGGGGTGATGCCTGGCAGCGTCCCAACAAGGTCACTCCTCCTCCCCCTGCTTCTACCTGGGGTCTCTTTGTCATTCCCTGGTTATTGATTAGTCATCTCGCTGGTTAGTGCTACCCATACTGGGTACTCACAGATGGTTTTGGGTGTCCCAAAAAGCTACTTAGATGGGAGTGCTGTGGGGCACCCCAGCTGGGGATGTGCTCCTGGGTTTCCATGGCTGCCTGTCCCTGTGCGAGCTGGACAAGCTCACAGCTGACACTGCCCTTCTTTCTGGGAGCTGGAGGTTCATCAGCTGATATTCCTTCCTTTGCTGGCGTGCTGCCTCTGCTGGGAAGGTCCCTCACTGCTGGCAGGGGGTGCTGGGCAGGAGCTCTCCGTCTGCACCTGGTCCATCCAGGGTCCTCCCAGCTGACTTCCCCATGGAAAAACCTTTAGAGACATGAATGCTTTGTTTTGCTCTGTTAGAAGGGTTTGCCATACAGCTAAAAAGTTTATTGGTGGTTGGTTATATGGCCCTGGCCTGGAAAGCTATATAGGCTTCAGATCCTCTCTGAATGCAGCTTCCTAGAAAATTGGGGGTTTGTTGTAACCTTTTTCTTTCTCCCCTGTAGTGATATTCTTCCTGCTTAGATAGTAATAATCTACATTTCTAGATATGCTTATTTTTTTTAATCTAATATTCTGTGCTTTTTCTTCTTTCTGTATTTTTTTCCCTTAATGGTGTTTTCGAGATGGTGTTCTGCTTTTATGTGAATCATTCCTTTTCCATGCAGTTTCTCTGAAATTCTTTCTTCCTCTGCTGCTTTCCAAACTGTGTCAGTGACTCTTCAGCTTGCTATTACTCATTTTGGGGTGTTTTTTTTACTTCTTTCTTAGAGATTTCAGCCACTGTGTCTCAGTCACTGTCCAAAAGCAAGCGAGAGTGCTCGTGGTGGTGCTGGGGTGTCGGAGTCCTTTGTGCAGTCCCACCCTGTGTGCTGCCGAGTGAGCTCCTTGGGGCCACGCCAGAGCTGATCTCAGCATCTCCGCTGAGTCTATAATAGTGCACAATAATGTTGTGACTCTCAGTGTGCAGCTGTTTGCATTTGACCAGGACGTGGAAAAAGAAACAGTAATTTGGGAGCACATTTTTTTTCCTTTTTTTTTTTTTTTTCCATCTGAAGAACAGCAAGCGGTCCAAATTTAGCCAGCTGTGGTGCTTCTTTCTGGTGGCTGTGCGGCACAGCTTGATCAACAGGAAAACAGGGAGTTGTAGAGAAAAATAAGTACCAGTAGAGGCATTTTCAGATGCAAGAAGATCCTTGTGATTGTAGGGGTTCACTCTTCTCCAGCTCAGACAGCACTGAATTGTCCTTTAGAGAGGAAAAAAAGGACAAACGATGGAAAACAATCTCTTTTTGGTCCTTCCTTATATTTCATGTACACTCACATCTCCAGTTTCATAGACTGAACCAGATGGAACCAAGTCTTGTGTCAACTTCTCCCACCCTTTGAAAGATACAAAATGCAAGGTCCAAAAAAATCAACAAAATTAGATAAGAATCATGTTTGCAAAGTTGTATTTACAATGCAACATTTTTACCTCGCTCCCTGCAGCCCTCTTGCTCTTAGGTTTATCTGCTATGTGAAGCTTTATAAAGCTGACATTTGGGATTTATCCCTGGAGGATTATCTTTGAAGCAACATACCACTTTCTAGTACTAAAGATTTTTTTTAAAGGTCCTGCATTCTTAATTCTAAGACACAAATAATGCTATCAATATTAATGCACTGAAGACATTTTCTTCTGTACCTGGGGATATGTTACTACTCACAGAGATAAGTAGAATTTCATAAATATATACAAAAATCTTAACTTTTTTTATCATTACACCTTCAGAGCTGTAATTGTAGTAACACTTCAGAGCACAATATTGTTACTAGCTGCCACAGAGCCAGAAGTAACCTCTCAGGAAAAGTTGACTCCATTGAATCACACATCTCTACTCATGCTGAGATGATACTGAACACACACACACACATACATCTATGAATAAATATATATCTCAATATAAAAATATATATAAATCTTAAAGTGTGGTTATTCATTTAAGTAAAAATAATTTCCTCTTTTTAAAAATATTTCACTTTCTGGGAATATAATAACAAAGTAATTTAGGAAGAAATAGTTAAATAGTTGCATAAAGGTGTGTTTAGGCTTCTGTTGGCATAAAGACTTTGTAGGCACTCCTTCTGCATTTAGAAGGTGCCATTTATTCCTCTGCCTGCAGAAGAATATTTTCATTGTTTTGTGTCTAGACACTCCCATGAATGAGATGAATTACCACTCTGAATTCCTTGATCTGAAACAGATCTACTGAAATCACTGGAAAATTCTGAATAAAGGTGAAAGAATGACATTTAAATCCATTCATGGATAACTCTCATGAAGGAAATAGGCTTAATTTAATTATTTTCTGTTGTAAATATTGGTTCTGCTTATGTTCTTGGCTGTAAAACTGGAGCTTCTTCACCAACCCTGATAAAACAGTTCTAAATAAAAATAAATAAAAATTGCTAAAAGAATTAGGTCACTCATGCTCACTATTTAAGAAAAAATATTTTAGGGGGCTAGACACAGTCAATGGTGATAAACAGTTCTTAGTTATTCTTGTACACCTCTTTCTGTCCAAGAAGGTTGATCTGAAAGAAGAATTTGCAGTTTCTGGATAAATTTATGTGCCTCAAATACAACAGGGATATTGTACTATTATCCACATTGATAAAGAGTTGGGTAAGATGCCCTAATTATTTCCTTAATGTTGAAGAAAACACTAGTTGCCCTTGCAGCAGAGTGCTATTTATGCTTCCTTTATCTATTCATAATTTTTTGTAATGTTTGTTGTGGAGTCCTCAAGACTTTCCTTCAATATAGTTGTTAAGTGATAAGTGTAGTTTTTGTTAGTTTTCTGTAGCGGCGCGAGCTGATGGAGTCACCAGCTCTGGATGTGTTTAAAAAAAGACCGGATATGGCACTTGGTGCCAGGGTCTAGTTGAGGTGTTAGGGCATGGGTTGGACTTGATGATCTTGAAGGTCTCTTCCTACCTGGGCATTCTGTGAATTCTGTGAATTTTAAATTGCCTCTGCCTTCTGAGATCGTCTCCGCAGCGAGGGCGCTCCAGCAGGCACATGGCAACCACGCAGCACTCGAACGCCACAGGTAGCTCGCTAGGCAGCTGAGAGCAAGGAAGGGTCTCTGTATGGGTTCCCAGTGGTCTTTATTCCATCCACACACCGAAAGGGTCCAGGGACAAAGACGAGGAAAAATGGAGGGTCCAGGGTTATACATGGGTACAAGGGGGCGGAGCCAAGCTGCAAGGGCAACTCAGCAGAAGGTAGGAACGGGAAAAAGGGTTACAGTGGCCAACAGGAAACAGTCAGTGTAAACTGACAGGGGAACACACCAACAGGGGTACAAGATACAAAAAATTTACTAGAATTTAAACATACCTGGTTAGCAGGGCTGGAACAGCCAATGGGCCAACAGGGGCAGGGGAACTGGGGTAGATTGACATGTTGTCCTAAAAAGTTCCATGGGATAAGCCAAAGCCTAGGGAACGTTCTTCCAGGGCATAGCCCCTGAAGGTATCCTGGCAGGCCCAGAGGTCTCCAAAGTTATCTAATGCTCTTTTAGACACCGTACAGAAATTGATAAACAAGGGTACTTGACAGAGGTATTTTACATTTTGACTCTAAAATAGATAGGATTAATTGATGTACTGATTATTTATATATTTCAAACAGGCAGCAGGACTGAAGACAGCACAATTAAAAGCTTTATTAAAGACCCTAGGAAACAGATTTCCTCCTGTATTTTACTATGCTAACTGGTTTATGGATGATAGAGCTGCATGAGATGTTTGCAATGGAATTGGGATCACTTGAAATTTACCTTGGTATCATCACAGAATGAAGCACCCTTCACCCAGACATCACCAGCTATTACCGCTAATTCATCTGCAATGGGCTGCTGAGCCTGTGACATTCCTATGTGTACAATCCAGGAAGGTTCTGTGCATTGTCTCCTCCCTTGAGACTGCCTTGGCCTCACTTTGTGGCTTTTGCTGGCTCCAGTGGTCAGAAACAACCTCCTGATTTCCAATCTCATTTTTTCCTGGTTGGTTTGTGCCTTTTGTTCTTGTTGTATCGATGTTGTATTTTATCTGAAATAGCTTTTACCTTTCTAGCATTTACTCATCTGAGGTAGAGGAGGCTTGTCCTCCTGGCAGTTCTTGCTCAGTGAAGCAAACCAAGTTGTTCGAGTCCTCTCTACTAAACACAGTGAGTATCTCTGTTCATCCTAAAAGCTCCCTCCTGTGTCTAGTCCAGTTTAAGTTCGGCTTTCTTGTATGTAGGTGGTTGGAACTGTATGAGACCCCAAGGACAGTGTGTGTTTTGCTGGAGTCACTACAGCCTTTCACTTGCCTTTGTCGTGGCTGCAAGGTGTGGATATGTCTGTGAATACATGTGCTTGTGTGTATGTACAAGTGTACATGTTCATGTAAGTACTCATGTGCATCCACACACATCCACAGATTGTTTTATGTGTTTGTTGCCAGCTGAGGAGCTCTCAGATTGCAGTGCACATTTTTATTATTATTATTTCTGAAGTGCATGGCCTTGTGTGTTATGGTACTCCATTGAGATTCCTCATGTCCTCATGACTCCCTCTCCCTGTGTGACAGTCTCCTTCATACTGAGGACAGTGTAATTGTCAAGTTTTGTTACTAATTGTCCACTTTTCATACTATTAATGTTGCTAAAACTAAACCAGATCCAGTTCTTGAAAAACTTTGCTCATCATCTTCTTCCAGCCCATAACATTGACATTCTCCCTTCAAGCATCCTTACACTACATAGCTGGTACTTGTTCTGCTCAAAATAAAATCATCTCATGTCTGGCTGTATAGCAGATGTTTCACAGATGTTTAGATAAATGAAATTTTTTGCTTAGTATTGCAGAGTAGTAATAGTTAAAAATATCAATTATGGTTTCTAAGAAAGATGCCAGGCTCGTCTGACACACATGTTGTATTGCTCTTCCATCCATCTTCACAGATTTAATTAGTTTTTCTTCAAAGTTTATTCCAAGTTCTTCTCTCTTTTGTTTTAGTTTGCTTAAGATCTCTACTCTCAAACATGTGTCTGTATGAGCCAAGTCTAGCATGGACTAATTGGTTCAGACTACCCTTCTGATACTGAGATGACAACTACTTCCCTCCCTGTGTGTGAGTTGAGTTACTGTATGCAAGAGCATATCCCTAACGTGCCTGTTGCCCATTAAAGAACAAACAAGTCTCTTGATGTGGTCAAAGACCTATATTTGTTTTGGTAGCTGGAAAAAGCCCTGATGAAGGTAACTGTTTCTGCAGGCAGGCAATGAAAGCTGGAGGTAATGGAAGGTGGGATGGACGAACCACATTTGTAATTTCTGTCATTAAGTTTGTCACCTTAAACCTGAAATTAAAATACCTCTTTCCCATGGTCCGCATCCCACAAGAGTTGGCAGGTAGCTCTTTTATAACTGTGCCTATGTTTGGTTGCAATCAGTGCTCTGGCTCTGGTCACCATCCCTCTGCTTCCCAGACAATACAGCCTGTGCAGGCGGTGTGGGAGAAGGACATAGTGTGATGGTGCAGGCAACATGACCACCACTGACAAAGTAGCAAACACTGCTGCTGAAGCAGTAGAAGTCTTTAGGCACAGAGCAGGACAGGAGCTGCTCAGACTCTTTGTGGAAGGTCAGGGGAACACATCTTTGCCCTGTTTTGCTGCTGGACGCTGACTGAAAATGGAGGCCTTTGTGTCTAACGGGGATTGCAGCAGTCAGACGTGGGGTTGGAAAGCGGGATCTCAGTGCCCACCAGGTGGGGAGGATCACTGCACCCACAGGAAGCTGTTGGGGGGCCCTTTGAGAAAATCTCCATAATGGTATCCCAAAAAGCGAAATGAAAGTGGATTCAGGAAATTAAAAAACACCCACACCTGCTTCAAAAAATCTTATACCTTACTTTCAGCACATCCCTGTAGTATCAGTTGTGGTATTAGGTCTGTCTGAACTCTTTCATTTCCCTGTTGCAGTGTAATGATGGTTTGCTCTCCCAGTCAGCTCATTTTTAATCCTTTTTTTTTTTTTTTTTTAGCTGGGCAAGCCTTTTTAGTTTTTTTTATAGGGCTTAATAATCATGTATGTTCAGTCCCCTAGGTGGTATGTTAATTCTTTTCTTTTATCTACTTAATTAGAAGATTTTGTTCTGCTTAAAATATATGAGGCAGCTGGGGCAGGGTCTTATGAACTGGTAAGCATCCAATAGCTATATTAAGCAGTTTCTTAGGGCTTTGAAATTGTCTTCAGATGGTAGCTGTTGACAAACTCTGAAGTGAAGCACTACTTGAATATTCATATTAAAACCACCATTGCAGTTAAGTTAGCGATGCATGATTAATTGACTTAAAAGCAATGGTTTCATATGGAGTAAAATGCCCCTATGAAAATCAATAACATGACTACCATTAGCAAGAGCATTACTTTGAAGATATTAAGGGCCACAAATCAAATGTTTTAGCTGAAGAGTAACAGTGGCTATATGTACAAACAAAAGGCAGTTGTGTCTGCAACACAGCATGCAGTATGGTTCTTTCACATATTCCTCTCTCTTCTGTTAATAGTCACAGTGATGGGATAGCATGATAGTTTCTTAAGGCAAATAACAGAGACAAAGGTGCTACTTTGCCTCCACCCACCAGGTTTGGCCAGAACCTCATAGTCCCTGGTACATGCAGGTGTGCAGGACTCGATGCTGTCACTTGATTGGCTCTCCCCTCTTTTCCATCCTCATTGACACCCATTTTACCTGGTGGTGGCAGCCTGGGCCAGCCCCACCACTGACACGTGGGCAACCCCAGAGTTTCACAGGGGTCCTGCTTATCTGTCTAAAAATTCAAAGGATTTTTTTTAATTTTATAAGCACTATAAATACTGCTTCTGTCTTCTTGCATCCCCACAAACTTCCTTTTATGCTCTTGCATAAAAGCCCCGTCAGAACTGAGAGTAGCTTGAATCCATTGGCAAATGAAATACTGCATTGTGGTCATGTTTACAGTGGTATGCAGGGAAGTGGTACAGATTCCAGAGTCTTCCCAGGGTGTGTGCCCTGAATTAAAAAAACCAACAAACAACAACCAAACAAAAAACCCCACTCCACTTGCGTGCATTTTTATGTCTTTCAGTCACACAAATATGCTGAATGCCTGATTTTGTGTATCACTGCAAGAAGTAGAAACCTGTCTGTCAGTTGGGGCACTATCCTCTTGGCTCAAAACTGACATAAAGGATGAAAAGAATTTCAACTTGGAAAAGAAGGGAGCTGGATGGAAGGAACTTCTTTTACCTCCAGGCCTGAGGATCTACTGTAAAAAAAAGGGGAAAATCAAATAAACAGCAATATGACAACTTATAATGGAAGTACAAAAGATTAGAAGCTGGATGGTATAGAGAAGTGCTAATATTAAGGAGAACAGGGGAGGTAAACAACTGCTGTATTGACCTAAATATAAAATAACGCCAGACATAAACAAATCATCACTCTTTAAAGAACAGAATAAAATATTAATGCTCTTCTTAAAAAAAATAGGAAGTATCTAACTAAGTAAATTATCAATTAACATGGCAAAACATATGTACTATAGAAATACTAAGCTGGGGTAGAGGTCCCTGAATGGTTCTTAAAAATAATAGTAAGAGTGTTTTTCTGAAGTTTGTGCATAACAAGAAGGTGGGAGGCATCCTCAATATGAGAAGATGAGGATATTGGGCAGGAAAAAGCCAAATTTCTGTGCCAAAGGGGCAAACAATGTGATAAACATCAGTGGAATGAAGGGCAATGTCATTTAAAGACTAATGTGGAGAATGTGCACTAAAAAAAATGGGACTTTGTCAGCTGGAAATGGAAATGAGTAGAAAGCACAGGGTCACTGAGCCAGTCAGGATGAATATTGTCATCAATGTGATCCAACCGTGAAGGGCAAATCCAGGCTGAGGATATCCCTGATGACTTGTTTCCAGTGGAGCAGAAGTAGCACTCAGGCTGGTGGCACCCCCATTCATGAAGGGTGGAGGAGCTGCAGAGGACAGCCTGTGGGTGGATGTGGGAGGGAAAAGCAAGGGCTTGGTATAGTCTTTCTGAAACTGCAAAGAGATGTGATTATTCCCTGTAACCACATCATGATGCCAAATTCTGGAGAAACAGGAAAAAAAAAGCTATTTAAGTCAAAGAATATAATTCACATAAAAACAACTGGAAATACACTTAAGTAGGCTTTCATAAAATATTTTTCCTTATCAGTGTACTGAGGATCTGGGATAGGATAGTGGTGATGTAAAACCTGGTCATCATTAAAACAAAGTTTTGTCAGCTCATGAAATATTTGGCAAATTACTGGTATTTCAAGCCCAGGAGCTCCTTTCCTGTCTTATAGTCCTCTGACTGGCACAGCATAAAGCTAGGAATAGATAGAGAGTCTCATATCCCAGAAGAGTCAATGCTGCTGGTCTGTGACATCAGGTCCAGGCTTGTTGCTTAAAACTCAGCCATCCTGGTGTTCTTCCTTGGAGCTGGGCTTGCTGTGGGAATTTGAGGAGAAGCAAAATTGGTTTAATCTCATTTATCCACAGCCCAGCTGCTGTTTCTCCCCTGAGATGAGTGCCAAGCACCCCTCCTCCAGTGCTGCAGTCAGTAGTCTGGTATCTTTGTCCTCTACTGCAAATAGCAAGTGGGCTTTCTGTGGAGCATGTGCTATGCAAAGCATCCCAGCATATCAAACATCCCAGAAATAGCCCAATAAAATTGTCCTGAAGCTAGGTGAAAGATTCAGATCTGTAATCTCCTCTCCCTCACTGCTGGATCTCCCCATCCCAGAGTCAGCTCCTTTGGCAACACTAGGGCTTGGCTGGCCCAGTATTCAACTGCAATGGGAGGGAGGAAGAGATCATAGACCCCAGTGTGCTGCACATGCCTGGCCTTTCCTCTGCAAGGCAGTATCACCTCAGACTGTCATAATTCATGTTTGACTTCCTGCATCTTGGGAGTGTAGAGACAGACAGGTTGCAGGCTGCTGCAGACATCCTTTCTGCCTTCCCCACTCCTCTCTTCATCCTCAGCCCATGCCACTGTCACTCACTAACAAAACCTGCCCCACTATTTAGTTGTCCTGGTTTCAGTAACATAATTGAGGCAGGAAACAGACTTCAAGTTATGGAGGGGTGGTTTTTTAACCTCTTCTGAGTGAATTGCTCCACCACAGGACTCAGCAAGTGCAGCCGTCAGGCTGGCAGAGATGCCGCAGCATTGTGCTTCTGAGCACCTTTTTTGAAAAAACCCAGTCATTATTGAATCCTGGGGAGGAGGGAGGGAAGACAGATTTAATAAAATTTTTGTCTCCTAAAAAAAGTGTGATTTGTTATCTGAAGGCAGTAATTCTAATTGGTATTATTGGTATGCAGCACGCAGGGATCTTAGTGCTAGCACATCTTTATTAATGTTGTTATAAAAGCTTCTACTGGGATCCTAGTTATCAAATGACTCTGACAGCAATTCATCCACAAAGCCCTGTGTTTTAATTTTTCACTATCTGAAAAGAAATGGGCTGGGTGGGTGGAAAGATTCCTATTTTCAGTTGCTTTGTCCTTTGCTTTAAAGCCTGGCACATTGCAAGTGTAAAGGAGGAGCATGTAGGATTACAGCTGGAGGAATGCATCTTTGAAAAATAAACACCCTACCATAAAAAGCATGTTACAAAGTGACAGGTACCATCTATTGATATAATGGAGTCTTTGATTCCTATAGTACTGGCCATTATAAGAAGATGTACACAAGGCTGTGAGCCAGAGCCTTGAAAACCTCATTGAACAGCAGCACAGCTACAAATAGCAGCAAGGGATTTAATGGTAAAACACTTTGCAAAGATTTTGCTGTGTGCACTGTGAAACAATAGAGACTTAATGAATTACTGGAACCAACAAATGTTTCCTTTGATACAAATCAGAGACTGATCAGGGAAGCAGCTAATTTCTAGGACTTTTTCCTTCTTCAGTTCACTCTTTAGTCATGGTTATAAATAATTGCACAGGAGGTCCAGACCCAGCAGAATTTGTAAGCAAAAATTATCAGCTAATTCAAGTAAGTGAAAAAAACCCCAATTTTAAAAAACAATTTCTCATAGCAAGGCTCAAAGCTTTTCCAAGTGCATAATATTACAGTAGAGCATCATGTGAATGTAGCAAAGCGAGTGCTGAGTGAATTATGCATGAGCTGAAAGTGGAAACAGGGAATGGTCTTGGTGGTTCTCAAAAAACATAGGCATGTGTATGTCTGAACTTTCCCTCTTCAGCTCATTGCTTAGCATTTGCCCAGGCAAATCTGTCCTTGCATCTCTTTTATCAAACCTTGGAAGGACAATGGATTTTCTAGATTATAGCTTTGGGGGCCAAGTCTCTCCCATGTGGATCTTTTTGTGTGGCTGGAAAATGCGATTTCAGCAACACTGTGGTGTGATGGCCCTTGTTTCTGAGGAAGATGTATTGTTGCTTGCCTGTATCCTGGGAGGATAATTCCCTTTTATTAGAGATGCAGGATGATGCAATCTTTCAAAAGGCCCCTCGCCTATTTAGAGGTGAAGGAGGTAGTAAGTTGTGGGCTGTGTGAGACTGGCTCTAATTGCATGACCAACACATAAAACATATCTGGAAGGATGTTTTATCCAGACAGATTTTTTTTCTCACACTGTCCTTTCCCAAACCTTTTTCTTTTCCAAAATGATGTCAAACCCTTTAAGTTTTCTCTGTTGCAAATGCATTGTCTTTTAAATGATGGGTTTTAAATGATTGGTTTTTTGTGGCTTTGGTTTGCTAAGAACAAGATGTAGATCTCAGGACTAAGGCCAAGCTGGGGTCCTATCACTGTTTGTTATATATATGTTTCTCTGCCAATATTTTACCAGTTAGGTCAAGAATTCTTCTGCTGGCCATTGCACTAGGAGGCAGGTTTTTAATCCAGGAACTTTCATGACTTAACCTTGTGAACAAGTTTGCCAAAGCTTTCTCAGGATTCTATAGAAACCAACTGTCTTGACGTTGCTGTTTGATTGTCCCTAGTGTTCTTTTCTTTTACCTAGCTCTGTATGAAGCCAAGGTTTCTGCTGAGGTTTGGCAGGGATGCTTCTGCCATGGGTAACAGGAAGCTGGAGCATTCACAGGATCCCTTGTCTGGGTACAGGAGAGAGGAGTGTGGGATCTCCTCCAGCCCTCCTCTTCCTGCAGGCTACCCAAGAGACCTGCTCCTCTCCTAGATCCTTTCACAGAATCACAAAATGGGTCATATTGGAAGAAACTACAGTGGGTCATCTGGCCCAGCTTCCCTGCTCTAGCAGGGTCATCCTAGAGCACATGGCACAGGATTGTGTCCAGATGGTTCTTGAGTGTCTCCAGTGAGGGAGACTCCACCATCTCTCTATGCCAGTGCAAAGTCACCTGCACAACAAAGAAATTCTTCCTCATGTTCAGGTGGAACGTCCTGTGCATCAGCTTTTGCCCATTGCCTCTCTTCCTATTGCTTGGCANTAAACACCCTACCATAAAAAGCATGTTACAAAGTGACAGGTACCATCTATTGATATAATGGAGTCTTTGATTCCTATAGTACTGGCCATTATAAGAAGATGTACACAAGGCTGTGAGCCAGAGCCTTGAAAACCTCATTGAACAGCAGCACAGCTACAAATAGCAGCAAGGGATTTAATGGTAAAACACTTTGCAAAGATTTTGCTGTGTGCACTGTGAAACAATAGAGACTTAATGAATTACTGGAACCAACAAATGTTTCCTTTGATACAAATCAGAGACTGATCAGGGAAGCAGCTAATTTCTAGGACTTTTTCCTTCTTCAGTTCACTCTTTAGTCATGGTTATAAATAATTGCACAGGAGGTCCAGACCCAGCAGAATTTGTAAGCAAAAATTATCAGCTAATTCAAGTAAGTGAAAAAAACCCCAATTTTAAAAAACAATTTCTCATAGCAAGGCTCAAAGCTTTTCCAAGTGCATAATATTACAGTAGAGCATCATGTGAATGTAGCAAAGCGAGTGCTGAGTGAATTATGCATGAGCTGAAAGTGGAAACAGGGAATGGTCTTGGTGGTTCTCAAAAAACATAGGCATGTGTATGTCTGAACTTTCCCTCTTCAGCTCATTGCTTAGCATTTGCCCAGGCAAATCTGTCCTTGCATCTCTTTTATCAAACCTTGGAAGGACAATGGATTTTCTAGATTATAGCTTTGGGGGCCAAGTCTCTCCCATGTGGATCTTTTTGTGTGGCTGGAAAATGCGATTTCAGCAACACTGTGGTGTGATGGCCCTTGTTTCTGAGGAAGATGTATTGTTGCTTGCCTGTATCCTGGGAGGATAATTCCCTTTTATTAGAGATGCAGGATGATGCAATCTTTCAAAAGGCCCCTCGCCTATTTAGAGGTGAAGGAGGTAGTAAGTTGTGGGCTGTGTGAGACTGGCTCTAATTGCATGACCAACACATAAAACATATCTGGAAGGATGTTTTATCCAGACAGATTTTTTTTCTCACACTGTCCTTTCCCAAACCTTTTTCTTTTCCAAAATGATGTCAAACCCTTTAAGTTTTCTCTGTTGCAAATGCATTGTCTTTTAAATGATGGGTTTTAAATGATTGGTTTTTTGTGGCTTTGGTTTGCTAAGAACAAGATGTAGATCTCAGGACTAAGGCCAAGCTGGGGTCCTATCACTGTTTGTTATATATATGTTTCTCTGCCAATATTTTACCAGTTAGGTCAAGAATTCTTCTGCTGGCCATTGCACTAGGAGGCAGGTTTTTAATCCAGGAACTTTCATGACTTAACCTTGTGAACAAGTTTGCCAAAGCTTTCTCAGGATTCTATAGAAACCAACTGTCTTGACGTTGCTGTTTGATTGTCCCTAGTGTTCTTTTCTTTTACCTAGCTCTGTATGAAGCCAAGGTTTCTGCTGAGGTTTGGCAGGGATGCTTCTGCCATGGGTAACAGGAAGCTGGAGCATTCACAGGATCCCTTGTCTGGGTACAGGAGAGAGGAGTGTGGGATCTCCTCCAGCCCTCCTCTTCCTGCAGGCTACCCAAGAGACCTGCTCCTCTCCTAGATCCTTTCACAGAATCACAAAATGGGTCATATTGGAAGAAACTACAGTGGGTCATCTGGCCCAGCTTCCCTGCTCTAGCAGGGTCATCCTAGAGCACATGGCACAGGATTGTGTCCAGATGGTTCTTGAGTGTCTCCAGTGAGGGAGACTCCACCATCTCTCTATGCCAGTGCAAAGTCACCTGCACAACAAAGAAATTCTTCCTCATGTTCAGGTGGAACGTCCTGTGCATCAGCTTTTGCCCATTGCCTCTCTTCCTATTGCTTGGCACCATTGAGAAGAGCCTGAAAACATCCTCTTGACACCCTCCTTTCAGGTACTGATAGACAGTGGTGAGCTCCTCTCTTAGGCATCTCCTCTGAAGGCCAAACAGGTCCTGCTTCCTCAGCCTTTCTTTGTAAGAGAGATGCTCCAGTGCCTTAACCATCTTTGTTGCCCTCCACTGGACTCACTCCAGGAGCTCCATGTCCCTCTTATATTGAAGAGCCCAGAACTGGACACAGCACTCCAAATGTGGCATCACCAGGGCTGAGAGGCAGGATAACCTCCCTCAACCTCCTGGCAATGTTCTTCCTAATGCACCCCAGGACACCACTGGCCTTCTTGGACACTGCTGGCTCATGGAGAGCTTGTGGTCCACCAGGACCTGCAGGTCCTACTCTGCAAAGGAAATAGAACTTCAATAGAACTTCGTAATGAATATGGCTTCCATAATGGATATGGCCCTATATCCATCATAGGGGGATTGAGAAGCCCCTGGATGGACGGGTTTGTGCTCAGGGTGAGACCAGCCCTGGTGCAGAGTCTGGAGAGCAGCACTCCTTGGAGGAAGATTTTAGCTTGGAGGGCTGTGGCTCAGGTGTCCTGCATGGCACTAAGAATATTCCCGGTATTTAACAACCTAAGAAATACTTACTTGCTGTCTGCAGACCCCCAACAACTGTAAATGGCTGAGGTGGTAAATAGGGACCAAAGGGCAGTGGGACTACAACAGTTTTGTTCAACAGCTCTCTACAATTAAACCCCCCTGTACAAAGGGAGAGCAAGACAACTGGAAATGAGATAGTGTGTGAGGATCCCTGCAGTGAGCCACAGTTTAGAAATCACAAACAGCCAGTGACTATGGAAACCTTACACTATCCTAAAGGAATAAGTAATTTAGGAAAGACCCATATTAAAGACTGAATTTCTCTCCTGGGCTCAGACAGATGGACTTCTTCCCTTGAGTAGATAATTTCTGTCTTGTTTAACAAAGTGCAGCCCCATCCAGCATTTCAGCAAAAAGTAGCACCAGACCCACAGAGCTTTTACTCTTTTCATCAGCCAGTGTTTTACCCATATAAAATAAAGATAATATTGAATTAACCTCATCTGTAGTAGAGCATGTGCAAGCAAGCATGCTTTAGCTGCCTAGCTGGAGAAAAAGGAAGTATTTTTTTTTCAGGATAAAAATGTATCTAGTAAAACAAGTGCAAGGGCTTGTGCCCTGCTGTTGGTTACATGGCAGCCCAGCTGAAGCCCCTCCTGCCATCACTGCTGCCTCTGGCTGAGCTTGAGATGGGGGAGGATGGGCACGGAGGAGTTGCCGAGTGCCTGGCTCCAGGGCTCTGCTCCTACACTAAACACTAATTGTAATGGGGAAGGGGAGACGAGGCTGCTGCTCTCAGGGGGTTAATATTTCATCCCTTGAGGCAGAGCTAGTGTCCAAGGGCACAGGTCAGTGCCCACCATGTGCTGTCACTAAGGGATAACAGAGCACACACACCAGCAGTGCAGTTTCTTTCACAGAGTTTCTGGCTCTCTACAACACAATAGACTTACAAGCCACTTTTCTGCAGCTGAATTGTTTTTCCTGGACTCCATGCATTAGTAGCTTCAGCATGTGCTGCCAAATGAAGAGATTGGGGAAAAAAAACCCATGAATGCCAAGCAATCCATCTTAAAAAGCCACCTGCATGTAGGAAATAAAGGATCCAGCAGTGCCTGAAAGTTAAATTTTACCAAAAGAGAAGGCAACATGTAAAGTTTCAGCAAGTTTTGCCTCTGCTCTGCTTATCTTTTCTCTTTACTTGAATTGCCCTTTATATCCCTTTCCACCTGCCCTTTCCTATAACTTTCCTTTTTCCCTTCATATTTGCTTTCTCAAAACAACAACCATAGTAATAGTAAAAGTGAGAAAAAGAAGAAGAAAGGTAGTTCTGGAAGGAAATTGCAATTGACTCATCCTGTAGCTCATTGACATGTTCTGCAATGGTTTGGGCTTCTCCAGCTGGATGCTTGCTGGAGCAGGATGCCATACTGGTAGCACTGGCCAGCTGCACTGAATTATCCCATTTTCTAGGTTTTAAGGCACTGCTGCAGTAGGAGCAGAGATTGTGTTTTGTGTATTACCTCCCTTCCATTTCTGACACACCCCATCCCAAAGGTTCTGCTTCCATTCCTCTGGGAAGTCAAATCCACAGTGATCATCATGGGATGAGAAGCAGAAGCCGCAGGGTTACTCAGGCTCCTGGGAAAGCAAGGAAGGGAGCAGAGGCACTGTGGGTTAAACAAATGGTGGTAGCATGAAGGCAGTGGGAACATGTACAGCAGGAGGCCTTGGGGACTGGTTTCTGAAGGCTGTTTTGAGGTATGGATCTCAGGCTGCTTAAATGGGAGCAGCTGTCAGACAGTTCCTTATCACAGAGGTTTTCCTGCAGTGTTGGACTGAATTCCTTGATTAGAAAGTCCATCACTCTGAAGGGACTATCTGGGAGCTCACGTTGTATTTTTATTACTTGCAAATAGCTGTTAAAACATTTCCTCCTGCAATTCCAATTTATTCAAAATTTTCAATATTCTCTCTTGAAGTAGATTAAGCTGCATATAGAGTCCTTAAAAATCAAACATTGGGTAGTTTCCAAAGAGCCATAAAGCTAAGGTTGCAGGATGATAACAGTAATTTGTAAAAGTAAATATGATAAAATGAACAGCTGCTTGCATGAAGTAGCACCACAGACTTCCTAATGACTAGATCAGTTCATCTGGGGTTTCAAAATAATTTGAGTTCTGCTTGTCTGAGTGCTGTTAATTGATCAGAAAGTAAAGCTGATCACTGCTTTTTTTTTCCCATGACATACATGCTTTAATAAATTATTGCTTGCAACTCTTGCAGTGTTACTCATTATTGACTTCAGATACATCAGCTCGATGGATGAAAAAGACTGCTTACCAGAATCATTAATATCATACTGAGGTCTTCTGAGGTTCTCTGCAGGACCTTTCCTCTATGACAAACTCCCCTCAATGACCCAGCAGTTTTCAGAATACTGCCAAAATGTTTTTCATTATAATATGTTGCAGAGAGTGCTTCCTAATAGAAGAATTTTCTGTGCTAAACACATTTGGTTGGCTATAGGTAACCAATAAATATATATCCTTGGATTTCATCTGCTGATAAAGGTTTATTACATTCTTTAAAACAGCACACACTTGTATGCAACATTGGCATGTCTGAAACCTTTAACTGCTGATTTCTGGACTTAGCAACTCTGCTCTTGAGGCAGCCTCCAGAGAAAAGGCACTTGACTTAGGAAACTCTCTCTTCTTGCAAGAGTCTCGTACAAGTTTGGAAAATTTGTTCAAAAACTTGCAGAAAACACATTTTTCTAAACTTCCATGACACTCAAGAAACTGTTGGATGGGAGACTGGGGGAGGATGGAATGAAATAGGGACAAGGAGAAAGGAAAAAGAAAAAGAGGCACTTAAAAAGAGAGGTAGGGGGAAAACTGCTGAAAAGGAAATGAGATAAGGAAATATGAAAGGAAAGCAGAAGAAGATGAAAAAATAAGTAGCACATATGTTTATTTTATAGGAAGTTGGCTGACAGACTGAATTTCTGGTCTGGTCAGGGAATCAAAATTATGATGGGCTCTGGATGAAAAGTGAATAGCAAATATCCTAAATTAAGAACTCAAGAGACTGAAATCTGTTTGTAAAACTGTTCTGGAACAACAAAATACCATATTTTAAGACTGAAGTTTGCTGACAAATAATTTGCAAGCAGAAAGCAGGCTAAATGTCTTGCATAAGAAAGGACTAGAAAATGCATGCTCAGAAACACTGATGAAGTGAAAGACCATGTTCTCTCACCAAATCTCCTCATTTTGCACTTCATTTGAAATAATGAGATAAATAACTTTATGCCATTAAAAATTATATTAGGTTTTCCTCTCCTGCGAGCAACTGTCCAGATCTCTTTGTGGCCTGTGTTGATCTACACAATTCTTGTAAACTTTTTGCATGAAGAATGACAAATTCATTTTTTGGGGGTGACTTCAACTCCACTTGTGATGGGAATGTGAGGGTGGGATAAGAAGAGGAAGGGCTGTGTGGAAATGAAGGTTGATACTCGGGGGTCTTGGCCAGTACTGCTGTGAGGCTTACTGACCTTATACTCACTGGAAACATGACATCTTGGAGGCACCATACAACTGCTGCAACATGCCCTCAGAAGACATGGTCTTTCCAAAATGCATTAGCAAAACTATCGTGATTTTCTTATATAAGAGGAGGTTTGAAGAGAAAAGAGGATGAGTATTTTATTTGATAGCAACACCAATCCCAAAACAAGTAATTGACTCTGCTGCTATCATCCTGGCATGAAAAACAGCATCTTTCAGAGTATTGACAAATAACAGAAGTGCTGGTTTTAAAACTGACTATTTTTGTTATTCAAAATTTAATAGAGGGGATCCTAAAAATGGGAGAATCTGTCAGGACATTGAATGCACCCATTGATGCGTTTGTGGCCAGGTGGGTGGTGCTACAGGGGGCTGGGGAGCTGGTGATATTGGGACCAAGCACCAGTGGGGACTGAACCATGGGGTCAGTCTGTCCCATACCCGAGTGCAGCCCAGCCATGGAGCTCTGGGGCAGCTCAGCCCGTTGGTGTAGGACAGTATCTGAGTTTGGGAGGGATAAAAACTGCCCCATGGAGCTCATCCAAAAGGATACCTCAACCTTCGTACCTCAGAAACTCTCATCTATTGTTTATCTGTTGTCTCTTATCTCTTACCTGGCTGTTGGTAATGGTAAGAAAGTGCTAGGCTTTCCTACACTGGATATAGATTCAGTGCATCTGCAGGTGGAATTTTCACCCTAAAACTCATCTGGGATAATTCCTGGGGCTCTCTTATTGAAAACCTCTTTCCTGGATTTTAGCCATTTTTATTCTATCAGCTTCAAAGGAAATGTGCAGTGCTGATTGGCATCACTGGCTCTAGAGCAGAAATGCACCCCTCATTTCTGACAGAATGCTCTCCATATTTCATCATAAAGTCTTCTACTAAGAAACTGATTGCTTGCATTATAGCACTGAATTATGAAATCTGTGAGAAGGGGTATCTGTCAGAACAGATCTGTGGTTTTTTTCCTAATCTATAAATCAAGCAAAGCAGTGAGGAGGTGAGGAAAAGCTTTGATTCGCTATAATGTTTCCACAGAAATAGAAAAATTCGACACTGTAAACAACAAACAGATCTAGTACGTGCAGTTTGCCAGGCTTTGCTACAAGGTGGTTTAGATCTCCTATGCATCTCTGGACCATGATGGAAACACGTAACCACTCTGCCATACTTCAGTGGAGTTTGTCATGTCAGCGGGGACAAGGTGGCTAAAATAACAGCAATCTGTGCTTTAAGGACAGGTCTGTGCTGCCATCCAGATCAAAGGTGTATGCAGAGCAAGTGGTAGTGAAGGTGTTTAACTGGTTGCCTTCTGTGAAGGTCTTCATGTCTTTGCAAAAAACTGTAGGAAGAACAGAGGCACACAGAGAGAAGGCAGCAGTACTGGCCCAACTAGGGAAGCTTGGACACAAAATTAACAGGAAAATAAGAGAAAAAACAGCCGGAAAACAAACAGGGGTGATCATGAGCTGTCAGGGCATTTCTTGCATTACTTTAGAGTTCACAGAAACAGATCCTAGCTCGGTCTTGGTGAGGAAACAAAGTTGCATTGAAGATATCTGACTCACATTATTTTCTCTCTGATGACATTAAACTGCAGTCTAGAGTTTAGTCAACAGGTTGGTTGAGAAAGTTGTAAGAGCTCAAAAGACCAAAAGCATAAACAGAGTGCAAAGTGAAGAAGTAATGAGAATCAGATCTCTTGGATTCTTACCATCAGTAGAATATTGCAGTTCATGGGTGGTTTAAAGCACTGCTGGATTCACAAAACCAGAGAACTGTTCAAGTTGGAAGGGACTGCTGACAATAACTTGGTCCAACCTCATGCAGGACCACCTAAAGCCATGTCCCTGGACTGTGTCCAGAATCTCCAAGGACACTCCTCAACCTCTCTGGGCAACCTGTGCCAGTGCTTGGCCACTCTCACAGAGAAAAAGTGTTCCCTGACATTCAGATGTAATTGCCTGTGTTTTGGGCCTTTTGCCTCACTGAAAACCACTGGAAAGAGCTCTTTACACTCTCCCTTCAGATCTCCATACACATTGATGAGATCCTCCCCAAACTCTCTCCTCCAGGATGAACAGTCCCAGCTGTTTCAGCCCTTTTTCATAACAGAGAGGCTTCAGTCCCTTCGTGACCCTTTTCTGGCCCCTCTGCAGCATGTGCCTGTCTCTTGTGTGCTGGGCAGCCCAGAACTGGACACAGAACTCCAAGCTGGGGCTAACCAACACTGAGCAGAGGGGAAGGAGCACCTCTGTTAACCTCCTAATGCAGCCCAGGATACCATTAGCTGTCTTTGGAGCAAGGGCATGCTACTGTCTGTTTGCTGTCCACCATGTGGCTGTGGTCCCTTTTTTCCTGCAAAGCTGACTCTATCCTAAAACATAGGAAAGGCAATGCTGAGTGGCTAAGACTGGGCTAGTGATGGTCACTTACTGCTGCAGAAACAACAGCACTGCAGAATGGGCTAACATGGACAGGCTGCCATCTGCTACACAGCAAGTAGGGGCCTAAATTGAATGTGTCTGAAAAAGGAGTTGTATGTAACAGTGTGTACCATGAAGAGTTTCCTTTCTGCCCCTTACAGTCACTAATTTTATGCATGGAAATCAGGGGCCGGCCAGAACAGGAGAAGAGCTGGAATTATGATTCAGTCAAAGCCTGTGCTCCATTATTACCATATGTTTCATTATTACCAAAATATAGAGCCTCCTCTGGAATCAAAACTGTTTCTGTGCATCTGGATGGAGATAAATAATCAGGGGAGAAAGAGTAGCTATGTAGCTATTTTTTAAATTCTATGAATACTGGTTTTTCAGAAAGAATTCTTAAACCTGTAACACCTTATATTCATGAAAAGATTACCACCAGCATGTAAATGAGATTTATAAATCTTAATCACTTTATCATTTATAAATATGATTTGAGATTTTCATGTAATTACATTACACAAAATTCCATAAAACACAGGTGAATAGCTTATCACCTACATGATGCAGCCAGAAATGGAGATTTCAAAGTGAATTGTAAAATCTAATTTTCTTTGAACTATTTAAACATGAATAAACATTTTAACATATGATCCTGATAAGTTCTTCCTGATATTCCAAAACATAGACAAACTGAGTATGACTACTTGGATTGGGGCATACTAAAGCTGAGAGAGGAAAGGGAAAATACTAACACTGGCCACAACTTAGTGTTAGGGTTAGTGTTCAGGGAACCACAAAGGCTACAGCTCCAGGGGCTGGGACTGGAAAAGGCATATCAAGGAGAGCACGACACTGCACAAACACTGATCTCCACATCTGTCTAAACCAGGCCACCCATGGTACTTGGGGCTTCAGCCTGCAAATTAGGGTTAGTTTAAGGTTAGGTTTCAGAGAACCACAAAACCTGCATCTGCAGGGACACTGGACCTGGAAAAGGTATGCCATGGAGAGCATGGTACTGCACCAACATTTATCTCTCCACATCTTTCTCTTCTAGGCCATCCATGGAACCTCAGCATCTGTCCAAAGCTGCCATTAGGGTTTAGGGTTCAGATGCAAGGAGGGACCCATCTGTCTAGTAAAGGGTGCATCTTTATTGTATGAACTTTTGCAACTGGCGGCTTTGATTTGTGACTGTTCCCAGACAGATTGTCTACCAACTTACAGCAGCAATCTGCAGAGCATCAAACAGAAGAGACAACCTAATGGATTTCCTTCACTTCATCAAGCCTTTGGTCTCATCTGGTTAGGCTCGCAAGAAAGGGAAGTGTACATTACATATTAATGATTTTTTTCTTGATAACATGTGCAGTATAAATGAGGGGTACATAGCACAGCCAGCTTTTAGACCATTACTGATCTGAGTAGAACTTGATTAGCAAAATAAAATTTCAGCCTAAAAGATAAGGAGGCAGCTTTGCAATGGCTCTTTGTTTCATAAGTGTATGACTATAATTTATTTGCTCGGATTTTTAATCTGATCAATATATTTCTTGTTAAAGTTGGCATTTACTATAAGAAATCCCAAGCAAACTCTCTCAGAGACACAAAGGAAGAGGAGTGGGGGCAGTGGGTGCTACTCCAGACCATTGTGGGACTCCTCACTAGCCCTTCCTGAAAGGGGAAGTGACCTTCTTATGAAGCCTTTGTCTCCTACCAAGGCAGGAAACAAAGGAGTTTTTAGGTGGAAGTTGGTTCTGGCTGAAGACTGGTGCGACTGAAACCCAGGAGTCATTGCTAGGACCAGTAGCCACCGATACTTACATCCTCTCTCACGTGTGTTATTTCCCTAGCTGCTATGCCTCCTTGAATTTCATTTGCAACACCACAGATTGCATCTCACTGTCTTTGGGAAGGTCTATGACACATGTCCTCTGGGGCACAGAGACTCCTTGGTTTGTGACCTGACCTTGCGTGCTGCTTCTTATGAAGGAGAGGGGCTTCAAAGTGGTGAAAACAGCTCTTGAATTTTTGCATTTCAGAGGGGTTTGAGATGTGTACATACCTGGTAGGGTTTGATTTGCCACATTTGTGGCCGTCCCCAAGGTGTGGGGTGGAGATGAGTTCTCTTGTCTGGGTAAGTACCCAAGGTGCTGCAGAAGGAGAAGGGAAATCCTGCTCCAAGAGGCAAAATAAATGTGTCAGTGTGAGCTGTTCATAATTGCTTCCCTTAGGTCTTTACAGCACAAAAGGAAATGCTCATTTTGACACACAATATTCGTAGGAAGACTGCAAAATCTATTAAATAGTTTCTGTGCTAAATTAAGATGGACCAAAGTGCAGTGTCAAATTTTTTGTGGTTTTTATATTTAATGAATTCTTTACTTGTCTTTTTATTTCTGTTTCTTGAATGTTCACTGAGTGCATTAGGGAACTGTATGAAATGTAGTAACTACAAACATCCATCTCTGAACAAATGTTATCATATCAATTCATAGCTTCCCTTTTTACCGGAACTGAGGCATCTCTCATTTTCTTCACAGAATAAGTAAGAAGCAAAAATAAAGAAAATATTATTTACAAATGATCAAATCACATTTCACCTAAATTCAGCTATGTGGAACTACTCATATAGCTAAAATTAGGTGCACAGCCAAGCATAGGTCTAAACTTAGGTCTAGAAAATATGTGCACTCCAAAACTCTCCCAAACCTGGTGCTGCCTTTGCAGCCTGTCTGCTGCCCAGCTCCTGTCCTTTCCTTTCTTCTGCCTTTCCCCTAGGAATGTCTCCCAGCTATGGAGGCTCATGTGCTCACAGGGACCTCCTCTGTGGCGGGGTGTTGGACCAGGACTGCAGCAGCCCCCTGGGCCAGAGTGTCCAGAAACCTGTCAAACAGGGAATGGGAGCAATCCTGCCCAGCCTTGTGTCCCAGATGCCCACTGTTGGGACAGAAGGACACTGAAGTCCTACCTTACCAGGAAGATACTGCAGGTGAGTTACTCTTTTGTAATTTGAATTTGCCTCTCTGAAGCTATGGGAATGCCATATCGTGGCTGTTCATGCATATGGATGTCCTTGTTCTTCTACTTGTTCCCACAGGGTAAAGTCTTCCCTGACTGCCTTTTGCAGCATCCAGTACTCCCTTACCTCTCTGGGGAAAGGTGACACTCCTTCCCATCCCACAAATTTGTTTCTAGGAGCACAGTTCTAATAAGAAAGCACACTTCCAAAGAAATCAACAGACTTCCACATCGTCCTTCCTCTCCTATTTCATTCTAATCCTATCAACTGATCGTAGGGTGACTAATTCACATGTAGAAACCTCCCCTTTATCAACAGCTGCAAATTCCTGTTTGGCTCTATGCCATTAACAGCCTGGTTCAGCTTTGAAGGGGAGCACACAGGAGCAAAACACCCTAATAAACAAGTTTTCAAAATGAACGTAGTTGGGCTGGGACCTGTTGGAGCTGCTCATGGTGGTAGTACCAAAAGTGACTTTATTTTGTGGTGCACCAGCTGTGATGGCAGGTGTGTAAGAGAGGGGAATGCATTCCTTTCCAGAAGCCAATGCAGGAGCCATGCCTACCACAGCTGGGGGAGAGGTTATGCCTGGCATAGTCCTCCACTGCACACTGTAAACATTCCTTTGGCAGCACCTCAGGCTGCAAGAAAAGGGAACAGCTCATGAGACCCTCACCCTCTTCCTGTTTCTACAAGGTCAGTGATCCTGAGACCAGCCTTTTTTTAATGGAGGAGGTCAGATTCCAACTAGCTCAGGTACGACTACTCTTCAGTAATTTTGCAAGTAGTAGTACCAAAAGTCCCTAGTTAGGGTACTAGAACACCCTTGGGATATTTCCTCTGGACACACAAAAGCAGAGACTGACCTAGCCCTGAAATTCCCCCCAGCCTATTGAGTTAGAAACCCAGGGAGTGGCTCAGCATTTTGGTGGGTAATGTCCATTTGCATTGGGTAAATACCATCTCAAAACACTTTCCCCAGTATGATTTGTCAATGTTTCCAGTAGATTCAGTCCTCATGTGCAGGATTTTCTCTAAGGTATGATTAGGCATGTAAAGAAACAAGTATGAACTAGAGTGACACATTAAAAATTTGTGGTGCTGAAAATAATTACAAGATGATTTAGAAATTGGAAATACCTGTCATATCTACTGCTGGGATGCAATCTGAGCTGAGGGAAGGTCTTTCTTTAAAGTAGGAAACAATGATGAACTGCATCTCTACCAAATGCTATTATCATTTTTCCACATTGAGATGCCATATTATCTCTCAACAAGAACGACTAATTTCAAAAATGTGGGATATATTTTTGTCTCCAGTTTTGAAACAAATCAATTCTGGACTCATTCTTTTTCTGAGCTTCTATTTGTTATTTAAAAGGAGGTGAATGGATTAAACTTGGCACTTATTTCCCATTTGTCATCCTTGCTGCTTTGAGGAATACTATTTCCCTGCAGTTTTGAAAACACTCTCTCCAATCTAAAGGGAGACTATTCTGTTTTTTTAACTGCAGTTTCCACGGACTCCTTTTATGCTGTGTTGTGCTGAAGATAATCAGCATTTTGTAAGAAGAGGTCAGCATTTTACACAATTAGACAATGTCTTAGCTCATCAAGAAGGTGGAGATCTCAAACCTCTATGCTTATACTTATATATTTTGAAGTTTTTGGCTAGTTCTGGTTTTGTATTTTGTGTATAATCCTTACCATATGCATAATAAGAATATGTAAAAAATTGCACACTTAGAGGATCTGAACCTAAATATTACTTCTCTTAGGCAGGCCTAATCAAAAGCTACTATTTTACGTTTTCTCTTTCTTCCTCTCCTCCCCGTGGCTTTCATAATTAGAAGAGTTTTTAAAAGGGAAATGAACACTTTCAGACAATGTTTCTTAAATTATGCATGTATTGATGTTGCTTACATCCTCCTTTCCTGTTTGTTTCTGAATATTCAACTCAACAGCAAGTTTCCTTTTTCACCTGTGCTTATGTTGTTTTTGCTTCCCAATCTCTATTATAAATTATGTACCCTGGAAAACCTTTTTTTATAGCATGCACTGACATAAGTATCATAGATTTATAGATGGGCACTTGCCTACGAACTTAAAACATCTTCATCAGTTTTGCTTCATCTGAGACCTTTAAGTAGGTATTCAGAAATTCTGAATAACCCATATGACTTTGGGTAGATGCCCTGAGGATGCATATCCAAATAACTGTGCTTTTGCTTATGCCACCTCAAGCAAGTCACAGAAAGAATCTTAATATTAATAATAAAGCAAAGTTAGAAATCAGTGTCAGCCCTCAGTGAGACCTTGCTTGAGCAGCGAAGGCCTGTCATGAATTTCCTGAGAGCAGTCTCCTCGGCAACAGCGAGGTGAATATGGAAGCACCAGCTCTGAAGGACATCAGGGATGGGGCACTAAGCTGAAGGCTGCTTGGGAGCACAGGCATGGGGGGAAGCTGACTGGCACCCTCTGCATGCTGGGGCCAGTGCCACCAGGTTTGGGCTCTGCCTGTGCACCCTCTCTGCCTCTGGCCCTTGGTGGTTTGCTACAGGCAGTGCAGCCTCCCGTCCCAGGGGAAGACCCTAACGTGAGTTGGTGGGTTCCTGTCCTGGGCCAGGCTGCCGGGCAGGGCAGGCAGAAGGGAGCACCTCCAGGTGGCTGCCATGGCACCAGATGCCTCACAAACCCCAAGTGTCCCAAGAATTCCATCGCCATGTCCAGCCCCTGGGTTAAGCCAGGTGTGGGAAGCCCCACAGTCACAGCCATCTGTGGGACATGGATCCTGAAGCCATGCTCTGCTTTGCCCTGGATCAACAGGTTTCCCAGATGTGTGCAGCAAACAGCTCTCAGCAGCCTCTCCCTGGTTTTGAAAGGATCCCAAACAGTAATCTTCAATCATTTCCCCTTCCACTCTTCTCCTTATCAGCTGTCTCACGCATCAATCCCTCCTGAACTTTTGTCCTCTATTTTTATCACATACAATATTTGTCTTGACTTATGTAGAGTGTAGGCTGTCTCAGGAAGGGAATGTGCTTTATCTGCTTGGAAGAAATGGCCATGGAAATGTATGGCACTATATAAATGCTTTGTAATACTAATAACACAAAATGTGTGTGAAGTTTGTGTGGTTTATGGTTAGGAGATTTCATGGTGACTAAGTTCTTTCTATCACTTGAGATGATAAACACCCTTCTTAATGCTCTCAAAGCATCTCAAACCCCTCCTTCAGCTTCTTGTATTTTCATAGGAAGATAAGGCAATGCATCTTTTTTATTTTTCTTTTTTTTTTAGTGTGGGAGGCCTGGGGGGAGGACAAAGTGTTGCATCTTAGCTGAACATATCAGCAGAAATCACCCGATAGCATTTTTAAGTGTTAGTGATGAGAAAGATAGAAATCACAAGACAAAAGGCCTGAGGTCATGTTTTATTTATCCTACTGTAAATCAGGAATCCATTTTCTAGTGAAAAATTGTCTTGCACAAAGTGTTATCAGGCTTAGGCCCACAAAGGCCTGAACTGTAGGCAAAGCTTACAAAGGACAATGAGAAAGAACAGTGAATTGTAGGAGAAAGAAAAGAAATATGAAATATGTATTACAATAAATATTTCTGGAAACGTATGTAATAGGACCAATGAATTGGACCTGTATCTGTTGCAGGAGGGGTACTGTATTTTTTGTATTGCCAATGCATAACACAGCCAAGGAAATTATGGACTTAAAAGTAGAACTCACAGAAAAGATAGGTCAGGTGACGTGGAAGTGTCATTTAACCAAAGAATAATCTTATGTTTGATGAGAGAATATTAGAGCTTTATATGCCTCAGAAGACACTGACCAAAGTTGTGATAAGGAGGGACACATTAAATTCAGTTTCAGTTGATTCTTAATAGAAACTTATGTGAAATTATCGCACCACTATAAGTTTTAGCAAATCACTGCCACAGGCGGTTTTTCAGTAATTTTTCTGCATAATAATTTCTGCATAATGCAGCAGTAATTTAAGTAATTTCTCTACTTACTGAAGTATCCTCACTCGCATGTGTTTTTCATAATTAAAAGACAGGCTGCCTGTGTCAATAGTAGATGTTCCTTATAATACAGTTTAGTATTACTTAGATGCCCCTGCACAAAGCTGATAACATAAAGCCAGTAACTTGGAACATTTCTTTCAGAATATATCTTCTCTATGCCTCAATATTAAGAGCTTATTTTTCTAGTATTTTGTGCTAGAATTCATCAATCAGGTGTTTAAAAATATGATGAGTTTAAATTTTATGTTTTACCCTTTGCAATGATTAGTTGTTGCTATATCCCTAGTTTTGCTAGTAATTCTCCAAAAGCTCTGACTGACAGCACTAGAAATGTCAACTGCATGTTTAAAATCACATTCAGTACAGCTAGAAAGTATGAAAATTTGCCTCTTAATCTATTCCATTCCTGTTCAGGCAAGTGTTTCTCTGTCAAGGTGCAGTTTTCATTTTCCATCCATTGAGCCTTTGGCCACTTCTTCGAGTCAACAAACAACAGAGCCTACATGAAACACTAAACTGAGACAGTAATCTAATTCTGCAACAGACAGTAGCGATCTTTGCTACTGGCATTCTCAGAATCAGTGACTCTCTGGCAGGAGACACTAAGCTCAAAATATAGTCTTATTATCAGTCCCCTGAGCCAGACACTCCACTAACAATTTTTATTAATTTACCTCTGCATTATGCTACTATTGCTAATTATAGGGTCTACAAATTGTGGTTTTACTATCACTTTGCCCCCTTTACTACCTGCAATTTTCAACCTGTCCATAACTCTTACTGACTCCTATTCTAAACTGGTTTTAACACAAGACCCTTTTCTTTTCACATACAGGCTAAAATTTTCCAGTCGTATAGGCAAAAGTTCCTGGGCATTTTTCCAGCGTCAGATTTATTTACCTGTAGCTACTGATGCATCAAAAATGCAGAGGACGATTTACATGGACACTTAGCCTTGCATGCTTCCAGTTAGTGTTTACGAACTGGGATTTTGCAGGGCTAATTAGATAAGGAAGAAGACATACAGGCACTTGAAACCAAGGATAAGATTCAAATCGAATGAATCATCTGTGACTTCTTTTGGACCATGACTTTGAGAGATTGTCATCCAAACTGATGCTTTGGGGTAAACAGAGAATGTACCTCCAAGCAGCCAAATCTCTACCTGTAATAAGTGAATAGATACTCTCTCTAAATATGCACTCTGTAGATAGACACACACCACAGCTCAAATAAATCAAGGGAAAGTAGGAAGCTGATGGGCCATCAGAAAACACAGCATCAGCCTCCCAAGGGGTGTATTTGTAGTAAAACTTTACCTCAGGTGCTCCTGTCTATTGGGGAAGCAAATGGAGAATTCTGTTCATTCACTGCCAGCAGAGAGGAAAACTTACCTTAATCTTTTGGAAGGCGTTTTTATACACCAGTCTAATCCATTGTTGTCTCTCTGCTCCTACAGTGCAGCTTGTATCAATACATCATGCAGATTTTTTCCTCCTACAGCTCAGAAAGCAACCTTCTGTGCACACTGCGGGTTGATCTGAGGGGAATGGCTGTTCCAGGGGGTTAGGACATTTTAAAAAGTTTTTGACTTACTCCCATTCAGAGCAGTGGCAAAATGTCTTTGGTTCCTGGGAAGTTAAGGTAAAGCCCAGCATTTCTGGCAAAGAAGAAAATGTAGAAATTAAACGCATCATAAACTGTAAATTTTCTTGCAGTGATAATTTTCTTGGGAAATGGCATACTATGCCTGGCCCATTCTTACATATGTTTTACATGAACAGAAATGGTGTGCTGTCCTCATCCAAATTGTACAGACAGATGTCAGTACATGTAGCAGTCTTATTCCAAAAGGGGTGAATCATCACAGGATAACAGAAAAAGAGTGAGTGGGGTTTTTTTTAGCATAATTGCTATAATCAGATTTCCCTTAGCCCTGAGCTGCTTGCATATATACATGTATTCCAACCTGATGCCACCCCTGGGTTTTGTCTATGATCCTCTGCTGCTGCTTCCTCCCTGGTTTTGGCTCCTCCCTGGCAGAGCCCCATTGCCTTCTCTTTGGGGCTCTAGAGACCCCACACTCCTCTGCTGCTCTGCTGCTGCAGTTCAAAGTGACTCTGCTGAGGAACTGGGCTCTCTGGTGCACCACCCTAATTCTTATCATTCTGTCACAGCACAGTGTTATCAAAGCAGGGATTTTCTGTGCCTACCAAAGAAAGCACAAAGTGTGGTCATTAGCTCTATCAATACACCAAAACAAGCAAAACTGTGCAGAACTACAAAGAGTGTTTGTTTTTCTGTATCAGAGAATTATGATAAAATATGCATCCTCAGTTATTAGATAGCTTATGAATAAATATATAATTATGCTAGGCATCACACACTTGCTCTGTTAAATGCAATCTTCAAGTTATTGTTCCTAAGACTATGAGTTTCAAGTTATGTGGTGGTTTTATGCAGAATCAGCTTAGAGTGAGAGGGAATTGCATGAGCAGCAAAACAGTTTGCTCTCTGCTGGAGGTGCTGATTTGCATCACTCCCTAAAGCAAAGTTGACCTCTGGGAAATAGGGATTTTCTCTTTGGTGCAATTCCTGGAGAAAGAATTGCCTTGCAGGCCTTGTGGCTTCTTCTTCTCAAGATCAGGGATAAGTGTAAATAAAGCGAGTCAAACTATATCCACAGTGCAGTTTGCATTGTAATGTAGACATACTTCAGTAAGCCTTAAAAAAAACTAACTCAGCTCCTGAAGGCTGTCTGCTGCAGTTTAATCTGGTTGTCAGCTCTGTAGAGGTCTGCTTTGGGTAACAAACAGACCTGGCCTGGAGCTGAAATGCAGATTAAGCCAGGGCAAGAGGGAGTGCTTCCAGGACTTGGAGTAGCATCATGGTGCCTATCCTTGAAGAAAACCCTGCACCCCTGACATCTTCATTCCTTAGTGGTTGCCTGCATTGTGATTCTGCTTGGAAGCAAAGGCACAATGCCTCAGAACAAGACCTGAGACTTAGGGAAAGATAGCTGCATGTTTAGGTTCAGCTCTGTTAATTGTGCCTTCCTCCTTTCAGGCTGAGGAGTTCTGGCACATCAAAACAAGAGGAGGTGAAGAGTATGCAAATAAAGTAGGACAAACTGGTTAACAGAGAGAGAAGGAATTTATGTGCAATCAAAACAATGACAAAAATAAAAAAGCCATGTGAAGCAGAGTATCTTTCATCAAAGTTCACATTTTTCCATTTTTAATACATGATACTTTGGTTTCTCCCATGCTTTTGGAGGAACAGCAAAATTATTGTTATCATCTTTTGTGAAGTCCTGCTTAAAAATTCTCCTTTGCCTCTGCATGGTATCAGGGCAGCAATCTGTATTGCTATTTTCTTGGACTGAATTATATGTTTGCTGTCTGTACTAGCCTGAGGAGGCTTTGTGAGTTATTTGCAACAAAATGTGTAATTTCATACCTCTTAATTCTTTCCCTTTGGGCCTGGAAAAAGGTAACAACCATTTCTCCACAATATGGTCAGCAGCCTCACAGGAGATGGGGAGACTTCTGTTCCCTGTGATCCCTAGTCCCTACAGTGGTTCTGCACAGCTTCATTCTGAGGAAGGGATGGGCTTTTCTGGGATTCCAAGTCATACCCACATTTTTCTTTTGCATTTTATTTCTTCAGGTTCCTTGTTGCTCTGGTGTTGGTTTCCAACTGGCATGTATCCTTGTTTTCAATTTTCTGTTTTTCTGAAACACAAGAGAGAGGACAACTTGCACTTCCCTGCTGCTGCTCAGAAGCATTGCCATAAGTAGGCACTGGTTTCTGACTATGCTCTGCTCCCTGAGGCTACTCCGTGGGAAAGGCTCTGTGCTCAGCCTGAATGAGTGGCAGTTTTGTTTCTTACTTTCCCTGGAATCAGGGCATAACAGAGATTTCTTGTTATTTCTAAAAATTGCAATTATTCTGGGTTTTTGTTTTGTCTCTAACCTGTGGCCCAAGCAGCTAGTACTGGCTGTCTCAGAATCAGAGGGAAGCAGTTCTTGGACAACTGGATTATAGTTTTCCAAAAGCACAACTAAATGTACTTTGCACAAAGGATTTGATTTTCTTTTTCTGGTGTTACAAATCCAGGATTTAATACATGCCTTGACCTCTTGTCTTTGGCACATGCAATAAACTTAAGCAACTCCTTCTACATTGCTGTTCATCTAAGACTGATATAAAAGATGGAAATAATAACTCCCACATTTTTATCAAAAAGTTTATTTATAATACCTTAACATCTGCCATTCTGTTGCCTTCAATTTAAATTCTGACTCCTTTTCAAGGCTCATTTTTACATTGATAAAAAGTCTGGGAATATGCTACCCCAGACACCTGCTAGAAGTCTTAATCAACCTCTATAGCCTCATCCTACAACTGCTCTGGCAACCAGTTATCCATGTTTTGGCTGGGACCAGACAGGTTTGGGGATTTTTTTAAGAAATCAGATTGACTTGAACATTGTGTGGCTCAAGTCTTGGCTCCACTGCATTTCTGTCAAGTGCTTTACAACGGTGTCTGTCTTGCCCAAATCCTCCCTAATTTGTATTCTATGTGTGTAAGAATTTTCCTACCCCAGGAAGTCAGAGCAGCCACCAGCCAGTCTACCCTCCTGCCTCCAGCAGCACATTTTGCCAATGTGTTCAGGGATGCTGCATATTTTTTTCACAGTGTGTGTTGGAGGGCCCCTCACTATACATATTTCAGTAACATGAAGAATATCTTAACATAGATGAATGTATGGAAGTGTAATTTCTCCAGAGTCTGGCTGCCCTCTTCCCCTCACCCTGTCCGTGTTTATACTCCTTTTAAAGCCCTATGCAGTCAGCCATACAGGGAAACAAAAAGATACAACCTGTACCTGTCAGCCCTGGAGCTACTTCGTGACCCTTTATTTTCATGCCTCTAGGAAAGCATCACTGAACATTTCCAAGGGGTGGTTGGTGCTGTCAGACATGCTCCATCCAGCACTCTCCTCCTGTCACTGAA
Organism: Chaetops frenatus; assembly: GCA_013400775.1. Lineage (NCBI taxonomy): Eukaryota > Metazoa > Chordata > Aves > Passeriformes > Picathartidae > Chaetops > Chaetops frenatus. The sequence goes on along the minus strand of VZTR01017689.1, from coordinate 17,520 downwards.
CCTCTGACCCCAGCTGGTACACCTGGGCTTTATTATTCTCCAATTCAATGAGATCTCACTGAGCTAGACATTAGCTCATCCTTCCATGGTAATTCAGTGAGGATGATGAAATACAGCAATTGTGAAGAGAAAAGGTAGCAGGGAGGCGCATTCCTTCCCCTTGGTGTGTCCTGCCAGCTTCTAGCAGCTGGCATCTTAGCGGCATCTTGGGCTGCATCTTGTGTCTGAATTCTGGTGTTTAATAGGTAACAATAGGCAAACCCCCCATCTGTTCTGGTTGCAGAGCAGGGGTGGAGCATATGGATGTGGCTATAAGTTGCTATTCTATACCACCTGCATTATGGCTGGGGGCGTGGCTTCGGGGCAAAGAAGAGGCGAGCACACCCCTGGAAGAGTGTTGTTTTGTTTCCCTCTTTTCCTCCAAGGGGTTTCAGGGATCAGCACCTGCAGACACTGCCCTCTCTCATCACCGCCTGTGCCTTCCTGGTTCTTGGAGAACGCAGCTCTGAAAACAGCAAACACTGCTGGCTGGCGAATGTGTCCACCATCTTGTCTTTGTTCTGGTGGCCATGAGGAACTAATTTGAGGTGGCAAACACCTTTTTGTGGGTAAAGCACCTTCTCTTTTTGTATACTTCTGTTATAAATATTGCTGCTGGCATGGTGCATTCTTACTCCATTGCTGCTTGCTTTCAGTAATTGTTATCTCAGCCCAAGGCCTCTGCCTTTGTTCTTCTCTGACTGGAAGGGGAGAAGGAAGGGGGAGTGGCTTATTTGGACCTGTATTTGGCTGATGTTAAACTACCTCACCATTCAGTCCTTTTTAAAGCAAATTTATATTTTTAGCTTCTAAAATAGACTGTAGTGTTTAGCTCCACAGTTCTGTTGTGTGGCTTGTCAAAGAGAACTTCCTTCTGCTTGCATTAATGCAGCTGCATGAGCATTCCAATGGTGCTTTCTTATTGAATGTGGTAATGGATATAGCACACTGTAACTAAGAGTCAGCCAGCAGGTCAGGACAGCTGATCCTTCACCTCTGCTCAGAACTGGTGATGCCACACCTGCAATGCTGTGTCCAGTTCTGCGCTCCACAGTAGAAAGGGAGACATGGATAAACTGGAGAGAGTCGAATGAAGGGTCATTAAGATGTTTAAGGGAATGGAGCATCTGTGACATGAAGAAAATATGTGAAAACAGGGGCTGTACAACCTTAGGGGAAACTCATGAAACCTGATGGAAGAGTAGAGAAGGCAGAGACAGAGTCTTCCAGAGAGTTCATGGTAGCAGGTCAGGAGTCAATGGTTACAAGCTGGAACATGGGATGTTCATCATGAGAGTGGTCAAACACTGGACGACGTTGCACAGCAAAGCTGTGGAGTCTCCATCCTTGGAAGTTTCAGCACTTAGCTGGGAAACCCTGAACAGCACTGTCTGTTTGAACCTGCTTTGACCTTTTGATGACCTTTAGAAATCTCTTCCAACCTAAACTGTTCTGATTCCATGAATGATCATTTTCTTCTCAACTATGTTCATGATTACAGAATTTCTTGGTTGTTTAATTGCTCCTCCTGTGGAAGTCACTTGGTACCTTCCTGCCCATTTTTGTATAATTTCTAGTTCTCCTTCTCTGAGGTGGGTGATGTGCAGCAAAAAGTATGTTAGTCCTGGAACAAAAGGAATCCCCTTTTCCTCAGATCTTGAGCTGGTGTTGGGCTCTTTTTGGTACTGGAACTAACTGCTTATGATCAGTTTCAGCAACACATGGTTCACATAAAAAAAAAGACATGAAATCTTACAGAACAAACCCAAGACCTCCTCCTTGAACATGCCAACAGCCTATTTTTGGCAGAACTCACAGCACATTAACCACCAGCCTTCAGTTTTGACCTTACAGCTGCAAGAGGATGTGGAAATATTCTGCATGGAGGCATCCACGTACAACTTTTTGGTGCTTTCCAGCTCTGAATTCTTCCACCATCTTCTTTCATTTTTCATGAGAAGCTGTACATCAGAACCATGACACACCTGCACACTTATAGGATGTAAAAAGCACAATTCCCTGTCTCAAACACTGTCAAAGCCACAGAAAGAACTTGTCATAAGCCACCACAGTGGGAACTTGAGATAACACAGAAGGAAGGAACTTGTGATGGGAGAGCACTAATTCCAGGCCTGGCAGAGGTGAGACCTTAGCACAACCTGGTTAATGCATCTGGACAAAATTTCCCACTGAGTAAACTGTGGGGAAGGAATAAACTTCTTATACTCATATCACCAGTCAAAGATCATCCCAGGTTATCTGAAACCACCCTGTGGATACCCAGAACCTGGACTGTGTAAAGGTGATATCCACAGAAGAACAGCTCCAGGAAACCCACCACTGAGAAGTCCAGGGTACAGGAGGATAAATGGGATGCTGCTGGATCCACAGGTGGTGATTATCTTCTGCTTGGTCCCTCTCCCCCCCTTCCTCTCCCTCTCTCTCTCTCTCTCTCTCTCTCTCTCCTCTCTCCATTCTGTTTCTTTCTATCTCTCTGTCTCACATTTATTGTTTAAAAAATCCCTGTTGTTGACTTTGGCATATGGTCTCTTTTGCACCGTAATTCAGGCAGAGGCATCTCTCACTAATTGGATGTTAACAACCTTGGCAGTCATCAAGCGCTGAGTTAGGCTGGGTGTCCATGCTTGTTTCACCACTCGGAGGAACCATGGCATGTTCTCTGTCCTGTAAAGTCACTTTACTAGTGATGGGTTTTGGGTGTTCCTCCCTTTTGTTTCTCTTCACCTTTGGAATTTTTTGCCCATCAGTTGCTAAGGGACCATAATGGCCGGGTACTTAAGGGGAACAAAAGAAGTGATTGAACTGAGGGAAACAGGTATTGTGAAGCTGGGAGAGGTTTTTTCTCCCAGCAGGGTGGGGGTACCTTGGAGTTTGGGGCGGGCAAAAGGTTTGGCTGGAGGAGGGGACGGGACTCTTGCTCTGGGCCGCCAGGGAGAACGTTTGGAGGAGCTGCTGCTGCTGGACCTCGTGGGGAGAGCTGTTTCTTCTGCTGTGGAAGGAGTCTCTGTCCGGAACCAGGACCTGTCACCATCTGTGTGGGTGCCCGGGATCCCTGAGTTTGCCTCTCCCTGCTCTGCTGGAGGCAGGGCTGCCGCTGCCCCGTCCCCGCCGCTGCTCCGGAGCTGCTCTGGGTTTCACGGCGCTGCAGCCTCTGCACCCCCTGCCTGCCGAGACACCGTGCCGTCCCAGCCTGCTGCCTTCCTTTCCCGAGAGCCTTGCCAGGACACCGAGATCGACTGCTCAAGGGGGTTTGTGAAAGTAAAACTTCTTTTTTCCATCCCTCCCCATCCCGGCTGTGGTGGGGGGGGGGAGATCCACCACACCATCGCCACGAGCTCCCCGAGCTCGCGCCACCAGTGCCCCCTACCAGCTGTGACTGTCACTGCATCAAAGGTGCCTGCGAGCCAGCAGGCTCTCACTGGGTTCCTGCTTCTGTTTGTTGTTAGTGCCATAGTAGCTGTTGTTTGTTTGTTTTATTATAAATACTAGTAAAGAACTGTTATTCCATTTCCAAGATCTTTGCCTGTGAGCCCCTTAATTTCAGAATTACGATAATTCGGAGGGAAAGGGTTTACATTTTTTTCATTCCAAGGGAGGTCCCCTGCCTTCCTTAGCAGACACCTGTCCTTCAAACCAGGACAACTAGACATGGTCTTAAATATCCTACGAGCTCTCCATGCATCTTACTGTGTTTCCCTTTTCCCCATATGTTATGTATAGGACACCAAGGGCAGAACATGACTCAAGGCTACGCCATCGAAGTGCAGCTGTCTGCATGAATGTGTTCCCAGGCACAGTAAATGTCTAAGTACCCAGAGGGACACTGAAGGGCTTGGTACAGTGGCCTGCTCATGAGTGTTAAATGCCATTTGGGAACTCCTGTCATAGCCCTCGTAGTGCATCCAGAAGCTGCTCCTCTGGGCTGAGACGTCATTGAAAGCTTGTGTTATTTTGAACAGCCTTATGCAGATGGACCAGATGCCCTGAGGCATTTCAGATATTACTCAGTACTTGTGTGTTACCTGCTATCTCTAGCTTTCTGGCTACACTGGCTGCTTTTACTAGTGGCTTGTTCCGTTTTTCCACAGACAGGCACCAAGGGATGCTGAAGACTCATTGACTTTGACTGCCAGTCCAGTGAGGATCCCTAGTGAGAAAATGCCACTGTCTTGATGCATGAAGCATAGACAAATACCTGCCATTTCTTTCAGCTGTTCAAGAGTTATAGCTGGAGGAAACTATTTGTGCATACAGTGATTAAAATCCTTCTGATACTGTGCATCAATGAAGAATTATGTCTTTTTACATATATTCAGCATTATATTTCTGATGCTTCATCTCTGAGGTCTCCAGAGTAATGAAACCATCATCTTTTCTTACTTTTGCCTTACATAAGAATAACGTTCTTAAAGATAGGAATCACATGGCAGATATTTCTTCCAAGTTTGTCCTGTACTCTGCTAGCAGATCCTCTCTTCCCTGGAATACATTCCCACATCTCTTTGCATCTCTGGTTCCCAGCTTCTCAAATGAGGACATGATTTTAATGAGACACAGGGACAGGCATGTTTCCATCAGAGGAATGCAGACATTTCCCTTGTGTGTAAGCCTTTTTCTGGTTTTTCACCTGCAGCTTCCATCCCACTTCAGAGATGCTTGACTTCTCAACCTCCATCCTGAACTTTAGCCATTTGTCTTCTATTCCCTGTATTTTTTTAAACATTAGTATCATTGCTTTTAACACCATGTTGGTTTATTCATCTCTACTCAGTTAAAAATGAATTAAAACTCCATTTGCTTTCAGGCTCCATCTCCCTGTATTTTGTCCATTGTAAAAAGGTTTTCAGTGAAATTGATGGTGGAGATTTTTTTCCCATATAGTCTGTGCATCCTTATAGAGACTCTCCGTAAACTCTCACTGAACAATATACTCTGCCATAATTCTTGCATTACTTTCCAAAGATCAGATCTTGTCATAGCTTGTGGTGTTGGCTAAAGGACATCCAGTTTCTGACACTGATTTCTAGGTTCCAGCTTCAAGATTTGCTTGCTTTTTATTAACATAGATGACTCTTGGCTGTCAAAGAGGTAGCAGATTTTGGAGGCTTCATACCAGACTGGACTTCAGTTTTACTTAGAAAAATCTAAGCTTATTCTGTTGAGGATTAATCCTCTGCCTTGCTGGAATTTTGCTTTAAATCTTTTGTTCCAGTTCACCATCCTAATGTCTCTGCTCAGGAATATAAATTGCTAAAATTATAAGATGTGATGCACAATCACAAATCTGAAACAAAGTCTGTTTTGTACTCTGGAAGCAAATCTGACACTTCATTTCACCACTATTCCTCTTTTTTTAATGCAGTAGCACAATTTCATTATCAGTCTGAGTTAATTGCAAGCTATTAAAACCAGAAAATTCTTCAGAACCAGCAAAAGTCACAACTGTAGTCTTTTAGTCTCTTAGCCTCTGCAGTCTTTTTTTGTATCAGACACCAAAGTCAAACCTTCTCCAGTAATTTTCCACATTTCTAGAAAATTTCACCATAATTTTTTTTATCCGTTCCATTCTTCTGGGAAATTTTCTTAGTTAATTTTGGTTTTTACACACAGAGCACCCATTTTTCTTTAAGCCGCAGAAGACAGCAGAACAGTTTCATTTGGTATTTAAGCTTCGTCTGATCATGATTTCAGCCCATGAACCTCTGCCTAACAAAGGGCCTGGCCCTTGCCAGCATCTGCTGAGGTGTGGTTCCACACAGCCTTTGTCCCTGCTGCTCCTAGAAGGGGGATAATAACAGGTTAATACAACCATAGATGTTTAGGAGGCGGCAGGAAGACAATTTATAGACTTAATATGTTACCTCCAGGGTTACAGATCATCGCACATCTGCTTTGCTGCCACAAGCGTTACTTCTTCTGCCTTCCCTAAGTGTAATGGATCTTTTCTGCTAAATGAGTCCATCAGTTTATGCCAGGAGAAAAATGCCTTTCTCCTCCTGTGTCTGTCAGTGCTGTGGAGCCCAAAAACTGGTACAAAGTGAGAATTTTGCAGTGTGTAGGGCAAGGTAAATAAGGTACGTGTATGACATGAAGTGATGAGCAGCCTCCTTCACAGAATTCAGGCTGTAATGTTATTTGTAGTGGGGAAATGAAAAGGATAAGCTTTGAATTAAAAAAAAAACCCACCCTATGTCACAATTTCTTCTTTAGTTATATGTTTTGGTTTAATGTATCCCTGCTGGTGACCAAGTCAAGGAGCAAAGACATGGCTCGCTCCCACTTCAAGCTGCAGATCTATTATTTTACCAGTGGGAAATAAGGCTTTTGCAGTCTATTATGGGAAGCAAAATTGCTTCATCCTCAGGAATCTAAGTATTTCATGAGCTAGCAATAGGGAGCCCATACAAAGCTATAATTTGCAATCTGAATCTAATTTCAAACTTCATCTCACCAAAAATGAAAATTAATGTATGAAGGGACTCCTTGTATCACAAGTGTTCTCTTTCTGAATTCTATTACCTTCTGAGTTAACCCATAATTTAGCTTTTTTAAACAAATTAAATTGAAATTGATGGATGCTTTAAAGTTTATAGTTTAATTTCTTTGTGTACTGTATCTTAACAAATTATGGTCAGCTTCAGATAAAACCAAGTGTACCTAATACGAAATAATCTTGTCAGGAAGCCTGCTTGCTTAGGCTGCAGAGTTTTCCAATCTTCTTAGCATAAAGGGGAACTTTTAATAGACCATATCCAAGTGTGTTGAAACTATGCAGTCCTGCAAATCTCCTGGAAATAGATGGAAGGGACAAATAATCACCATCCTAGACATGGCTTAAACCTCTAATTTGATGCATACATAATACATACCCTTCTGATCCAAAGAGCACTGCATTGGAGAAGCTGGACACAGCTTGTCTTAACAGGAGTGATAAGAAAGATTCTGAGGCACCAGAAAGGTGATGTTTCCCAAGTCATTATAGGACAGGCAGCTATGCTTCTATGCAGATGGGAGTCTTTTGAAAGTCATGTTTACCAAAGACTTAACGACTACATTGGCTTGATAGGTTCAATGAACCCATGTACAAGGGGGTTTCTGTCACCAGCAGGAGCCTGCATGGGCTGTGGCAAGGCAGGGACCCTCTTGTACACCAGGCCTACATCCTGGGGTCGCCTCTCTGGAGACCTGGAAACAGATCTAAGCACAGGAAGGAGTTCCATGTCAACACAAATGGGCGAGGAGCGAAGGCATGCCCTGCAGTAAGAGCAACCCTGAACCATCTCTGGTTACCAAAGGACCAGCTCCTATTTACTTGTAAATCAGCCATGGCATTTTTTGTGTCAGCCAGCAGCCCCATTCTACCCTTTTGACTTAAAAAAACAGAAAAAAAACAAAAAAAAAAACAAAAAAANAAAAAAAAAAAAAAAAAGACACACTTCAATTGTTCCAAAAGAAAGCTCATGTAAACGCTAAGGGAAGTAAATAAACGGTCCTAAGTAATTTCTTGGCAAGGTCTTTCCCCCTTTCTGGCAGACACTTGGTGTCTGCTGTCTTATCACACTCATGCCAGGCATATGCACCTCTGTCTCCCTGTGAAAGCTTCCTTGCGTGTGCACCAAGTGTCAGGCACTGTGGAAAGCTCTGCCCATGGCTGCTCATGGAAGATTCACCAGCCCCCAGCAGCAAAAGTCTCTGAGAGCCTGCTGGCAGTAGGCAGGGTGTGCTCCCTCCACGCTGCCATGCCCTGCCTACCAGAGGCTGTGAGGAGGTGGCCAAGGGCTGGGGGGCACTTACAGCAGCTGTGGTACCCACCAGTACACTCCTTGGAGATGTCTGAGATAAACAGGGAAGGCAGAAATGCGAAGAAATATACAGAATTATCCAACAGCCCCCCTAATTCAGTCCCTGACACACACATATTCCTTAACTTTGGAGACCTGGCATTGAAACCTTAACATTCAGTGTCATTTCTTACCTGCAAGGAGATAATGCAGCTTCCATGTCTTACATTTCCATAGGAATGTCGGTGAGCATGGATTTTCTCAGGTTTGTTTTGTGTTGCTGTTACTTAGGTGCTTTCACTTTTCAGATAGGAAACTTGGAAAAACAGTCCAACACAGACTAGTGAGTCTATGTCTCTGTGGAGAAAGAATAATCACATGAAACATGAGTTATTGTTTTATTATTGCTTCTAAGGATCAGATGGTGCTATTTTTCTGACTTGCATTACCAATTTCTTCAGCTCACCTTGTAAGGACTGAAAAGCTCAGAGTTCAATTCTCGTTCTTCATGCATTCCCATAGCTGAACTCTCAGACATTTGCAAGCAGAGTAACAACATGACCCAGTATAAACCAGGACAGATAAATGCAAATGCTATATAAAAGTCATGGTATATACTAATGGTAAAGAAACTGATTATTGAGGAGTAAATCAAACTGACCTAAGTAATTTTCCATAATTCTTCAACACTGGACTGGACAACATGGGATGTTCTTAAATACAGAGAAGAAACCATGGGAGCAGATAGCAGGAATTTATATGAAAAAAAAATTCTCTTGGACAGCCGCTGAAGCTCTAGTTTGCATGACGTCTGCTGGGGCCTTCACATGTCATTTATTTAGGGTGATCCTAAGCAGAGCAGATATACTATTTTGAACATCATATTTTTATGTGAATGTGTAGACAACTGTATAGTAAATTGGCCTTGTCTATTTTTATGAATAACACTTTTATTGTACCATTAACAAATATTTTTCAGAAGCAAAGGAAAGAATGCACAAACATACCTGCTGCACTTTCTTATTTATGCACATGTATTAATGCTAAATAATGGATGTTATTTGGCAATGCAAAGTTTTTCTTGTGCCTATTGACATTAGTACTGCTGTTTCTGCAAATGGTTAGGTTTCTCATACATATTCATTACCTTGCCTTTCTTGTCACAAACCCAGGTAAGCAATCATCATTCAGTATTTCATTGTGTGAAATGGCAATAAAGAGTCTTGCAGCACCCACTGCCTTCACAGACTCTGGCTCAGTCATTTAAACACTGCTGTCTTAAACATTGTTTCCCAGAAACATACATAAAGTCTGGAGAAAGCAGGTCCAGGAGCAGAAGTTCAGCTCTGAAGCTGGGGGTGAGTAGTACAGGTCACTAGGAGCCCATCCATACATGTTCCTTCCTTCCCCTGGGGGGCAGCAGAATATTGCTGTGAAGGGCAGTTCACTTGATAATAAACCCTTGGGACTAACAAGCACAGCTTCCTTAGCTATGCTGAATTTTCCTGCCATGTACTCCTGCCATCCTGGAAATAATCTGTGGTGCTGCTGGATGGGAAGAACAGGGGAGGAGGTTTGGTTGAAATAAGATACTTCTACTGAAAGCATTAAGTGAGACAAATTTCTAACCTGTAGGTACATTCTCATTGTAATTTGCCTCTCATGTCCCTTAAATTCTACGTCAGGTCTAGGAAGGGCCATGTCTGGGATGCTGAACTGGCTTATTGAAGGTGTTGCTTTGGCAGGGATGGCAAATAAATTCTGCGTTGTCACAAGGGCAGACCTGGACCTACAGACACCCCAAGAAGTCTCTGCATCCTCTTCGTGCTACAAAATTAGTTTATCCTTTCATGGGCAGGTGCAGTGCAGGTTGTGTTGCTTATCCCAGGACCCCCAAAGCATCAAATACTCCATCTGGTTGTTTGCAGTTTTGGGAGCAGCGTGAATGTTATTCCCACAGAGCACCTATGGCTCAAGCTGTTCAGCACTGGTTTTCCACAGTGCTTTGCCAAAGTCTTTCTCTTTATTCACCTGAGCTACAAGCACCATCCTTTGAAGAAAAGTGTCTCTATACTTCTCTCCTCCCATATTACGCTGTAACATTCAGAAACAACGGCAGTCTCCTAAAGCAGTTACGCTACCTTGCAAACCACTAAAATTTTGAAAATGCTATACGTTTGAAAAATCTATTATTCATCCTTTCTGGGACCATATTTTATTTCATAATAAAGAGCCAACCAAACCAGAGGGTACTTTCATAAGCACTGTCACAAGACCTACAACAGGCTGCAAGCATAGCCCCTCTCATCTTCACTTGCTGCCCCCTTTCTCAGGCTGTAGCATAACTCCACCCATTGCAGTGGCAGGTATTTCTGCAGTAAACATCAGGCCTTAAGAAAGTGAAGGTGAGCACATTTCAAATAGTTTTTCCAGTCAGAGTGGCCTCAAGAGTGTTAGTGGGAAGCTGGCAGCTCGGAAGTGAAGGACTCCATATCCCATTATCAGTCTCACCACATCCTCCCTTTCAAGCACTCCTTGAAGAAGCCCAAGGCAATTGAGAGGATATTGAACCACTTCTGTTAAAGCTGGACTTCCTAAAGCTGACTGTGGTTTATTAAAAAAAAAAAAAAACCAGCACTGGAAGAGATTTAAAGAAAGCATAAATTGTAGTACCTTGGAAAGTACTGGAAAGAGAGTGTTGAGGTCCAGCAAGAGCATATAGTGTAATGTATTAAATATGGTATCCTACCACAAGCAGGGCTTTCTTTGGCTGCAGGAGATATGATGAAAAAGAGGGCTAAAAGAAGGTTAAGAGGCTCCAGATCCTCAATTACTTTGTAACAAAAGTGTCTTGGGATGATTTATGAGAGATTCAGGACTTTTATTTCTTCTGGGAAATGATTTTTTTAAATGGGAAACAATTCAGAATGCCTTAAAGCCCTATTTTTTTCCTGACTAAATGCATTTTGTACCTCCAAGTATCATGTGGCAAAATTAATAATAATAATAATAGTAACAATAATAACACCAACAACAGATCAGATGAAAAGCCTAACTTCTGTTGATGAAATATCTGCAGGACAGGCCTCTTATCACTGTGTGGTGGTTCAGGAAGGCAGTGATATGATCTCTGCATGTGGGACTGTTCTGCCAGGCGAGTTGTCAAAGGCCACAGTGCCTGCCTGGCTCCCCATGGCAGCAGAATTCCACACAAAGGCAGGTTGCTCTCCAGACATCTTAATCTCCCCAGGATGAAAGCAACCTTTCACAACAGCCACGGGCTATAGCCAAAGAGGGTGATTTAAGGTGACAGTCACTAGCCTTACCCTGCTTTGAAAAGCAACTGTATACAATAACCATATACACAGCCCATTTTTAAGGCTCATCAGTGCTTCCTGGGGTGTTAAAACTACTTTTGTTTGCTACAGTTTCATTCCTGTGTACCCCAAAAGAGCCAGCATCATGATGGGATATTAGCCGGATGCTTTTCATTGTGAAACATCATCAGCTGAGTCATTTACTGAATCCTAACATTTTTGCATCTGGACTGCAGGAAAACAGATGTACACAAGTGACTCTGAGGACTGAAATGACTCATGGCACTTTATGACTAGAGGAGACATGTGAGAAGGAAAGACAGCAGCTAGAACCTCTGAGCCCAGTGGGAGCCCACCGGGCTGGTAACATTTTTTTTGTTTTAACCAGAGCCCATCTCTCATGGAAGCTGCTGAAGGATGGCAAAATCTACTGCTGAGTGCCACTTTCTTACAGAGGCATTTCACCCTGTGTAAGGGCATCATAATAGCAATATAATTTCTTAGATGTGCAGCATGGCTCCTCACTCTAATATTGTCTTTTCTGTATATCAATGGGAGTTCTCAGCATATGAAAGAATAGTACCAGAAGCAAAATGTCATTTGCAGGTTGGGAGTATAAATTTGTCTCTAAGATTGATTAGAAATGAAATTTAAAAGATCCAGTGATTTACTGGTTCAGCCTACAGTCAAACTGCTCAATGCTGCAGTGCCAAAGAGTCAACTACTCTCGGCCATTTGCTTATCCTCTTAGAGCACCAAAATCAATCCCTGAAATGAAGTAAACATAGCTGCATTGATCTGGCAATGACCTAATTTTTGAAAGTCACTAAGAGGCTATAATGGTATTTTCATAAAATACAGCATTTGTTGGAGTGCTGACATGCAAGCAGTGGGAGAGTTATGTGATTGCTCTGATCAGTCTCAGCACTGGAGAGCAAACAGTAGCAGCAATTCCCCAGGGTGCAGAAGAGAGACAAGATCATAAAAAATCCTCAAGTGCTGTTCAATTAAATGTGATAGTCTTGATAGTGGCATGATTTTTCTGGATAGCTTTGACATCAGAACAAAAAGCTGTGCTGCTTTCCATTTCTTTCAGAAAGCTTAGAAAAACAGTGCCCTCTTTGTTTGTACAGCCTATTAATTTGCCCTTGGCAGCTTTCTTGAACTGAGACTCACTCAGCCTGATCAGGGCAAACCTATGTCAGGCGACCCCTGTTGTACCAAGGGTGAGGTGTGCCCAACTGCCAGAGACACCTGGACACACCTACACTGAGTTTCCTGCATCAACACAAGGGCTGGTGTCACCTCCTAGCAGTCACTGGAGATACAGAATGTGGTGGCATGAGACCTCCTGGATTCCTCAGGACATCCATGCACATACAGCTGGTGCAGCACAGGACTGACAAGAGGTCCCAAGGAGAAAGGGAGGGAAAGATTAAGGGATGCACATGGTACTAAATATTTATGCTCAACCAACTGAAGTGAGCAGTAAATGTTCTGCAAAGTTCCCAGAGAGTCCTGCTGTCTGCTCCTGGGTGTTCATAGAAATGCTTGTGGTGAAAGCAGGCACTCCTTGAGGCAAAGAGGGGGAATAACTCTGGAACACAGTGGCTGGGACACTCACAGGAATGCCAGCCCCTGTAGATATTCATCTAGGTGTGGACAGAAACCTGGTGTCTCCAGCTAAATTTCTCACCTCTTTACCTACACTTCAATGTTGATTTGTATTTCCTCTCACTCTCCCCTGTTTCTTTTTTTCCATTTTCCCAGCCTTTTCCCTCTATTCACACATTCATGTTCCCTCTCCCTTTCAGCAGCTCTTTCTTGGGAAGCATGGTTCAGGCAATCAGCACAGTAGTCCTAGGTGTCAATCCAGATTGGAGACTAGTCTTCAGCCTCAGAGTGACAAAGCCAAAGATACACATGCACCTTTCTTCAGCCACTTCCCTTTTGGCTGACTCTCTGCTCAGCTTTTGGGCCTTTTCAGATTTTCTGCCCTAGATAAGGTGCCCAGAAGCTCCTTAGGTGCTGCTGGGGAAGCCGGGCATGTGTGGAGATAACACTCATGGGGCTCTTCTTCAGTCAGCTTCATAGTGGTGCTGCTTCTTCACATGGCCCAAATGTGCCTCTCCTCATTTTCCTTTACCTTTTAGCAGTTCTTTTGGGTCACTCANAGCAGCTCTTTCTTGGGAAGCATGGTTCAGGCAATCAGCACAGTAGTCCTAGGTGTCAATCCAGATTGGAGACTAGTCTTCAGCCTCAGAGTGACAAAGCCAAAGATACACATGCACCTTTCTTCAGCCACTTCCCTTTTGGCTGACTCTCTGCTCAGCTTTTGGGCCTTTTCAGATTTTCTGCCCTAGATAAGGTGCCCAGAAGCTCCTTAGGTGCTGCTGGGGAAGCCGGGCATGTGTGGAGATAACACTCATGGGGCTCTTCTTCAGTCAGCTTCATAGTGGTGCTGCTTCTTCACATGGCCCAAATGTGCCTCTCCTCATTTTCAAGTCTTTACCTTTTAGCAGTTCTTTTGGGTCACACAAAAGATTTTAGGGGGGGCATATGGACCAAATACTTAAAGGACGTAGGTGGATACTACCAAGTTGAGCAAAGCACTCAGGTAGATGAAGTTGACTCCATCCTACATCCCTTATTAAACTGTACAGTAGCTTATGTCCTGGAAATCAGTATTTATCTAAGAAGCCCTTTTATGGCTTTCCTAAGGTATTCATTATTTAGCTTTTAAAATTTCTATTTCCAAGACAAGCTGTCTGATTCACTGTTACTTCAGCTGCGGAAACAACTTCCTTCCAGTACTACAGGTTGTCATAGCCCTCTATTACTATACCACATTTTGTGTTTTACCAGATTGGGCATGGAGCACCTGCTTGCAGAGCCTCAGCAGGGTGCCTTGGAAAATCATCCCTTCAGTTCTCTGTTTAAATGACTCCATCCCTAACAATCCAGATTTAGTAAAACACTTTTTTTCAAAGGTTTGATTCTGGCTACCCAAAACAATTACTGCTTTTTCTTTCGGTATTACCTTCTGGATACCTTACTATTCCTCTTTGGAGTTGCTTTTCCGTGCTGGCTTTCTGTGTCCTGCATTAAGTTTGCTCTATTCTGCCCTGGAGGCCACAGGTTTACTTTGTAATTATAAGTCGTTGTTGTCTTTCTTTGAGTTCTCTCCAATGTAGCAATACCTCCCTATTTTTAATTGACTTGGCAGAGAAAATATATTAGCCTGAAATGCACCACAGATTACAAGATCATTATTTTTTCCAATTTTGCCTGAGCAAGAACAAGGTAGATTTTTGATCAACTGGCTAAAGCTCAGATCCCCTTCCAAGTCAGATCAAGAGCATTGCCTGCCCTCTGAACAAAAAATCCAAAAAATTTGGATAGTGAGGCAGCCACAAGCACTATAATTCCTCCTGCAACATGGGCTTCTGCAAGGTCATTGAAGCCAAAGGACTAATAATCCTAGAATCCCAGAATGATTTAAGTTGGGTGGGAGCTTAAAGATCATTAAATCCAACCCTTTGCCACAGGCAGGGACATCTCCCACTAGACCAACTTGCTCAAAGCCCCATCCATACTGGCCTTGAACACTTCCAGGGATGGAGCAGCCACAGCCTCTCTCGGCAACCTGTTCAGGTGCCTCAGCTGCTTGACATTTAAGAATTTCTTCCTAATATCTGATGCAAACCTACCCTCTTTCAGCTTGAAGCCATTCCACCTTGTCCTGTCACTACATGCCCTTGTAAAAAGTGCCTTTGCTTGTAAAAAGCGGCCCCTTTTAGGTACTGCAAGGCTGCTTTAAGGTTTCCCTAACATCTCCTCGAATCCTCTCCTCTTGAAAATTCCAATTCTCTCAACCTGTCTTCATAGGAGATGTGCTCCAGCCCTCTGATCATCTTCATGGCCCGACTCCGGACTTGCTCCAACAGCTTCATGTCCTTCCTGTGCTGGGGGTTCCAGAGCTGGACACAGTGCTCCAGGTGGGATCTCAGGAGAGCAGAGTGGGAGAGAATCACCTCCTTTGACCTGTTGGTCACAGTTCTTGTGATGAAACCCAGGATCTGTTCAGCTTTCTGGGCCACAGCTCATGGTCCTGTATCATGTTGAACTTCTTGTCAACCAACATCTCCAAATCCTTTTCCTCAGGGCTGCTCTCAATCCATTCTCTGCTCAGCCTGAATTTGTGCTTAGGATTGCCTGGATCCAGGTGCAGGACCTTGCACTTGGCTATGTTGAATTTCGTGGAGTTCACATGGGCCACCTCTCAAGCATGCCAAGGTCCCTTTGGATGACATCCCTTTCCTCCAACGTGTCAATTGCACCAGAGATCTTGGTGTCATCGGCAAACTTGCTGGGGGTGTGCTCAATCCCACCTCTCATGTTGCTGACAAAGACAAATAGTGCCTGTCCCAATACTGACCCCTGAGAAACACCACGCATCGCTGCTCTCCACTTGGACATTGAGCTGCAATGGTTGCCTGCAACTCTTTCAGTGTGACCATTCAGACCATTCCTTCTGCACCAAATGGTCCATCAATCAAATCCAGGTCTCTCCAGTTCAAAACAAAGATATAATGCAGGACACTGCCAAATGCTTTGCACAAATCCAGGTAGATGATGTCAGTTGCTCCTCCTTTGTCTACCAAAGTTGTAACCCCCTCATAAAAGGCCATCAAATGTGTCAGGCATGATTTGCCCTTAGTGAAACCATCACCTGTCACCAATCATCTTCTTATTTTAATATGTGCTTTATAGCATATTTTCCAGGAGGCTCTGCTCCGTGATCTTTCTGGGCACAGAAATGATACTGATTTATCTATAATTCCCAGGTCTTTCTTTTTTTCCACTCTTTTAATAATGGGAGTCAACATCAAATCAGTTGATGTTTTCAAGTCATGAAACCTTGCCAGAGTGACATGACTTCTCAAATATGTTGCACAGTGGCTTTATCTACCACTTCCCTCGGGACCTGTGGGTGCCTGTTATCAGGTCACATGGACTTCTGCACTTTCAGGTTCCTTAGATGGTCTTAAACCTGATTTTCTCTGGTGAGCAGTTTTTGTTCTCCTGGTTCCCACCTTTTCCCTCTGCAACCTGGGCAGTGTGGCTGGAGCCCTTGTCAGGGAAGACGGAAGGAAAAACAGTCACTGAGTGTCTCAGCCTTCTCCACATCCCAGGTAACCAAGTCTCCAATTTTATTCTGGAGAGGGCCTACAATTTTCTTAGTTTGCTTTTTATCACTGACATACCTATAGATTTTTTTGTTGCCTTTGATTTCCTGGCCAGATTTAATTCTATCAGGGCTTTATCTCTTCCAACCTGATCCCTGTCTGCTCAGGCAATCTCTCTGCATTGCTCCAAGGCTACCTGTTCTTGTTTCCACTCTCTGACCTGTCCTTGTTTCCACCCTCTGTAGGCTTTCTTTTATGTTTGAATTTGCCCAGGGGCTCCTTTGTTCATCCATGCAGGCCTCCTGAGGGTTTTGCCTCACTTCTTCTTTTTTGGGATGCATGACTCCTGAGCTTGGAGGGATCCTTGAATATTGGCAAGCTTTCTTGGGCACCTCTCCCTCTAGGGCATCATCCTGTGGTGCTCTAACAAGTAAATCCCCAAAGAGGGAAAAGTCTGCTCTCCAGAAGTTCAGGGTAATAAGCTTGTGCTGAACATTTCTCCGCACCCTAAGGCTTTTTAAAACTCCACCATTTCATGGTCACGGCAGCCAAGGCTGCCCTTTTGAGATTCACATTCCTCAACAACTTCTCCTTGTTGAGAACAAGGTCCAGCTTAGCACTCTTTGTTCTTAGCTGCTCTGTCATTTGGAGAAGGAAATGATCATCAATGCATTCCAGGATCCTCCTACATTGCTTATGTTCTGCTATGATTTGTCCCTCCAACAGATATTGTAGTGGTTGAAGTTCCCCATGAGGAATGAGAAACTTGTATGTGAGGCTGCTCCTACCTGTCTACAAGGGGTTTATTAATTAGGAATTCAAATAATTAGAGTCTAATAAAAAACATAAGCAAAAGAGTGAATGAATTTTAATATATTACACCTCAAGCAGAAAATATATTACTGGACACTTTTCTAAACTACTTTGTTATTGATTATAATGCGTCCTATTCCTACAATTACTTGTCTGTGCTTTTACTTTAATCTCAGTGATTAAAAAGGAAAGACATAAAAATGTATTAACGTTGTTGCAATTTTGAGGAAGTTACTTGTAGTAAAACATACTGGATCATCCTAATAGTTTTACTGAATAACATGAAAGCCACACCCACAGTGGATTAGCTCTTTTACTCAAATGGGAAAGGACGGATGGTTGGATGGATGGATGGGTGGA
>VZTR01017687.1:71149-110152 GCA_013400775.1 Chaetops frenatus | reverse complement strand
GGACAAAGTTGATAAAACAAAAGTTTTACAGCACTGAGTGCATAACCTTTGCTGGAGGGCAGAGGCACAAAGGCACAAAGCTGATCTCATGCCTTTTATATGTCTTGGATGTCACTCAAGAGCACATGGGTAGTTACTATCAATCAGGGGGCTGATCAGCCCGGCTCCTCCCCTAGTCTGCCTACTTAGAGTATGCTCAGTTTGATCACCCTGGCTCCTCCCCAGGACCACCCACTTAGAGCATGCTCAGTTCTCAGACAGGGAGCAGCCCCGGTTTGATTGTCACCTTTTAGAACCTTCCAAGAAGGTCCTAGTCCCCCCACTTGCTGCCCATCAGCCATTTTATTAGGGCAAACCTTTACAACAAATATTACAACAATCTCTAATTTACACAATCAAACATCACCAGCTAATTACAAACATCACTGTACAATGAAATAGTCTCTAAAACGTATGACATATAGTCTGCAAAAGCCAATCCTAAAACATTCATCTACCACATGTTTAATTTCCTCTGTAGCTCTCCCAAAGCCCAGTGATGCCCCTTTGTGTCCTTGAAATGCCCTCTCCTGAGGTAACCTATGCCAAGGTCTCACCCACGCAGCAAGGTCAGGGTGGGGGTGTAAGGTTCAAATTTTTTTCCCGTGCTTTGCGGGTATCTTGCTTTGTTAATAAGGATTTTTACTTTTCTCTCACTTTTATCCACGGGTATTCATTCTTCTCACTGGCATAAAAGGGATTATTGGAGCCCTTCTCTTTAGAGGAAACACTCATTCCAGGGCGTTTTCTCCTAAAATTTGTCTCTAAACTGAGACACCCCTCTCTCTCAAGCAGGGGAGCACTTCCTCCAAATACCAGGGACTGGTCTGTACTGGCAGGGCATGGGACACTTCTTTAAATTTCTGGACATACTTGGACAGTCTTTTCACAGCTGAGATGCAGGCCCATAGGAGAAGAGAAACTTTCTCCATCTTGCCGGAGGTGGGCAACCAAGTTATCCACTATTTTTTCTCTTTCTGTCCGTGCCATCACTGCCAATGAATTGGCATATGACAATGGTGCACTCTCTAGAATCTTATGCCACATGAGTTGTGCACACTGGACTTCATCTGGATCTATAAGGGACTGCTTCTTATTTGAATCCCTATAGAGTACTACCCTGTTGGAACAAAAGTAGAAGGTTAAACTGAAAATAAACTGAATTTTAATGGCTTCACCATCTTAAAAATACAAACACAGATTGCCAAGATAGGCAACGACACATTTAAAATATAAGAAGTGAAAACACCTGCACAAAGGCAAAATTTTGCACATAAGCAAAGCACAGCTAATGAAAAAACATTTTTCAAAGAGGTCAAAGCACACGTCCATAACCGCCTCACTTGTCCCATCAGTCCCACAGAACCCCATATTTTATGGCTATGGATTTCAGCCTTTTGGATGAAAAATTTTCTATTTTGCAACAGGAAGGCACACAGCTTACAATTTACTAGCCAGCTATGTTCCCTGCTTGAACAAATTTGTGTTTCATTATGAACCAAAATATAGTCAAGCTTTCAAACACTCTTTCTATTAATCTGGTGTACTTATGAGCTGGTCTGCCTGGAGAATGGAGCAGCACAGGTCCTAAAGAACCTAAATTGCTCAGTGTC
This sequence comes from Chaetops frenatus, assembly GCA_013400775.1. Classification (NCBI taxonomy): domain Eukaryota; kingdom Metazoa; phylum Chordata; class Aves; order Passeriformes; family Picathartidae; genus Chaetops; species Chaetops frenatus. The sequence goes on along the minus strand of VZTR01017687.1, from coordinate 108,500 downwards.
CTCTTGCTCACTCTCTCCTCCTGGCCTCTGTTGCATTTTTTGTCTTTTAAGTAACACTATGGGATATCTACCATATCTGTCTCAAAGACTGAGGAGGCTGGTGTGCTTTACTGGATGGAGGAGCCCTGGAGAGGCACCATCTAGAGAATAATACTGCCCATTGATTTATCCATAACCGGGTGAGAGCAACAGCCTCATCCCTGTTTTTACTCTATGTGGGTCTGTTTGGAGTTCTGTTACCCCATTGGTTCTTTGGCCTGTTGGCCGTTCATTCCCCCTGTACCCCTGTTGGATTGTATCCCTTTTCATATTCCCGGGCTACACCTTTCTTCCCACCTACCCTATGTTCCCATTGGCTCATGCCCTTAATCCCCTCCCCTTTGATACCCACATTAAAAACATGTGCAGCCCTCAGATCTCTGCTCTTGTCCCTGGTTCCCTTTTAGAGTGCAGGCTAGTAAACCTCACCTGGGATTTCCACAGAAGAACCTCTCCTGCCTCCGTCTTGTCATTCAGCTAACATATTGCCGCGTGTGCCTCAAGCCCGTGCCCACTCGTCTGCTGACTGGAGCACCTCTGACACTTGGAGAGCTTACGGGAAGGTCACGTGCAGACAGCTCGAGCTGTGACACAACAAAAGTTCACAGGCCAGTTTCATCTCTGTAAACATCTAGACTGTAAACATCAACAGCAAAATGCATCAGGGATGAAATGCTGGGTGATGGAGGCAAGTCACTTTTTTCACAAGACACTCTGACATCATTGCTTACTATGTAAGAACAGACAATGAAAAACTTAAAACAAGCATACAAGCAACAGGTATAAGTTTTGCAAATTACTTACAAATTAAACCATCCATATCAATATTTTCTACAAGCAGCAAAGGAATAACTTGGAAATGTCTTTGTTTTCCAATATGCAGACTGCAGTTCTCCCCCGCTCTCTCTCCCAAAATTCAGAGCTGACACAGTGGCAAATCCTTTCACGATACATACATCACATTTTACAGCCATGACACTCTGTAAGCTGGACATGCCTGTTGAAAAATGACACATCACAGCAAAGCATGTCAGGAAATACAAAAATGCAGAACTACAAACTGAGGTTAATAGCCAATGTGGCTTCACTTGATATCTTTATCAAATGTTTTCACCCAGATCTTTGTGAATAACGTGCAGGCAGAAATGCCAGCTCCCAGGCAAACTGGAGATATCTTTCCCCAAGCCTATAGTCAGTTTTGCAATAAATAGCCACTAAGCATTTGGCAGCTTCTAATATTTCTCTTCTTTAGACAACTGCCACTTTGATAAAGGTATCTCCAATAAGCAAATCTGCCTGCAGGAGTCACTCCACTTTTCCCTATTCACAGACTTGGAGGAATGAAAAATTAAATTTGATCAGGTCTGTATTTGAAAGTTCACGACCCTGAGCTGGAAATCACTAGAGGCTAGTAGGGTATTCTGGCAAAATATTGCTGCCTGTTGGCCCTGTGCTTATGTTCTGCCCTAGACATGTGCTGTTGACCATGGTTATTAGAGGGGACTCTGGGCCAGATATACTGTCAGTCTGATTCAATTGGAGTCTAGATATATTCTTATGTCAAGTAATACTTAACTGTTATAGTGGTAAGTTCTGGATACAATTTCACAGAGCAAGCTGGCTATGAAATGCCTAAGAAAATTATTAATCACAACAGCAGAGTAGTTAAAGATCTTCTGCAGCAATTCTGGCACTTTAAGAATTCTTTAAATTGCCAGATACTGGCTTTCTATTTCACCACTTCATATTTTTATATAAATACTAAGCTGATAATATATTTACTTCACATGCTATTCTTCCATAGCAGCTTGATAGAATCCCAGGAGCTGAATGCCAAGAACAGGTTAGTTTTGTGCTTCTAATTCAGCTACTAATCACTAACAGACACAGATCACATTCTGGCAACTGTCTAGGGTAAAAGCTTATTAAAAATATACCTATCAGCATAACTTAAATTTATTCCTTACAGATACTTAGAGATACTGCATAGGCTGTGATTAAGGCAAAGAAAGTATGGCAATATATCATCTTTTTCCACCGTCTTATGTGCAACTTATTTATTAAGTGTTCACACAGTATGTCAGTTAGACACCAAAAGAGAAAATCTGCAGCAGCAGCAGCTGCGAGCAAAGCTAGAATCTAAGTTGACACATTTCAAAATTTAATTTCTGGACTTTAAAAGTCATTTGGCTCAATCCAGGACTCTATATAGCAGTTAAGTCTCCTATTGAAAAAATAAATATTCTCGTTAGAACACATTTGTCAGTGATGCAGCTGCTGTTAGACAACAAGAGGAAACATATTTTATTTTTGAATATATGGCATGCAGAGTCCTTGCTTCTCTCTTTCTCATCTCAATAAATTTGCCACCATTAGGATAAATCATGAGAAGTTGCAAGGACACAAAATTCTCTTCCAATTACATACATAAAAAGATCGTTTATTTATTCATCCCAAGTTGATTTGTAAGGCTTTCATAAAAGCTTGGAATTATGATCTTTTCTATTCCAGATGGAAAATGTTTTATTAGAATAATTCAAGACAAGACTTCACTTTCAATTAGTAAAATGTGAGAATGTCACATAAAAACCAATAAGCAGATTCTGGCCAGAGCACTGGTATACCTGGTTCTGGCTGGAGTCACCTGACCACGTTCTTTTGGCATGTATTTTGAGTGTCTTGCATTTAAACTGTGCAAGAGCAAGTCAAAGGCAGGAGTCACAGAAATAGCCACTAAATACATAAAGGTAACATATTTGACTATAAAACTCTGCTTTTCTAAGCTGGAAATCTTTTTGCTGAGCTTGAGACTGCACTGTATGACTGACGTGAAGTTTTGGTCGCAGGTTACGTGTGAACAATCCAGAACCTCCTGACTTCTTCATAAATTTCTATCTTGTGTATTTTGTCCTTGCCCACACAAGCTAGAAAATTAAGGAAAACGTGCACAATGATTAGGAAAACACAGTGCAATTCAGGAACCATTCAAGAAAATCATGGTTAAATTACCTATGCGTTATATCCAGAGACGACCCAAACAATTACTGCTGAAGAATTTATACCATTAACTTATCACAAATTTTCAAAGGCAGGTGGATTTGCTCTTCCTGTTCAAATAATTTAATAGAATTCTTGCTATTGGCAATCAAATTAGTATTATTTTATTCCATCTTGAGATTATTTCAGAGCTTCGTTAGAGCTCTAAAACTGTAGAACACTGTGTGCTCTGTGGATAAAAAGACCAGAGAACAGTTAACAATTCTAGGGATTTGTGTCTCTCTTCTAGATTGGTCAGGGTAATATGTGAGCTCCTGTAAAATCCTTTTACAAAAGGATCATAATTAACTTGAAAGGATTCCCTGTCTTCACCAGGTGTTAATTTCAAAGAATCACAGAATCAGTTAGATTGTAAGAGATCTGTGAGATTATTGCATCAAACTTTGGACCAAACCCCACCTTGTTAACCAGACCAGAGCACAGAGTGCCACATCCAGTTGCTCCTTGAACACCTTCAGAGATGGTGGCTCCACCAACTCCCTGGGTAGTGCCTTCCAATGTTTAAGAATCCTTTCTGTGAAGAAATTCCTCCTGATGTCCAACTAAACCTCCCTGGCACAGCTTAAGACTGTGTCCTCTTGTCCTGTCACTGGTTGTCTGTGAGAAGAGCCTGACTCCCACCTGGCTACAACCTCCTGTCAGGAAGGTGTAGAGGGTGACAAGGTTCCCCCTGGGCCTCCTTTGCTCAAGACTGAGTCCTCCCCAGTTCCCTCGGTTCTCTCAGCCACTTCTCATCAGACTTATTCTCTAATGAGAAATAAGANCTTTTTCCACCGTCTTATGTGCAACTTATTTATTAAGTGTTCACACAGTATGTCAGTTAGACACCAAAAGAGAAAATCTGCAGCAGCAGCAGCTGCGAGCAAAGCTAGAATCTAAGTTGACACATTTCAAAATTTAATTTCTGGACTTTAAAAGTCATTTGGCTCAATCCAGGACTCTATATAGCAGTTAAGTCTCCTATTGAAAAAATAAATATTCTCGTTAGAACACATTTGTCAGTGATGCAGCTGCTGTTAGACAACAAGAGGAAACATATTTTATTTTTGAATATATGGCATGCAGAGTCCTTGCTTCTCTCTTTCTCATCTCAATAAATTTGCCACCATTAGGATAAATCATGAGAAGTTGCAAGGACACAAAATTCTCTTCCAATTACATACATAAAAAGATCGTTTATTTATTCATCCCAAGTTGATTTGTAAGGCTTTCATAAAAGCTTGGAATTATGATCTTTTCTATTCCAGATGGAAAATGTTTTATTAGAATAATTCAAGACAAGACTTCACTTTCAATTAGTAAAATGTGAGAATGTCACATAAAAACCAATAAGCAGATTCTGGCCAGAGCACTGGTATACCTGGTTCTGGCTGGAGTCACCTGACCACGTTCTTTTGGCATGTATTTTGAGTGTCTTGCATTTAAACTGTGCAAGAGCAAGTCAAAGGCAGGAGTCACAGAAATAGCCACTAAATACATAAAGGTAACATATTTGACTATAAAACTCTGCTTTTCTAAGCTGGAAATCTTTTTGCTGAGCTTGAGACTGCACTGTATGACTGACGTGAAGTTTTGGTCGCAGGTTACGTGTGAACAATCCAGAACCTCCTGACTTCTTCATAAATTTCTATCTTGTGTATTTTGTCCTTGCCCACACAAGCTAGAAAATTAAGGAAAACGTGCACAATGATTAGGAAAACACAGTGCAATTCAGGAACCATTCAAGAAAATCATGGTTAAATTACCTATGCGTTATATCCAGAGACGACCCAAACAATTACTGCTGAAGAATTTATACCATTAACTTATCACAAATTTTCAAAGGCAGGTGGATTTGCTCTTCCTGTTCAAATAATTTAATAGAATTCTTGCTATTGGCAATCAAATTAGTATTATTTTATTCCATCTTGAGATTATTTCAGAGCTTCGTTAGAGCTCTAAAACTGTAGAACACTGTGTGCTCTGTGGATAAAAAGACCAGAGAACAGTTAACAATTCTAGGGATTTGTGTCTCTCTTCTAGATTGGTCAGGGTAATATGTGAGCTCCTGTAAAATCCTTTTACAAAAGGATCATAATTAACTTGAAAGGATTCCCTGTCTTCACCAGGTGTTAATTTCAAAGAATCACAGAATCAGTTAGATTGTAAGAGATCTGTGAGATTATTGCATCAAACTTTGGACCAAACCCCACCTTGTTAACCAGACCAGAGCACAGAGTGCCACATCCAGTTGCTCCTTGAACACCTTCAGAGATGGTGGCTCCACCAACTCCCTGGGTAGTGCCTTCCAATGTTTAAGAATCCTTTCTGTGAAGAAATTCCTCCTGATGTCCAACTAAACCTCCCTGGCACAGCTTAAGACTGTGTCCTCTTGTCCTGTCACTGGTTGTCTGTGAGAAGAGCCTGACTCCCACCTGGCTACAACCTCCTGTCAGGAAGGTGTAGAGGGTGACAAGGTTCCCCCTGGGCCTCCTTTGCTCAAGACTGAGTCCTCCCCAGTTCCCTCGGTTCTCTCAGCCACTTCTCATCAGACTTATTCTCTAATGAGAAATAAGAGTCTCTAGACTCTTAAACAACTTCTTTTCTCTTCTCTGGACTTGCTCCAGCACCTCAATGTCCTTCTGGAATTGAGAGGCCCAGAAATGGACACAGTACTCGAGGTGTGGCCTTAGCAGTGCCCAGCACAGAAGAACAATCATTGCCCTAGTCCTGACGGCTNAATCTAAGTTGACACATTTCAAAATTTAATTTCTGGACTTTAAAAGTCATTTGGCTCAATCCAGGACTCTATATAGCAGTTAAGTCTCCTATTGAAAAAATAAATATTCTCGTTAGAACACATTTGTCAGTGATGCAGCTGCTGTTAGACAACAAGAGGAAACATATTTTATTTTTGAATATATGGCATGCAGAGTCCTTGCTTCTCTCTTTCTCATCTCAATAAATTTGCCACCATTAGGATAAATCATGAGAAGTTGCAAGGACACAAAATTCTCTTCCAATTACATACATAAAAAGATCGTTTATTTATTCATCCCAAGTTGATTTGTAAGGCTTTCATAAAAGCTTGGAATTATGATCTTTTCTATTCCAGATGGAAAATGTTTTATTAGAATAATTCAAGACAAGACTTCACTTTCAATTAGTAAAATGTGAGAATGTCACATAAAAACCAATAAGCAGATTCTGGCCAGAGCACTGGTATACCTGGTTCTGGCTGGAGTCACCTGACCACGTTCTTTTGGCATGTATTTTGAGTGTCTTGCATTTAAACTGTGCAAGAGCAAGTCAAAGGCAGGAGTCACAGAAATAGCCACTAAATACATAAAGGTAACATATTTGACTATAAAACTCTGCTTTTCTAAGCTGGAAATCTTTTTGCTGAGCTTGAGACTGCACTGTATGACTGACGTGAAGTTTTGGTCGCAGGTTACGTGTGAACAATCCAGAACCTCCTGACTTCTTCATAAATTTCTATCTTGTGTATTTTGTCCTTGCCCACACAAGCTAGAAAATTAAGGAAAACGTGCACAATGATTAGGAAAACACAGTGCAATTCAGGAACCATTCAAGAAAATCATGGTTAAATTACCTATGCGTTATATCCAGAGACGACCCAAACAATTACTGCTGAAGAATTTATACCATTAACTTATCACAAATTTTCAAAGGCAGGTGGATTTGCTCTTCCTGTTCAAATAATTTAATAGAATTCTTGCTATTGGCAATCAAATTAGTATTATTTTATTCCATCTTGAGATTATTTCAGAGCTTCGTTAGAGCTCTAAAACTGTAGAACACTGTGTGCTCTGTGGATAAAAAGACCAGAGAACAGTTAACAATTCTAGGGATTTGTGTCTCTCTTCTAGATTGGTCAGGGTAATATGTGAGCTCCTGTAAAATCCTTTTACAAAAGGATCATAATTAACTTGAAAGGATTCCCTGTCTTCACCAGGTGTTAATTTCAAAGAATCACAGAATCAGTTAGATTGTAAGAGATCTGTGAGATTATTGCATCAAACTTTGGACCAAACCCCACCTTGTTAACCAGACCAGAGCACAGAGTGCCACATCCAGTTGCTCCTTGAACACCTTCAGAGATGGTGGCTCCACCAACTCCCTGGGTAGTGCCTTCCAATGTTTAAGAATCCTTTCTGTGAAGAAATTCCTCCTGATGTCCAACTAAACCTCCCTGGCACAGCTTAAGACTGTGTCCTCTTGTCCTGTCACTGGTTGTCTGTGAGAAGAGCCTGACTCCCACCTGGCTACAACCTCCTGTCAGGAAGGTGTAGAGGGTGACAAGGTTCCCCCTGGGCCTCCTTTGCTCAAGACTGAGTCCTCCCCAGTTCCCTCGGTTCTCTCAGCCACTTCTCATCAGACTTATTCTCTAATGAGAAATAAGAGTCTCTAGACTCTTAAACAACTTCTTTTCTCTTCTCTGGACTTGCTCCAGCACCTCAATGTCCTTCTGGAATTGAGAGGCCCAGAAATGGCCACCGTACTCGAGGTGTGGCCTTAGCAGTGCCCAGCACAGAAGAACAATCATTGCCCTAGTCCTGACGGCTACACTACTGCTGATACAGGCCAGGTGCCATTGGCCTTCTTGCCCACCTAGGCACAATTGGGCTCAGGTTCAGCTGCTGTCAATCAGCTTCCCAGCTCTTTCCACAGCTGGGAGCTGCAGGGGATTAGTCTGGCCAAAGTGTACAACCCAGCACTTGATCCTGTTTAACCTCATGACAGTGGTCTCAGCCAATCAATCCAGCCTGTCCAGGGCCCTCTGCAGCCTTCCTGCCCTCCAGCAGATCTGCACTCTGACCCAGCTTGGCATTATCCATGGGTAGGCTCANATTAGGATAAATCATGAGAAGTTGCAAGGACACAAAATTCTCTTCCAATTACATACATAAAAAGATCGTTTATTTATTCATCCCAAGTTGATTTGTAAGGCTTTCATAAAAGCTTGGAATTATGATCTTTTCTATTCCAGATGGAAAATGTTTTATTAGAATAATTCAAGACAAGACTTCACTTTCAATTAGTAAAATGTGAGAATGTCACATAAAAACCAATAAGCAGATTCTGGCCAGAGCACTGGTATACCTGGTTCTGGCTGGAGTCACCTGACCACGTTCTTTTGGCATGTATTTTGAGTGTCTTGCATTTAAACTGTGCAAGAGCAAGTCAAAGGCAGGAGTCACAGAAATAGCCACTAAATACATAAAGGTAACATATTTGACTATAAAACTCTGCTTTTCTAAGCTGGAAATCTTTTTGCTGAGCTTGAGACTGCACTGTATGACTGACGTGAAGTTTTGGTCGCAGGTTACGTGTGAACAATCCAGAACCTCCTGACTTCTTCATAAATTTCTATCTTGTGTATTTTGTCCTTGCCCACACAAGCTAGAAAATTAAGGAAAACGTGCACAATGATTAGGAAAACACAGTGCAATTCAGGAACCATTCAAGAAAATCATGGTTAAATTACCTATGCGTTATATCCAGAGACGACCCAAACAATTACTGCTGAAGAATTTATACCATTAACTTATCACAAATTTTCAAAGGCAGGTGGATTTGCTCTTCCTGTTCAAATAATTTAATAGAATTCTTGCTATTGGCAATCAAATTAGTATTATTTTATTCCATCTTGAGATTATTTCAGAGCTTCGTTAGAGCTCTAAAACTGTAGAACACTGTGTGCTCTGTGGATAAAAAGACCAGAGAACAGTTAACAATTCTAGGGATTTGTGTCTCTCTTCTAGATTGGTCAGGGTAATATGTGAGCTCCTGTAAAATCCTTTTACAAAAGGATCATAATTAACTTGAAAGGATTCCCTGTCTTCACCAGGTGTTAATTTCAAAGAATCACAGAATCAGTTAGATTGTAAGAGATCTGTGAGATTATTGCATCAAACTTTGGACCAAACCCCACCTTGTTAACCAGACCAGAGCACAGAGTGCCACATCCAGTTGCTCCTTGAACACCTTCAGAGATGGTGGCTCCACCAACTCCCTGGGTAGTGCCTTCCAATGTTTAAGAATCCTTTCTGTGAAGAAATTCCTCCTGATGTCCAACTAAACCTCCCTGGCACAGCTTAAGACTGTGTCCTCTTGTCCTGTCACTGGTTGTCTGTGAGAAGAGCCTGACTCCCACCTGGCTACAACCTCCTGTCAGGAAGGTGTAGAGGGTGACAAGGTTCCCCCTGGGCCTCCTTTGCTCAAGACTGAGTCCTCCCCAGTTCCCTCGGTTCTCTCAGCCGCTTCTCATCAGACTTATTCTCTAATGAGAAATAAGAGTCTCTAGACTCTTAAACAACTTCTTTTCTCTTCTCTGGACTTGCTCCAGCACCTCAATGTCCTTCTGGAATTGAGAGGCCCAGAAATGGACACAGTACTCGAGGTGTGGCCTTAGCAGTGCCCAGCACAGAAGAACAATCATTGCCCTAGTCCTGACGGCTACACTACTGCTGATACAGGCCAGGTGCCATTGGCCTTCTTGCCCACCTAGGCACAATTGGGCTCAGGTTCAGCTGCTGTCAATCAGCTTCCCAGCTCTTTCCACAGCTGGGAGCTGCAGGGGATTAGTCTGGCCAAAGTGTACAACCCAGCACTTGATCCTGTTTAACCTCATGACAGTGGTCTCAGCCAATCAATCCAGCCTGTCCAGGGCCCTCTGCAGCCTTCCTGCCCTCCAGCAGATCTGCACTCTGACCCAGCTTGGCATTATCCATGGGTAGGCTCAATTTCCTCATCCAGATCATCAATAAAGATATTAAACAGCACTGCCCCCAATACTGAACCCTGGAGGACTCCAGTACTGACCAGCTGCCAACAGGATTTAACTCCATGCACCACCACTCCATTGGCCAGGCTATCAGCCAGTTTTTAACCAAGTGAAGATGCACCTGTCCAAGCCATGGGCTGCCAGGTTCTCCAGGAGAATGCTGTGACAGACAGTATCAAAGGCTTTGCTGAAGTCTCAGTAGATACATCCACAGCCTTTCTCTCATCTATTTGGCAGGTCCCCTGGTCATAAAAGAAGATCAGATTGGTCAGGGAGGACTTGCCTTTCCTAAATCTGTGCTGACTGTTTCTGATCCTTTGGCCACCCTGTAGGTTCAGCTTGGTCACACTTAGGATGATCTGTTCCTTAACCTTGACAGGCACCAAGGTCAGGCTGACAGGCCTGGAGTTTCCTGGAGACTCCTTCCAGTCCTTCTTGTTGGATTGGCATCACATTGGCACCTTCAGTCATCTGGGACCTCCCCAGTGTGCCAGAACTAGATAATGGAGAGCATTTTAAGCTTCCATTTGAAGGAGGCAGCCATAATGGTAACATGTCATGAGAAATAGGGTATTCACCCTACTTTCTTACAGACTGTGGCCATTTGGTTTACATTTGGCATCAACAAACGTTACAATTGGAAGGATTTTAAGTGTTTCTTAAATACTCGTCATAACCTATATATTATACTCAACCCTTATCAGGTAATATCATTCATATACTGATATTGTAATTGCACACCTTAATGTAAAATGTTGCAATATTTTGAGAGATTAAAATAGAAGTATCTCGTCAGAAAAATACTGGCCTGTAAAAATATGTATTACATATGTATCTGTGGATAAACATAAAATAATCTTAACAGTTAATAAGCACCTTCAACAAGAAGGCTAAAACAGTCCTACACGCTAAATTTTCAATTAGCTCCCCTATTTAATAATTTCAAAAGTTTTATTTGCAAGTTGATTTTCTGTCTCATCAATGAGATTAAGTCAGTCAGGCTCTTTTTCCCAGAAAGTCTAAATGCATCTGTGAATGCTGCCAGCATTATTAAAAAGTTCAGCATGACCTGAACTCCCTGAGGAGAAAAACAAAAACATTACTTTAATAACATTGGTTTTATCCAAAAGCTCAGAGTGCTTCATACTACATTCATTAACTCTCCCAACAACTCTGTGAGAGCAGTAGGTATTATTGTAATTTTGCAGATGGCAGAAGAGATTAACAGTGTGTGCAGAGCCAAAGAGCAGCTGAGGGGCAAGGACAGGTCTCGTGATGTACAGGGCTACTCTGACCCGCTGCTCTTGCATATTGGAAATTAAATAGATCACAGTTGAGTGTGGATGCCCTGGAAGGGCACTCCCTAGGCTTTGGCTTCTACCATGGAAGCCCAAGACCCAGATGTCAGTTACCCCAGTTACATCCCCTCTCTTTGCCTTACATGGCCAAGTTCCAAGTTCTGTAACCCCATTGGTTTATGGCCTGTTGGCTGTTACACCCCCCAGTTTGCTATGAAAGGTGAAGTTCTAGCAAGTTCTCTGTACTCCCCCTTGGTTTGTCCCCCTCCTCATCTCCCCTGACCACTTTCCCTATTGGTTTATGTAGCCACCTTCCCATCTACTCTCTCTGTTCATTGGTCCCTGCCATCTGACTCTGTCTCCCTCCTGCCCATATGAAACCTCTGGACCCCTCAGATCCTTGTTCTTCGTCCCTGGACTTTGCCAGCGTGTGTGGATAGGCGTTGAGGTCCATGGTGGTAGGCATTGACCTCCACTTCTAATAAACAGACGCTGGGAACCCATACAAAGGACTCCTCCTGCCTCTGTAGCTTTATGCTGCGCGTGAGAGTGTGGTGAGCCCCCTCTGCCCAACTGGAGCACCTTCCCCTGGGAGACACTTGTGGAAGGTTGTAGTGTCGAGCAGCCTGTGCCCCCGCAACAACAGTTGAGTATATATGGATTTTCAAATACAACCTTGCAAATACCAGTAGCATAAGGGCCGGGGAGCCTATAAGCACAACAAGCTGTATTTTAGAGCAGTTGGTAATATAATTATATACAGAGTACAACTGCTTTACCTCACTGGATATTGATGTGATGACAAAGCATTTGGGTGAGGAGTGGAAAAAGGAAGCTTATTCAGCTCACATTAAAAATAAAAAAGCAAATATTAAGCAAAGACAGCTATTACTGCCTGCTACCGGCACACCATGTATAAGCTTTAATGCAATTTTAACAATATTCACAGATTTGTTACTACAATTCTACTTTAGCCTTAAGCAGCCTTCTTCTGGTCTATTCCCACATGTAAATGCAAAAGGAAAAAAAAACCCAGACACACTCAACATATGCATTTAACTTAAGAATTAGTGATTTGTTTAGCAGTTTTAAACTACTTTTAAAACTTTGTAGAAAGTGAAATTATAAATAATACCAAATCTTTTTGGCATGACTAGTATTTTGATGTTTGAACAGAGGTTTTTTTGATCATATGCATTAAAGCACTTCACACAACCCCATTGGTGAGTATTTTCCTTGAGTTGCTCCCTCTACTCTCATCTTAGTAACTAAATATTACCTGTAGCAGAAGGAGGACACTTGAAGCCTTAATCCTAGGAAAAAGAAAATAATTGTCAGGGAATAGTTTCACTGAGGTTGGCTGGACTGACTGAATAGTCCAGTTGCCTGCTCTGTCAAGGAAAACAAGTGAGTGATGTAGTGCTCAGCCAAAATCAAGACCAAGTTCAATAAGCATAGACACTGTTTCCATTTAAAAATTGAAATCTGCCCATATTTCCTTTTCAGATACTCAAACAAACCAACCTTTTTGGAGATAATTGAATTTTGCCATTTGTTAGACAGCACTTACCTTTCCTCCTCGCAATTTGCACAAAGGTAGTGTAAAACATTGGGAAAAATGAATTAATAAAGCAGATGGGCTGAACACCTTTTTAGGCTGACATACTGCACTTTGAAAGGATCTTTTTCTCCTCCAAGGAAAAGACTGGTAACAAATCTTGGAAATAACTGCACACTGAGATGCTGTTCTTGTCAGCAGAACAGGCACATGGAAGTGAGTGTCACATTTCTTATTAGTGTTGATAGCTAAATAAGAAATACAGCAAATTGCTCAGCCCAGTAGGCCCTTCAACCATACATTCTGGGCAGTCAGAAAAAGCTCAGTGCTCAGATGAAAGGATATCATAAATACATATTTTAAATATCCAAGGTTGAGCCAAAACAAGCAACTGTAGGATGTTTTTTATATCCTTCAATCTAGGCCAAAAAAAAAAAGGCCTTGGTTCACTCCATTTACTCAAATATTGTCTTATAGGATTAACTCCCATGTAAGTATAAAAATCATCCTTGAAATTTGGGGATTTCAGAAGGTGGGGCTTTACAGAAGCTGGGGCTACATATTTCTGACTAATGTATAAAACAAAGTCTTGCAAAATCCAGACAAATCAGGTGTATGCTCATGAAGCAATTCAGATTCTGATTTTGCCCTTCTTCCTCAAACTTTTTCATAGAATCATAGAATATGCTGAGCTGGAAGGGACCCATCAGGATCATTGACTCCAACTCTTGGCCCTGCACAGACACCCCAACAATCCCACCCTGTGACTGAGAGGATTGTTGAAACGCTTCTAGAGCTATGACAAGCTTGGAGCTGTGACCACTTTCCTGGAGAGGCTGCTGGAGTGCCTGACCACCTTCTGGGGAAAAAATCTTTTTTCCAAATCCCCAACTTAAACCTCTCCAGATTCAGCTTCATGCTTCTTCCTCAGGTCCTGTCACTGGTCACAGAGAGCAGAGATTGGTACTTGCCCCTGCACTGCCCCTTGGGAGGATGTTGAAGAGCTCAGTGAGGTCTCCCCTCAATGTTCTTTTCTCCAGGCTGAACATATCAAGTGCCCTCAGCTGTTCCTTGTAAGGCCTCTGCTCCAGACCCTTCCCCATCCTCATGGCCTCCTTTGGGCACTCTCCAATGGCTTAACATCTTTCTTATGCTGTGGTGCCCCAAACTGTCCCCAGCACTCAAGGTGAGGCTGCTCCAGCCCAGAGCAGAGTGGGACAGTCCCTCCCTGGCCTGGCAATGCTAGGCCTGATGCCCCCAGGACAGGGATGTCCCTCCTGGCTGCCAGGGCATTGCTGATTCAGATCCAAGTGGCCACTGACCAGGACACCCAGGCCCCTTCCTACAGCTGCTCTCCAGCCTCTCATTCCCCAGTCCATCCACACAGCCAGGGGTGATCCATCCCAGGTGCAGAATCCAGCATTTGCCTGTGCTAAACTTCACAGGGTTGCAGATTGCTCTCTAATTTCTCTAATTTGTTGAGGTCTCCATCAAGAGGGTCAAGTTCAAGTTTTCAGGCTTTTTTTAGGGTGACAAGCCCCCTGTGGAGCCATCTTGGCTGGTTCATCATGCCATTCCTGCTGATGCATTAAAAAAGAGCATTAACAATTTTGTTACAAATACCTAGAACTCCTTAACATTGGTGGTTCTCATCTGCAAGTCAAAAAACAGAACCTAGCTGGAAACTAGGAGAGTAACAGCACAAATATTCAAAGTAAAGGATGCCTAAATAATCTCAGTCTCTCCTGTGCAAGAGCTGAGAACAAATCTGTTTCATTGACTGCATCACTGCAGCTTCTTTTTCCGAATCTTCCTCAATTTGCACTTTCTAGTTGTCTAGTTCTTCTTGTTTTCCTTCAGATTATGTCAATCTACAGGAGATTAGTCCTAAGCTACTTCTAAATTTTTAAAAATATATCGGTTTGCAATTATGGTTTACTTATATTTATGATATACCAAATACTATCTAGCTTGCATTTTTACAGTAAGTGCTATTCAAAGAAAGATTCCTGCAGGTAAACATTATAACCAAAATGTTCATCCTAGACATTAAGTCTTATACATGACATTTGAGGCTACCGACAACTGTGATTTCGGTGCTGATCTGAGTCCTGAAAACCTGACCCCCAAATGTGGCTGTGAATCCATTTACTTCCATCACTGCTGTGTGAGCTCAAAAAAAAAGCACCTGAGGATATGGTTGCTTAGGCTGGAACTCTTACAAATGTATTTTAAGACTTTCATCTGTAGATTTAGGGATGGATTCTGCCTTTCATTACAGTAACACAAATTTGGAATATTTTCACTGACCCTAATTCCCAAGCGTAACAGAGCAAGGTTTGGCTTTTGATTTTTCAAGATTTCTAGGAAAACCCTTTGTCCGTCTGCTGTGTCACTAATGATGTAGTAGCACAAAGTGCTTATTGCAACTTTCACTTGGAAAACCAGACTTAATGTGACAGCAGCAGTAAGAGGTGAAAGGCAGGTCTCGGTGCTGATGGACAACAAAATCCCTTAGCAGTAAACACCGAGTCAGCAGGCAGTCCAGCTATAAGAGGAAGAAAAACAGGAAATAATAGCTTTGTTTACCCTAGGGGATACTGAAGATGTGTCAATAAGAAGAAAAAACTGTGAGAGGCATTTTCCTGACTCTATGTGAATAAACACTGAAAATATGCTGCCCCATAAAGCACAAAGCAGAGCAGAAAGGCTACTTTTGCCACTGCCAGATATTTTTGCGTGAACGTGTTTCCATTCACACCCACCCGCACCCACCCCGGGTTTCTTCCCCCGCCGCAGCGGAACGTCAGCTCCACCCCCGGCCGGGGGGCGCGCAGGCTCGGCCCCGCGCCGCCGAGCTAAAACGGCAGTGGGAACAAAACGTGATTGTATGGATAGCAGGCACCGCTGGGATTCGAACCCAGGATCTCCTGTTTACTAGACAGGCGCTTTAACCAACTAAGCCACGGCGCCACGCAATGGATATGGCTTCTATGCAGTATTAATGGACCTTCAATCGTGGCCCGGACCCTGCTGTTCTATCTTCCGCGATCTCCCTAGCCCTGCCGACCGCGGCTCTGCCCCTTGTGTGACTGCGAACAGCAGACGCGCCCGCCTTGGCTTTGGCACAACACACGTAGAGAGCGGAGGAAAATGCATAAATGTCGGCCTTTCAGACATTTCGGCAAAACTGCCTACGGCCGGGCTCCAGCCCTGTCTACAGCCCTATCTCATCCTGCAGTGCCTCGATTGGCCGCGGTTCATGGCTCAGGATACAAAGCGAAGATCGGGTCTCAGTTAGACTCTGCAATCATCTCTAATGATGAAAAATTAAACCATGATATACATATGCACACCCTGCCATGTGCTTCGTGGTCTGTGCATACACACCAGCACAATGTCGAACCAAACGCATGTGTTCATACAAGATAAATAAAGCAGAAAAAGTTGTTTGGGTAGTTCTTGGAGAGCTGGTAAGAATCGTAGACACAGAAGTGGTGCGGCTTCCAGTTACCCCCTCCCTGGGCCCCAGCCCACAGCCAGCACCTGCCAGGGCAAACAAGCCCTGCTCCGAGCAGTGCCAGCAGCAGCAGGTGGGCCAGCTCCTAACCAAAGGGAATTGGGAAAAGATCCTGTTGGAAATAGACCTATGGCTTTCCAGTATCTGAAGGGAGCCTACAATAAAGATGGAGAAAGACTATTTACAGCAGCGTGTAGTGACAGGAGAAGTGGTAAAGCCTTCAATCTGAAAGAGAGTAGGTTTAGGTTAGATATTAGGAAGAACTTGTTCCCTGGGAGGGTAGGGAGGCCCTGGGATGGGGTGCCCAGAGAAGCTGTGGCTGCTGCATCCCTGGAAGTGTCCAAGGGCACACGGGACAAGGTTTGGAGCAACCTGGGACAGTGGGAGGTGCCCCTGCCCATGGCAGGGGTGTGGAACAGGATGAGCTTTGAGGTCCCTTCCAACCCAGGCCATTCTGTAATTCTGTGATTACTCACTTGGAGTGTAATCAGAAACTGCGAAGCACACAGATTGCTGTGGCAATTTAAAAGGCATCCAGGCATATTTACAAATGATTGGTGTTATTCTCCAAATAACTCCAAAGGGAAGAGCAGCCATCCTGGCTTAGTCCAAAACAGCCTTACAGCTTTTTCTTCAGGTACCTAAGAACGGGATTATTATTCAAACTATAGTGGTACAAAAGCCAGAAAAAATGCAGATAAATCTCCATCTTATGAATTGCCCATTATGACCACATTCAGCAGCAAACCTACACTGCACACAGATGTGAGCCCACTGCTGCAAGTGAGACCAGTACAGGGCTGGAAGAAACTCACATGGCACCCAAGCACTAAACAGGTGATGGTAAGGGGCAGAAAACAGCAATAAATAAAATATCCTTCTTTTATTAAAACCGGAATGTAAGAATTAATGTTTCTCTGGGTTTTCTCAATTTCGGAAGTAGAGAATTTATTCAAAAGAAAACTTCCAAACTAGTCCCATCACTGATTCAAAATAAACCAAATCTCTAAAAAGATGCTGCTTTTTCCCTATTTCAATGAGAAAAATGGAACTTTGATTTTTTCTGTCTGAAAAAAATAAAGAAAGAAAGAACATTTCCAATTCTGATATAAGATTAACTATTTTAGGACAATATTTCTAACACACAGAAATTACTTCTGTATTACCAACTACATTAAAGCCAAACTAATTAATTTATAAAACAGGCATATTTTATGTGATCTGCTTAAAAAAAAAACCAATGTGAGGAGCATAGAGGTTTTTTTAAAGCAAGTATTACCACCTCAGATTCTGGGTAGTATTACAATGGCTATAGAGAAATAAGGAGGCCTAGTTCTAAGGAGGCATAACTAAACACAGCTACCTCATTTACAGAGCTGTCCACCTGAAAAAGCACTGTCCCTGTCATGTCCCTGTCACTTTAAGCACTAGTGTAATTTAGCACTAGGGAACTGGGCTAAGCTTGACAACCTCAACACTAATATTTACTTTTTCTTCACATGCTTGCTTTTTAGTGTTCTGTTTCTGTGGACAGAAGTAAGCATGTAAACATATACATATATAGATACACATGATTTTTGGCATTTCAAAATGAATCCATGTGCTATCCAGGCTGTTGTAACTTGCTGGGAAGAAACTCTCTCCTAAAACATAAGTACAACTCCCTCCAATGTAATCCTTAAATGAGTTTGTTCTTCAAGAGACATGTAAAAACTTATTAACAACTGACTTGACAATGATAATATCTTTATAGCTAATTGCATAAGAATATACTGTTCTAGGAAATTAAAACACAAATCCAGGATATATTCCTGCCTATATCTAAAAAGAATGGGCAAGGGTACTTGTAAGATAATGAAATGCTCTTAAAACTAACAATACATTTTACATCTCTTCACCAAATTAATGACCTAATAAGAGCTCAGTACCTTTAAGGTTAACTTTTTACAACCTGCATCTGTATTCCATGTGGCTATGAATTTTTCATATATGCCAGATACAAGTGATGTTGACATCTAAACTCCAAACATCATATTTTAGCTTTGCTTTGTCATACAGACTTCACATAATTTTAAAAGCTCCTTCCAACTGAAAGTCAAGAATTTATTAAAAAATTAATTAAATCATGAGCTATTAGTCATGCCCTATCAAGACAGTAGTTGCTCCTTTTGGCTACTTCTTAATATTCTTAGTTTTGTAAATATTAACACATACATTCAGCAGACACACAGTGTATCAGTTTGAAGAATGGGTGTCTGCCAAGGAAGGCAGGAACCTCCCTTGGAATGGAAAATATGACCGCCTTCCCTCTTTGAAATTACGGGGCTTTCAGGCAAAGATATGGGAAAAGGAATAACAGTTCCTTAATAATGTGTGTGTATATATATGTATATATATATGTGTATATATATATATACACACACAAACACACACGTATGTGTGTGTGAGTATATGCATACGTATACATATATATTAAGGCAAACAAACAACAACAGCAGCAGCAACAACAAACAGGGAAAAA
Organism: Chaetops frenatus; assembly: GCA_013400775.1. Taxonomy (NCBI): domain Eukaryota; kingdom Metazoa; phylum Chordata; class Aves; order Passeriformes; family Picathartidae; genus Chaetops; species Chaetops frenatus. The sequence continues at coordinate 89,720 of VZTR01017687.1, read as the reverse complement.
CCCAGAATCCTAATCCCAGCCTTATCCTGGCTGCAGACACCTTCCCACTTGGTGCAGTTCCGGGCACAGCCAGCAGGGGCGCTGGTGGCGTGCAGCCTGGCAGGGAGGTGCAGTGGTTCCCCCACGGCTGCAGGGGGCGCTGTGGCACGAGTTCAGCTGCCTCACACAGTAATGGTAATGGCCGGCGGAAGGGATGGAGAAGGGGCTTCCTTTACAAGCCTCCAGGGGCAACCAGTTCCGGTGCTCCTCTGGATGGCGAAATGGGCTGTAGGAGGAACTTAGGAACAGCAGCTGGAATGGCAGAGATAGGCACAAGGTGTGGCAAAGACACCAGTGTTCTGCCTTGCCAGAAGCTGCAGGGTGTCCGGGTGTCGCATTAAAATGCAGCGAAAAACCCAAAGCAGCGGCAGAAAACCAGTGGGGCTGAGCAGTGGCAGATGGACTGCCGCAGGCAGCTGCCACACGCAGCCGGGAGATGCTCCCTCTGGGAAGGGGAGGGTTGGGCTCCCCTTCCCGGTGAGGTCTGGTGTTGGAAAGGTCCCAGTTCAACAGCTGCTCTTGCGAGTAAAGGCTCACCCACAATAAGTAGAATCAGTGCACGATGAAAGCTCCGCAGTGGCAGGGAATCCTCTGGGCAGCAACAGTCTGCCACCAAAACTACACCTGTCCACTCCGATCCCAGGAGACAGAGAGGGCCAGGAGCTGAGCCCGGCCCTCTGACCCTCCGGCCACAATCTCATGGCATCTCTGCACTTCCCAAGGGAAAGCCCCCCAGCTGAGAAACTGCCGTCAGCTACACTCTTCCTCCTCCTCTTCCTCTACCCAGCCACCTCTTTTGTCTCCCAAGTATCATCATTACCATCTCTTAGGCAACAAATGGAAGAAAATTCCTTGGAAGAAAAAAAAAAGAAAAATTCTAACTTCCAACACACAACTAAATGGAAAAAAAAATACATAAAAATTTTATTGACGTAGAAAATTAAGGAGATACCTTGTTCAAAAATTAACATACAGGTAATACTTTCAGAATTGTTAGTTCAACTGTGAATAAAAACAAAGGAGAACTCCGTGTGGAAAGCATGCTTTCAGGTTCAATATTCACAAGCCTATCTGTATTTGTATGTCTCCAAGCCACAGGTACCATTTCCCCCATAGAACTGCTGTTTGGTTACTTGAGTTGTCTGACTCAACAGGCACCATTAGGGTGTGACCCCAGATGAACCTGGTAGCAGCAGTACAGGAGTCATCTTCACTACAGCATTCAGATCTGAAGTTGCAAAAGAAAACAGCCAACTACATCACAATAAAATTCATATGAGCCCCTCACAGTGAAGAGAAGGGGAGCTGTTCCAGAACAGCAGAAGTTTGCAGTAACACTTATTTCATGTTGTGCAGGGACCAAGAGCTGTCTCTAATCTAGTAATGAAACTAGGGCAGTAAGAAATAGCTCCCCACTACTTCCACTCAGACACAGGTAAACTGGGCAATCTGATTATTCCTCCTTATTCATCCAAGCATCAAAGAGACATCAAGTTACAGATGCTGCATTGTCTTGCTATAGAATCATAAGTATCATCCACTTGAAATATGATAGTTCATGTGCTCCATCAAAGCAGCTGAGAATATCCATGAAATTTTTCAGGCGTGTATTACTGCCATGTGTGGTCTGGGCTGTGGATACAAACAAATACATACACATTTTCCTAATTATTACAGATCAGTACAGTATTTACTGAAGGAGGGTTTTTTTTAACCAGTTAATGTTAGGAGAATATCTCTGAGTCCTAAGTTAATCTTCTAACGTGGTGCTGTGCTTCTACTCCATTAGGTTCTTCTTATACTTCTTGATAGAGATAGCAATTAAGCAAGTGTTCAAGTTGCCTCATTAAGACAGAATCCAAACCATCAACTTCAATTTACTTATTTAGAGGAACATAAATGTCTCAATTAAACATGTTTTCCTGCAAATGATTAATTCATTACCTACATGATTAGAGTGGTTCTCATGGTGTATCTGAGATGTCCTACAGATAGGTGTTGAGATATATCACCCACTAGTATTTGAATACCTCTCTGTTGTGGCCAAAAAGAGAGAAGCTAACAGAAGCCTCAAATCCTTGGTTCAGGGAAACAGGTTCATGACAATAAAATTCTCCTGTCTTTATATCCCATATTTTTAAGCTTTTGTCCCAGGGTGCTGTGCACAAGTAATGACTATCAGCAGCAAAGCAGCAATCTGATATAGCATTGCTGCACCCTGACACACAGATGAAGAACACAGGAAGAGTGAGCTTTTGTAACCATTACAATTCTCTCAAAGAGAGTCCTGCAACTTTGAGATCCCTGTCTCCATCCAGCAAAGCATCAAAAGCATATTCTGAATTTTAATCACACGAACAGTTCTGTGAACTCTCTGGAGCTGCATACAATCTCACAGCCAGCACAGGCTTAAAGCCTTATTGAAAGCTCATTTTGCAGGACTGAACCCAAGTTATTAAGGAACAAATAACCAGGTGGTTTCTCTGTTAAAAGCAGTTTAATAAGAAATTGTTCAGCAGGTACAACACACCTGCATTTTAACACATTACAATTAAAAAAAAAAAAAAACAACAACAAAAAACCAAACAAACAAAAACACACCCATTTTTCATTATATAGAAAACATACATCTATCTCTATGCATAAATTCCAACTCAAATATTAAGAGGAAAAAGATAAAAAAGTTCTAGCTTAAAGTCCAATTTTCAAAGCAGTCAGAAAAGAAATCTGGATGTTCCAGAACTCTAGTACTTCCTTGCCTTGGCCAGGGCTGCCCGCATGCCCTCCGAGACCAGTGGAAGCTGTCCCTGGAGCTGGCAAAGCCACGCACCCAAAAGGTTTGTAATCCCACAGCAGGCAGGAATGGAGGCAAGAAGTGGAGGAGACCTTCTGGTATGAGTTTGAAGAGTTTTAATCCTTGAAGGGTCAGTGACCAGAAAGGCACAGAACAAAGGCTTACAGTAACTTATAAAGGGAAGGGGGCGTAGTAGAGAGGTACAACTGTAGAACCAATAGGGAGAGGGGGGAGCTCAGGTGGAGCCCCATCAAAGTGACACAGACTGTATCCATTGGGGAAGCAGGGGGGAGGAACATAGTTTAAACTGTCCATTGGGGCATCCGGTATTGGGGGATTTCCAAGGAGGGGATAAAGAACTGACAGCTGGGAAAAGGGGATTTCCAGGGAGGAGACAAGGGATTTAAACTGAGAGAGAGGTAGGCACCATCGGGAGGGGTAAAGGAACAAACCATCTGTAGGGTAAAACAGGGTACAATAACACAGAGAAACACAAAACGGGCCACAACACTTCCTGAAATCTACAGGAAGGGAAAAGATTCTGAGCATCTCTTACAGGAAACAATGCTGTAGTCACTGCAATTTAAAAGAAACCTTGCAGTGTTTCAGATTGAATTTCCTATCCAAAGTAATTCCTAATTCCTAAAAGACAATTTTATTACTGTGTCTAGTGGTAGACTGTGATTATTGCTTTAAGAATGCAAAGCGAAACTGGTTGAGTTTATTTAATGCCATCAATATTTTTAACAGTTGATTTGACATCTCTGTTGTTGCATCCTTCCTTCTTGAAATGGTAACAATGCCCTACATTGACATAATAGTTTTCCTGTGCTGCTGACTTCAAAGTGAGCTTATTGGGTGAAGGCTCAGGAGATCATACTGAGCAAGGCTTCTGGCACTGGGAATGACTTTCTTCAAAAGCATATGAAGAAAACTTATACGGAAAAAAGATCTCCTGATAGTGTCACCTAATGGAATTCTAATTGTTACAATACATTTGTTGGACATTTAATTTTTAAATCTAAATGAATTACCATCAGGCTCTGATTCACTGGAGCTAACTTCACATTTGTCTGTCTGCTTATATATTCTTAAGGAAGCCAATTCTTAAGGAATGTCAAACTCACTGACCTGAATGGAAGCCTCACAAAACTGAGGTCTCAATAAAAATTACTTTCAAAGGAAAATTATTGTTCAAACAACAATCACTAACTTTGGCCCGTTATTTCCTTTTTATAAGCGTATGCTGAAGAACACTAGGTTCAATGTCTTACAGACGAGTCTCTTTGCCTTTCTCAAGTAAGGATCTTCAAACTGAATGGAATTAATTAATTTTATCTTTTTTGTTTTACAAGAAATTTTTTTAAAATCAAGAGCTGCATTAATAAGTCGTAAAAGTCATAAGCCTCGCCTTACCTTGGATATCTGCTATTACTTTAGATAGTGTTGCATGTATTGCATCAAAAACATCCGTGGTATTTTCTTTGTCTGAACCAGATGCCCCATACTTCCTGTCACAAGAAACATTACATGAAATTACCATGTCTTCATGTTCCATTGTCCACTAAAGAGAAAATAAAAATATACAAGTATTTTTCAACATTTAATTCTGACAATTATTTAACCTTCTCATACCCACTAAATGAAAATAGATTCCTAAGGGCTACAGCAAAAATTATTGCACAGCTTAGTTGAAAAAGGGATTACTTATATTTCAGATAGAAACTAAGAACAAAAATGTCATGTATGTAACTTTCAATGCAAGCAGTCAATTCAATTTCATTTCATCATTTCAATATATTTAATTACTTCTAACATCAGAATAAATATAAAACCATTATGAATCTTTTTTTTAATGAATGCAAACTGTTCACATCAGTAGATTTTTTTGGATTATTAGTGGTTATGTTGCTGGGTAACCCTCTATTACAAACACTGTTCTGCACAAACACAAAGTTGCATTAGACATAAAAGCTTGACATCCTCATGTGTTGAGGTCTGTCTGCAGGGCTTCTCTGCCCTCAAAGAAGTCAACAGCTCCTCCGAATTTAGTCATCAGCAAACTTCCTTAGTGTTCCTTTGAGACCTGGGTCCAAATCATTGATGAAGATGGTGAAAGCACAGGGCTGAGGATGAAGCTCTGCAGATCCCCACTGGTGACAGGCCCCCAGTCTGATGTCACTCCAGTCACCGTCACACTCTGTGCCCAACCCGTGAGGCAGCTGCTCTCCCATCCCACAATGTGTTTATCCAGTTGAATGCTGGGCATTTTGTCCAGAAGGATCCTGGGAGAGACAGTATCGAAAGCTTTACTGAAATCCAAAATTATTACATCTAGTGGCTTTCCTAAATCAACCAGATGGGTTACCCTGTCGTAGAAGGAAATCAGGTTTGACAACCAGGACTTTTCTTTCAAGGAGCCATGCTGGCTGTAACTGATGACTGTGTTGTCCTCCAGGTATTTTTCAATACCTCCCAGTAATTTTTTCCATGACATTACCAGGCACTGAAGTGAGATTGACAGGACTGTAGTGCCCAATTCTTTCTTTTTAATATCAACTAAAATAGAGTTCTTCCCCTATCACACACAGACTTCTATTTATCTCTTTCCCCTCACAACAGTTTTCACCAGAAGTTTCTTGGAAAGAGCTCTCCTTAGATTCCCACACCCTTGTCCATACCTAAATCCTAGCAAGTTTTTCTTCATAAATTGTGTGACTTTCCATTTTCATTCACATAATTAGAACTCAGGCTTTCAAGGCCTGTCATTCCTGTATCAGTTGCTGCAGTATCGATTTCTTCATAAGTACAGCCCACCTGTACCTGTATCCATGTTCAACACTCCTCCACAGTGTCTTGGCTTGAAAGACAAGACAAGACAGGACTTGGTGTCTGCCAAGGAAGAGAGGAACCTCCCTTGGAATGAAAAATATGACCCCCTTTCCCCTAAACTATTATAACTTTGAAATTAAGGAGCTTTCAGGCAAATATATGGAAAAAGGAATAACAGTTCTTTACTAGTATCTCTATGTATAACAAGGCAAACAAACAACAACAACGCCAGCACCCACAAACAAAACCGGAAACCTCCTAAACAGTCCATTCCCGCTCTTCAAGTAATTTCCCCTGTGGTGCAGTTCCGGGCACAGCCGACAGGGGCACTGGTGGCTTCCGGTGGGCAGGGCTGTGTGATTATTCCCCCACAGCTGCAGGGGGCGCTCTGATGCCAGTACAGAGACCACACAGTAATGGCAGCTGGAATGGCAGAGGCGGGCACACCCAGGGTGACAAACCAAATGTAGCAGAAAACTCCACAGCCTTTGTAGGAGCCACGGGATCAGGTAGGCACAAGGTGCTGGGTTAGAGTGTTGTGAAAAAGCCCAGGGCAGCGGCAGAAAGCAGCAGGGCTAGTCAGCAGCAGCTGGGCTTCTCTGTAGCAGCTGCCACATGTAGCCAGGGAGACGCACCCTTCAGGAAGGGAGAGGGGTTCAGGGTCCCACGTTTTTCTCCTGAGGCACCCGTGTAGATGGTGAGAGTCCTTTCCAGTCAGATCGGGTGTTAATAAAAAAAAAGTCGTTTTTAGGAGCAAAAGTGTCACTCATGGTAGAAGAAAACAGTAATGGGCTGTGCTCCATGATGGAAGCAAATTGTTCTGCCATAGCAGTGGCTATACCGTTCTCTCCGATCCAGAGAGCAAGAGAGAGGAGCCAAGCCCTGCCTCTCACCCCCCAGCCAAAATCTCACAGTGTCTCTGCCCTTCCAAGAGAAAATCCCTCAGCTACAAAAGTGCAGCAGCATCCTTCCCCCACGTTGGCCACTTTTTTTGTCTCTAAGGTACCAGTCATTATTGTCTCCTAGCAACTAATGGGACAAAATTCCCTGAGAGAAAGAGAAGAGAAACAAAAAATCCCAACCTTCAACACCCAGATTCCCCTTCGATGTGTTTTATGCCCTTCCCTCTGTTTTTTCATTGATTCCTTATTCTCAGTCACGAATACAAACTCTTGTCTTCAAATATAAAGCCCTGTGATTTATTCTTAGATATTCATCTCCCTTCTGCCTTACATCTGACGCCCGCCTTTGTCACTTAGTTGTTACATTTTCAACATTTATGGAGTTCCCTTTGCTGTCCTTCATGTTTTGAAGGATTCACCTATAAATAACTGGAAATCTCTCATAGTAGAAAAATCCCACTTAAACACCTGTTTTGTTTTGATACAGCAGCAATCAGCAGACTGCTGAAGTGCTGAGATTATGACCCATACTGAATTACTGGTTCATTTATCATAGAATAATTTTGTTTGGAAAAGACCTCTAAGGTGATCAAGTTCAACCAATTACCTACTGCTGCCAGGTCCACCACTAAACCCTATCCCTTAGTGCCACATTTATGATCCGTCCCTTTAGATCCCTCTGGGGATGATGAGGCCACCACTGCCCTAGGTAGCCTATTACAATGCCTGACAAGTCTTTCCATGAAGAATTTTTTTCAAATATCCAAATTAAGCCTCCCATGGGGGAACCCAAGGCCATTGTACTTCTCCATCACTTTCTATCTACTTACCCTGTTACACAGAGTTTTAAGTGATTTCAGGAGAAGGGCTATCTTCCTGTTGTATCTGCACAACATTCAAAACATAATGCAGTCCTAACCCATAAATAAAGTGTTGCAGTAAAGCATCAAAAGAAGCATAGCCAGCAGGTCAAGGAAGTTGATCCTGCCCCTCTACTCTGCTCTGGTGAGATCCCACCTGCAGTGCTGCCTCCAGCTCTGGGGTCCTCAGCACAGGAAATGCATGAAGCTGTTGGATCAGGTCCAGAGTAGGCCACCAAGATGATCAGAGGGCTGGGGCAGCTCTATTATGTGGAAAGATTGAGATAATTTGGATTGTTCAGCCTGGAGAAGAAAAGCTTTGGCGTGACCTAATTGTGACTTTCCAGTACCTGAATGGAGCTTGCAAGAAAGATGGAGAGACTATTTACAAGGGCCTGAAGTGACAGGAAGAGGGAAAATGGCTTCAAACTAAAATAGGATAGGTTTAGACTGGCTATTAGGAGGAAGTTCTCTTCTGCAAGGGTGGTGAGGCCCTGGCCCTCAAGTTGCCCAGAGCAGCTGTGGATGCTGCATGCCTGGAAGTGTCCAAGGCCAGGTTGGACAGGACTTGGAGCAACCTGGGATAGTGGAAGGTGTCCCTACCCATGGCATGGGGGTTGGAACTGAATGATCTTTAAGGCTCCTTCCAACCCAAACAATTCTATGTTTCTATGAAGTTCTTTAGTAAAACAAATAAAAATACTAATCAAAATTTAGAAATGGATCATGGTACCCACCTGACTGTAAGCATCTACCATAAAAACCCATGAGGACTGCTGACATGCAGAGTAACTCACATTTCAGAGTATCAGAGGATCAGTCATCATACCTTCACCTAGGTAAACCATCTTCCATTTCCATGATTAACTCAATTATTTCAATCAGATTTTTGTTTGTGCAAGTACAAAGAGATTTTAGAATCAGTCAGAAAGTAGGCAATGTAAACTCCCTTCATGATGTGTTCTTTCATTTGTCTTCAATATGAGAATAAAAACTTGTACCTCTGACTATAACTGCCCTTTTTGACACCAAGTGTCAGATCTAGCACTGCTCTCTCACAAGGACTTTCACTGGAAGGAGCTATCCTGCTAACTTGGCAGGGCTCTTGGTAACAGTCAAAACTTGAAAGTAAATTTATTTTTCACTTTTTCACTTAATTTTCTCAGTGTGTGTCAATGTACTAACTGACAACAGAATGATTAGGAACATCTCTAAGATCAAAGAAAAGATCAAAGCTACTGTGCGTTCTTGTTCTATCAAATCAAAAAAGTCTTGTAGTCAAAACTGCCCTTCTAGACTTACCCAGTCTTTGTCTGCTGCATGCACTATTAATCTTTGTTTTCCAAAACATATGTGGACTGTCGGTTCACAGAGATACTGTTTGTTGTCAAGAAGAACTTCAAATGCTTTCTCAGTACAGCCAGTCATTTGGTATCTACTCTTTCAAAGCGGAAAAAAGGGAACACCAGAGTGAAAATTGTCAGGGCTGGCGTAGCTCCCCCATGATCCAAATCCACCATACTCTCCTGAATTCTAATTGCTTCAGCTGTTCCTGTAGGGGAGGAAATTAGGCTTGTCCTAATATATTTTACATAATCTTGCCTATACATTGCTGTCAGAAAGTTCCCAGTACTCAGGCAAATACTTTTAGATAGATTATGAAAAATAAGTATTGCTCAACAAGTGTTAAAGAAAACTTGCTTAGATAAAAATTACAAAGATACAATTTCTTAAACAGAAAATAGACCCTTCAGGCAAGTAGCACATTATAGCCTTTTCAGCAAAAAGAACATTCATGGATCTACTATAATTTAAAAAAATTAATGGATTATGTTTTTATTTTCTGGTCTCAATTTCAGTTTATTTATATGTAAGAGAGCTGAATAGCATTTCAATAAAGCAGAAAAATAGAAGTTCCAGTTCCAAGTTCAGACAAAGCAGGAAAGTTTGGAACTGTCAATCTGACAGTCATTAAACTGTAAATGTCATGACTAACACACTGAGACACTTATTTTTATATCTCCCATCTACAATATATGCTTACAGTTGCCACATGTTTATTTACTTGTTGTTAAAGGATGTGACTTTTTCCTTCTAGATTTCCTGGCTTCTTTGAGCTAGCCATCCACAGCTCTTGGATAACATAATGCTAATAAGCTGAACCTTGTCTGGACTTTTAATGCTTTTGAGCTTCTTGGGCTTTTTCAGTATGCCTGGAAAAGCTTCCATTTATGGTAGAAACCTAGCACTGCACATCATGAAATCAAAATTTTAGATACTTTACTAAATTATTTCATCTGAGTGCATATGACCTTAATGCACTATTACTCATTACCAATTCTTAGATTAAGTTATGACTGCTTGATGTATGCCAGATCTCAATGCCTGCCATCTGCTTAGCACAGATACATTCTCCTATGGTTCCTGCTTTCATACTCCTCGTCGTGGACTAAGCTGTCAAGTTACATAAACTCGTGAGTGCTGTGCAAGCAAATGACTGTGTCTTAAGTTCCAAAGTTCCACTTAACTGAAGCAAAGTTTACATCCTTGATACTACCTTGGCATATTTACTGAATCTGGTTGAGAAAAAAAAATTCTGACGGATGAGGACTGTATTTTTCTGGAGGTTTGTTTTCCAACTCTTCTTCCTCTCAAAATAAATAATCTTTAAATCTCATGAAGTCTCTCAAGTTTTTCAAACACTTGTTTCCTTGACTCTGGCCTGTCAAAACGCAGCACACCGAGCTCTTAGACCACATGTTTTAGCCAAGACTGTTACAAATTTTAGCAAATATATTTTGAGAAGTCTTTTCTTCACTCATTTGGGAGTTGCTTATGACTGTCAAGCATGTGTTTGTATGAAAAGAACTAAAAAACACCAGCTGCCATAAGCATTAACCACACAAAGCGACAGAAAGCTTTTCATCCCTGGGCTGTCAGCAGCCCCACAACTCCCCATGGGCACAGGGCCCAGCCCACCCCAGCCTGCCTACCTCTCCCAGACCACCTGAACCCACAGCTCCTGCCAGGGCTCCAAGTTGGCCCCTGAGCTGCTCCCCACCACCTCCAGGCAGCTCAGTATTATTTCATGGTTCATATTTAAGTTATTCTACAGTACGACAATTGCAGACAAAAAGTAGCATGAACAGTTTTCTTTGTAACTATGTAAAATGAGGCAGATTATAATAATGTATGATCTTTTAGCACATTTAGCCATAATAATTTGTGTGAAATGAACTGCACAGGGCCAGGACTCAAGCTTGATGATCCTGATGGGTCCCTTCCAACTCAAAATATTCTGTGATTCTATCAAAGGTTATTGGTTTAGAGCTGCTATAGTAAATGTTATACAATTTGGAAAGACAAAAATAACAGCTGGATACTCAAAAATTGTGATGTGAAATTCTGCATTCGATTCAATAAAAATACTTACACTCAATAAAAATTTTACATTGCTTTAGTTTTAACTTCCTAACTTAACTCAGACTGAAACTTAGTCTCCAGCATTTTAGAGGTCCTAGGCATAAAAAATTATCACTATACAAAACTTATTTGTAATAATAAATTTTATTAAAATGCTTTGTTTAATTAATTAAAACAGAGCCTGCAGTATTTCATATTATGCCCAGAAAGGGGTCTTTTCAGTGTTCTACAATCCATACATTTTGAACTAATGAAACATTATAAAATAAACATATACACATTTACTTTCAAAGAAATTCAATATGAATACTGTATGTATAGTGCTTTATATTATATGCCACTGATCTACCATCATGGAGGAGATCAAAAATTTGAAATCAAGTCACACAATACTGAAGAACACAAGAGAGCTCTTCAATACTGAAGTTGTTTTAATCTAAAAGAAAGGAAAAAAAAGAAAAAAGGTCACACTAAATAGTCACACACCACATTAGGAACATTTCATTACTTGAAAAGTTTCTTAAACCTTAGTTTCAGAGAGAGATCTGAGTTGTATTAGATAAAAACATTTTCTCAGTGATGAGAAACATGTAAATGTCAAGATTCCAAAACAACTGCTTGTACAAAAAGATCTGTTTTGTGCGAAATGCATAAAGACATATTTTAGCTATTCAGAAATACAAGTAGTAGTTTGTTTTTTAGTAAGAAAACACCAATACATAAACTGACACTCAGTTCCAAAGGAATGGAAGGCAGAGCCCTTTCAAATGCCAATTGGTACCTGCCCATTCCACTCCACACCTCAACCCCAATCACTTTGCCACCAGACCAGATGGATGTGGTGTTCAATAAATACCTTGAGACCTCTCCTTCAGCTAGTAAGAGACACTAAAAAGAAGCGAATACAGTGACCGTTCCACATGGAACATGTTTGAAGCTGACTATGATCTGTACTAGAGACAATTACATTTGTTCCTACTTTACTTCAAACGTGTGTGCAAAATACTGTGAAATGTGCTTTTCCGATTATCACATTTATGTTAGCACTATCTTCAAGACTATAGTTCATAAAAATGTAATAGCACAGTCTAAATTTAGAAGACATGTACATGACTCAAGTATTGTTCTGCTTGTTTCACTGTTCCTTTGTGAAGCACAGACTAGCTTAAGCATCAGTGCCACACAACAGATCTATTTGTATGGAATCTTAGTAGACAATGTTTGTTCCAATGTTCCCAAGTAAAGAGAAGTAGATAAATGAATCTCCACCTGCACTTGTTCAATTTTTAATTCCAATTCAAAATACCTTCCAAAAATATCAGTCACCTTTAATTATAATGCCCATTAGCCCTGCTAGGCCTGTGTATTTAGTGGCCTTTACCTTAAGAGACTTCCATCCTAAAATTAAGTCCTCTAACTAGATTAAAGAGTCTAATATTTGTACTCTTTCCTCACCAAAGTGAGCAGTATTTTATCTTCATAAAGAAACTGGCTTACTCACATTTGCTCCAAATAGGTTCACTAGAATGACAACTCATTAATTGATGTTTTAGTTATTCACTGTAAAATTTGCAAGTGTTTAAGTAACCTTTCTCCTTACCTTTTCAGAAGTTCTTTAGGCGACAAGCCTGTGGTATCCATATCACTAAGGCTGTCACTGCTATCTGTAGTGTCTGAGCAGCTGTCTTTTTCTGGTTTTTTATTCTTGTGTTTTCCTTTGTTTTTCTGCTTCTTATGCTTCTTTTTCTGTAAAAAGAAGAGAAATAATCCTTTATCTCCTTGTGAAAGGCTTGGATTTTTCTGAATGTCAACAAAAGAAAAAAGATGATTTCACTATGGACTCAAAGCTTAACTGAAACAGAACACTTACCAATGACTCTTTTCCACTACTCAGAGTAAGCTAAAAAAATTAAAAACCAAAATTCATCTAATCCAAGCACTCAACTCTCCATAAAGCAGACGTTTTATTAGTTACTTGTATATAAGCCATGAATGCAATTCTCAGAATGTGTCCGACATCTTCCACATAGAACGTGAGACTACCCACAATATTGTACCTGTAGTCACATATGTGTATATGGAAAAATCAGCATCATAGTGGGATGTCTAGTTTCAAAACATCATAGAAATTCTGGTGCTTAAATTCTAGTCCCAGTATATTTTTTTCTACAACCAAGCATAAATAATAAAACAGTTTGAAAGGCAGATCAAAGAATCAATAAATCAAAAATCTATAAATCTTTAAATTTAATACCTTTTCCTTTTTGCGTTTGTGTTCTTTCTTAGTCTTGTGCCTCTCTCTGATTTTCCTATGTTTTTCTTTCCTACTAGGCCGAGGAAAAGTTGCTGGCACCACTGGTTGTTGTTGCCAAGTACAAAGCAAATGCATAAAGAATAAAAATTAAAAAAAAAATACAAAAAAAGGCTAATTTGGTTATTACATTCTATATTACTTTTAACCTAATATGATAGTTAAACAAACAAAACCTCTAACTTTAAAAAGGAAATTACATATCTAAAACTCCTATCTGAAACATCCCTACTGTAATTAAATGCCTTTGCAATCTGTTAAAAAATGAAATTGCAAGGCTGTCCTGTATTTTCACATCAACTTTTTATCATTACCTCTATAGACTTAAAATAAAACTGGTACACAGGCAAAGAGGTTCCTGTTGGTGGGTCATAGCATGACAACAAAACATTTGTTGGTGCCTGTTTACATAACATACATTTAAGAGATAGATGGCCTATTCACAAATGCTTTTTATAAAGAGAAATAGAATGTATCTTATATACAGTTTCAATGTGCAGAATTTACACTCCAGATGCTTACAGAACCTACCAGGAGAAAAAGCTGGTGGCAACTTTGGTCCAAATTCCTCTGCTGCATCCAGTTCCTGCTTTGAAGTAGGCAACGAAGAAATGCCAGAATCAGTTGTAGCAGTCACACTCTCTATGAAAAAAAAACAAAATCTGCTATATTTGAAAGAAAAATAAGGAAATACTTTTCCCAAGAAGGGTTGAAGAAAGTTCAAGGAGGCTTTCTAAAAACTTTTAAGAAAGTAAAATGATCAGCATGCTCTGTCTCCAGGGACTGCTTTGGCCAACTGGGTAGCTGGCATTCTTAAACATGTCAACATACTGTGGGGCTTTTTCTTTTAAATCAAAATTTACTGTTTAAACTAAACAATTACTAATTAAATTACTATCAGTGCATTTGTTTGCTTTCCCTTTGTAACAGTACTATTTTTCCATTACTCAGAATGAATAAAAAACTACATAAGATGTATAAGGTTAATAGACACTAAAAGTTGAATGTTAATAGAACCAACTGTGACAGTAAGTGAACAAAGTATTTTCATTTTAAGTATGTTCTAACACTAGATGTTTTGTTCCCCCTCACTGTATAACAGGTATATTCCATACAGCAGTTTGCTTGTAAAATCTACACAAAAGGTACATGGCAATGCTAGTAACACTGTAACATGCAAGGCCTTATTCAGTGCTATATTATTTGCATTTTCCACATGGCCAGCTCCACCAATCTCAGATGATCTGCACAGCACTGTCCTCACAGTCCAAGAATGTGTGATTCACAAATGAAACTTTTACAAGGTATTTCTTCTACAGTGCATAAAAATGAACATCCATTAACTACTACCTTGTACATTAGAGGAAGAACTGTCTGGTATGTCAACTTGTTTGGTGGTTTCTGACTCTCTTTCTGAAGTAGTTGGTTGCTGTTCTTCATCACTCTCTTCTTCAGAGGAAGATGATTTTTCATCTGAGGAGCTCACAAAGATGGCCTTAAATAAGTCCATGGGTGGTCGTCTGCTTTCGTCCTCCTGATTCTTATCTTCATCAGCTACCTGCTAAATAGCATCATAACAAACTATATTTAAACACTAAAGAAACTAACAATCTCTCTCTGATAAGGAATAACTTCAAGCATGCTGACAGGTATTTACAAACCATTTGCATGGCACAATAGCTCTGAAATAAATAATCTTCCTCCCAAATAGCAAAGCTCTGAAACACTGCAAAATAAGCCAGTGTCCTCTAAAGAGTAGTGCAGCTTGTGAAAACAGAACCCCAGATATTACAAATTCTAATTAATTAATTCAAACTTCAGTTATATAATAGTAAATTTAAGCAAAACATCACCTTTCTCCCCAAAATATGCATGCTCTTCTATGGAAAAGACTAATAAATATATTCTGTGTAGGTGAGCAAAGTGGTGGCAAAGTTACTAAATTTAGTTCCCAGACTACTGAGCTACATTTTTTCTTCTTTTAAGCTCTACTTCAAGTATAATCAGAGGTAAACTGCAAACATCTTGCATTCCAGAGTTATAACCTTAAAATTCTTCTAAGTGCCATCTCATGCTTGTGCTCATCCTGAGTTGGCTCTTGTGAAAACTGATCTATATGAGAACAACTCATATATTAACCTATCTTATTTCTGGATTGTCAAGGTTTACAGCTATTCCCTTTAAGTTCAAACCCTGCTGTAGACTCACCACAGTGGCAAGGGTTTCACTCATTCCAGTTTCACATTCTTCTGTTGCTGGCACTGATGGCTGCTGCTGAACATCAGCTTTTGCTGTAGCAAGACTTATGAATTCCCTGATAGAATCTTTCTTCTCCTTCTCTTTATCTGACACATCCCACCTTGAAGATTTCTTTGGTTCTAAAACATTCAAAATATTCAAATCACCTGTATGCCAAATTGTTCTGCATTTCATGGCCTGCTTGATTTTAAATTACTCTGCTTCTTCAGTTTGACATTTTTGAAATCTTTCTAATGAATACTTGACCTATAAATGTCCTTTAGGTAGAAGAAATTAGCATTATATCACTAACTTCAGTTTTTATGTCACTTGATTTTATTTTCAATTTCTTTCTTTGGGTTTTTTTAATGAAAAAAATCATACGGCTAGGTTCTCAATGAAAAAGATGCCTTTTCTGTACTACTATCTCATGTATAGCTACACTTATAAAGTAACAACAAACTTACTGTTGAGACTGTTACTCTCTTGGATCTTTTCCTTTGTTGCTTGAGTTACAGATGTGGTGGGCTCAGGCACAGTTAAGAAATTAAAAACAGAGTACTTGTCTCGTTTCACTTTTGGTAAACCCACTACAGAAGAACTAGAGGGAAATAAAATAGTTCGCTGATTATTGTTTTCAACACAGAAAAGTCCTCAAATTAGCTACAAGCTGAAGCCCCTAGAGTAGTCCTTCGAATGCATGCTATTTTATTAGAGGTCACCATATTTCATGATGTAAATAAAAACTTCAGGCAATTCTGTATTACCTTATGAAAAAAAAAAAATCAAGCCAGATTCTCCACAAGCAAATGAAAAATTTAGAATTTATAGAAAGCGTTAAAATATAAGTATCAATTATCTTACTCAGGATATGGATCACGAACATTAAATCTTTTACACAGCAACTTATCAGGATGCCATTCAAACTTGTCTCTTGTGAGATGGCCAAACATCTTCATCTTCACAGCTGTTTCCTTATCATCAATATCATTCTGAAAAAGTCAAACATTTATAGCTCATAAATAAGTAACAACTTACTGAACTGTTATAAGATTTACAAACAGGACAAATCCATAAATATTTAAATGCTGTTTTAAAAAAAAAAAAATCACTATTCTGTATGCACTGAGTGTTTTCAAAAGCTGCCAAACAAAAGGGCAACAAAATAATGACATACCTACATAAGAGTTTAAAAGAAAACAAAAGTCAGAGCTAAGGCAACAACTGCACCTCCACCGTATTAAAAGACTGTAGGCAGCATATACCTCTTGGTCTCGAGGAACTTCAACTTTGTCAACATCATCTTCATATTTGGCCCGGGTAAATCTGGATGACAGCGTTGAATGTGAGGATCTGTAAAATATCGCTGCACGGAAGAACTCCTCCTGTTCTCTTCCTCGCTCCCATTCTGTCATATTCGGGTCTAAAAAGCGCTCCAACGTATCTACTGTAAGATAAGGAGAGAAATGCTCAGCAGAGATTACAGCTTACTTCGGGTCAACATTTTTCAAACAAATAACAGAGTAATGAGCAAATGTTCTTGCAAGTATTTAATGAATATTTAGTGTAAGGGTAGTATTAATCTCAACTGTGTTAATCTGATAAATGGAAGTCATTTTTCCAGACAGCAATGATGACAGCATTTGCCAAATCCAAAATTGGTATTTTTTATAATTTTACTTGTAAAACTGATTCTTTACTCATTGCCCTCTATAAAATGTTCAAAATACTTAAAGGATTTAAGAGGTGATTAAAACAAAAAGTGTAACCCAAAGCTTTATCAAATAACTGAAATATAGACTGAAAGAGTTAAGCCTGGCTAGGCTTTGGTAATGCTTTCTGGTCTATAAAGTGCTCACTGGTAAATACAGAGTTTGCACACAGGTTTACAGCAACAGGTTCACTTTTTCTCCCAGAAGGAAGAAGAAATAACACCAGCCAGCAAATAAAGCAAAACAGACCTTTAACCATTCCAGTTATTTATACAATTCTACATTTCCATCATGACTAGGGAGGCACTTACAGTCATAATACAGTCGTAATTGATAATACTCAATTTTACAAAATCCCAGTCCTGAACAGAGGAACTATGGGTTCAAAGCTCAAGCAGTCTGTCTCAATGTGGTTACCAGAACAGGCTACTGACCAGAAAATATTTATTTTACCTTCTTTAATGAAAGGGACTTGAAAAAAAAAAAACCAAAACCAAACACACCAAAAAAAACCCCTCAACCACAACTAGAACAACAAACCCAGGTTTTCTACCTGTCACTATGCGTTCCCCTGTCAAATTTCCCTGGTGCCCATTTTCTTCTTCCCCAATAGCCCCTGAGTACTTCAAAACTTGAAAAAAACCCAACCCTTTTTTTTCAAAGTTTATTTCAAGGCAATTTAGACTCATGGGCTAATGATAAACTCCCTAGATCAATTTCAGCTTTTTATGCCTTACAGAAAATCACAGTATTGGAGAACTCACCACAAGGCATTACAAGTACCTGGTTTAACCTAAGATACACCACAGTATCATTTAACAGCAAAAACCTAAACAAAATGGAAGGAGACTGAAAAGAGATGATGGAGGTTGGATTTTTTTTGGTTGTAAGAGTTCTGCATGTATGCTGTGTTTTTACAGTCATAAATTTTTCTGAGAAGAAAAGAAGTGACAGCAGAAGTCTGAGTATCCAAAGAACATACAATACAAGCTTTGACAAGTGTGAAATACTTCATGCACTTTAGGGTCCTTATCTCCCCATGGTGAAGAGGGTATGGCGTTTCTTTTGATTCTACTCTTTCTGCCTTTATATGATCAGTCAGTTTAACTCCTCAAAAAGAAACAAACTAAATTAAAAACCTTGTTCCACTGACCAAAGCTGAAGTGTACCTTGGCAAATGAAATAAGGGAAATCCAGGAAATGAAGTAGAACTTAACTTCTGCTACATCATAGAACTATGAAATGTAATGCCTAAAATCAAGACTTGCTGACAACTGAATAACTGAGCAGTTTTCCTGAAATCAACATGACTAAGTATCAGTAAAGATTTCTGTTAACATTGGCATTGGTCCTGAAAAGAAGTAAAAGGCGAAATGCTGTGGAATTCAGGAAGAGAACTCATAGTGAACATTAAATGCATTGGGAGGAACAAAAAAAAAAAAAAAAAAAAAAAAAAAAAA
>VZTR01017687.1:41566-71135 GCA_013400775.1 Chaetops frenatus | reverse complement strand
AAAAAAAAAAAAACAAAACAACAAAACACAACAACCAAGCAAACTTCAAGAAATATTTTACCTTTTTCTCCTTGTTTAAGACTTTTCACAAAATTTTCGTATCTTTTTTGTTTTTCTGGATTTTTTGCAAACGGTTTGAAGTCACTAGAACCAGCATTTGCTAACTGCCCCCCCAGCAGCATTTGCCATTTGTGAGCAGCATCTTCTGGGGAGGCTGTCTGGAATCTGCTATTTGGTGACTGCTGAGACACTATTTTTGCTTTCATTTGTTGTTCAGATGCTTGTTTCACTTCTTTGAGTCTTTCTCTATCTTTCTCAGACAGATATTCCAAAATAGAAGGAGATGGACCTAAAGCAGAAAAGAAGTGGTAAAAGAGAAATGAAAAATTACTAGAATTATTTCTTCCACTTTAGAAGAGGAAAAATCCCTACCACATGCATATACATTCAGATAAAATGCTCTTAACTAGAAATTAACAATAAAATGGCACATAAAAATTTGGCCACTATTACATCTTTTATGCTATTTACATACACCTTGATAAAATTTATTATTGTAGATACATACGTGAGCCACAGTTATGAATTATCTTTTTAGTATATTTGAACACATTTCAGTGAAACATCATTTTACAGAAAAAATCATCACAGCCCACTATAATCATAAAAGGCCACAAACCCACCTCAATAAAATACAATCTAACACATACCTTCTGTGTTTAAAATATTTAAGTAAATGAAAATACAGACGGTTATGCCAACAATTAACTGCCGAGATTAAACTGAACAATGAAATGGTATTCTAGCTATGGTAACTAGATTTGAGATAAATTTATGTTAGAAAATAAGCATTCAAGGCCAGACCAAATTCTTACTGTTCTATAAACGAACATATAAATATGCTTGAAACACAAGCAAAGAGATGGTCACACATCTCAATACCTTTCAGCTCAGTCTCTCCTAGCTGTTCCCTCCTCTGAGCTGCATTCAAAGCATGCCTGCCTTGGTGTGTTGGATCACTCTTAAGTTTCCCAGTCGATTCCTCCAATGCCTTCTGTAAATGGCAGTTTTCATTCCCAGATATTATCACAGGTCGAAAGTAATGGACTGGTCTGTAATTTCGTGGCAGGCTAGGTGGTGGATAAATCTGGGGGGGAAAGAAGCAACAAAATAAAAAAATCCACATAGAGAGAGAGAGAGAGAGAGAGAGAGAACTTTGTATGCAACACTTATAAACCTGTTTCAGAAAAAGTCATCTCAACCTAAGAATTCCTCAATTTATATCTTAGCAGTAGAAACAGATAGTACAAGCTTCCAATTCCTTTAGACCCAGTCAGTAAGTGGCATTGTATTAGAAATTAATATTGTTTACTATTTTCTTTAAACTGAAGTCAAATGATTTAATCAATTAATTGGACTACTGAGTACTTCCATGCTTACTATATTTTAACGTCCTTCAAAGTGTTTTTCCTTCTTCATTCAAGCTGTTACTTCAAAGGTTATCCCTGTGCTGCCTATAAGATGCAATTTTATATACCGCGCAAATATTCTTCCTTACAAAGAGGATCATGTCATACAACTGCTTGTCATTCTAATTTATGCAAATATATATGGCATGAATTACATAAACCTGAAGACATGACTAAGAAATTAAATTGTCACCAAAATAGCCAAGTGAACAAAGCATGAAGCCTGCATTTTACAGAAAACTGTATGTTATGTATAAATGATCTGGAACCAAAATACATTTGGTTTTTTTTTAAGTTGAATTAAACCATTCCTCCAACTTTATGGCAAGTAGCAGTGAATAGTGTGGAAGGTATTTGTTCAAAGCCAGCACACAGGCTAAGTTTAAATACCTTCAGGAGTCTGATAAATTATAGGTTTCTATTGAACAGCTCTCAGTGCCATAATTTTGTTCATTCAGCAATTTTTACTGCTGACCAGAACATTTATTTCTAAGAACAGGAAAACACGGAGAAGCAGTAGAGTCCACACAGTTCCCATGATGAATGATGTTATTCTTAATACATAAAATATTGCTATCTGCTTACCTTGATTGGAGCTGATGATTTTGATGCCAAGGAAAAACCATCCAAGATTTTGCCTATATATTTAAATTCTCTTTCAGGCCCTACAAAATGACCACAGAGTTGGTCAATATTTAAAACATGCATGTTAGGCAAACTTTTTTTTCCTGAGTATTTTCCATATGTCACTGTCTATTATGAATCATAACTGTAGTTCATAGTCTTCACTAGCTTTCATTTAAAATTAAGGGTTCTGATTCTGGATTAGTATTATACAACTAATAACTACCACCAGACCGATTGCTGCAGGTTGAACACAGCTTATAGTGAAGCAACAGTATCCATACTGTGCACAGCTAACACCACAGCTGCCTTTAATGTGTACAACTAAAGGGAACAGGTACTCCAGAAATTGCTACAGTATTTCATGCACTTAAACAGCACAGTAAAAATAAAGTGGTGTCAAGATGAAATTTACAAAAATTTTCTGAAAGTACATAAGTTTATCAAAAAAAAAAAAGTTCTCTTTTTAAGTGCTAGGTCATATTTTCTAACTGTGATTCACAATCACTTGTTTGCTTCAGTGAAATTGAACGCTGTATCTCACAAAGCAGCACATATTGTCCTTTTGAAAATACACTTTGAGGGCTTAATCTACAGTGGGACTAGAGGAGGACTTTGGAGATTATTTTGTAATTGAACACCTCAATACAGAAGGAGGACTAGTTGAATTTTCAGACATCAAGGCTGAAAATGAAAATATATGGCAAATAGAGACTACGTTTGTTATTTTCCCCCCCCATATTACACTCACGCTTTAAATAGAACCACTGTTCTTACGTTTTTTGGATTTATACTGTTTCGGTGCTGTCCAGCCATACAAGCCATCGCCAGGCTCCTCATCCTTTAGAACTGTATCATATTTTGACAATGTGTCAGTTGCATAAATATCATCATCTTCTTCCTCTAAAGCTCCTACACCAAAAGCCTAAAATATATATTTTAAATGAGAACTCAGAAGTGTAGAAGTATTTATAAATCACGTATCAGAACACATTTACATGTGTATCTATTAATCTATATAAAATCTACAATACAAGTATATTTTTCCCAGCACACTGGGAAAAATGTACAGTTTCACCACAAAAACTGAGGTGGAAAAGACCCCCCACATCTCAGTGAACACAAAAGCAAATACACCCCACTCCCTTGGCAGGGAGGGACAGTCAGTTTGGTGTGTACAAGACACGGACAGTGGACTAGTTCCACCAAAATAACATGTGCAATCTGACTAAGAGCAGGTTACGTTCTCAAAAGGAAAATACATGTCAGTTAAGAGGGAAATTAAACAAGTAGAACTCCCAGAAAATACATTCTGACAGCACTTCTAGATAAGAACTAAAAATACCCCGGACTAACACAAAACCTCTCTAGCTGACAGATACAACATTACTGCAAGTACAACAGACAAAAAACATATTGAATATTAATTTTATCTAATTAAAGTAACACAAGACTTTTTTTCTATCCAGCTACTCAGAGTCACATATTTTTTTATAGCTGTCTTTTACAGTTTCAGTAAGTGAAGGCATTTGAGAGTTCTAAGAATTTTTCCACATCTTCAAAATAAGTTTTAAAAAAATCCTGTTCTCAAACCACACTTAAAATTTCTTACAATAATACTACAATGACTAGGAGCTTTTCACTTAAGAAAAAATAAAATTTATTTGGATTTTACTGCACTAATCATAAAATGCATTAAAAAATGTCCTTACCTGACCTGTAATACCTAGTTTTCTTCCTTTACTGTGTCTCAGATCACCAAGTAAATTGCTTGTTTCTTCAGAATCACCTGTGAAAAGATTCAGGTGTTGTCTACCAGATACACCAAACAAAGCTTGTGAGGGGTCCAAACCCTTATAGCCAAGTCCATGGACATTCTCTTTTGGAGTCAGGTCTACAGGCATTACATCTTTCGGTGCAAACATCACATTCTCTGGCTGGTATTCATCCTCTTCATCCTTGTACAAAATAAGAGCAAATATGACTAAAAGTTCTGCATGTTGAGCTTTTACAACATTCAGTTAACATGAGCCTAGGCAAGTTTACATTTCCTGAATTGTGTATGAACTACACCTGCTTACGTAGCAAAAGAAGAAATTTCCATATTAAAACCTTTCTTCACGTTAAGCATAGAAAGTATTTATAAACACTTTTAAGAAGATTTGAAAGTGCATTTTAAAATACTGTTTGAGAAGACTAAAGAAGTTGTTTTGTTTTTTTAATCTGTTATCACATATTCTTACATAAGTCAGCAAACCACTTTTGCCTGTCCAATACCTCAGAATCCTCAGACAGCCCAGCTGGTAATGCACAACCATATATTTTCACTGTAGGATCTGTAAGAGACACCATAGCATCACATTACATTATTAAAAGGAAGGTTTAAAATTAACTTTCTAATCAGTCTATGGATGTTAACTTTCTGCTAACAATAAAGCTAATTAGCTCAGGAACTTCCCTGAACCTACCAGGTTTCTGTCTGCATGGCTTTCTTTTGACTCGTGGTCCAATTCCTTGTCCTTCTTTCCAACCCATTTTTCGTAACAGTTCAACCCCAACGGTTATTCTAAAAAGAAAAAACAAAAGGAAACAAAATCCAGAATTACTTCACACCTTTATTATTTGTTGATAAATAACATACATATGTAAAATTTGAACTCCTGTTTTAATATTCTCCTTTAAAATCAAATTTTAATGTGTTAATATTTGTATACCCACTACCTTTTAGTTTATAAATGTTTACTTGGTACAAGTCTGCACATTAAAAACAAACATCCTGGTGGAGGCCACTTAGGAAATTCAACACTGCAGCATCTTCCAGTCTCACAATTACTGTGGTCAAACATGACTTTTCTAAGCAATACAACACTTCTAAGTGAAAGGAACAGTTTGGCAAACTTTTATGTAAATTTACTTACTTAGATGGTCCTATTAAATCATCCAGTGCAGTGGTTCCTGGAATGGGAGCAACTACTCCTGCAATCTGTCTAGCTTTCTCCTTTATTCTGTCTTTAGCTTTAGATGCAAAATCATCTGTAGTTGTAATACCCTTTGGTGCTATCCCAAATTCACCAAGATCCTGGAAATGTACACAAAATGAAAACACTTAGATTAAACATCCCTCAAATTCTTACTTACTGTAATAGTAAAGTAATGAAAATGGCATATGACCTCATAATTGTTAATTTTCTCAAGCCACTTATACAGTTGTTTTTTCAAAAACTTTAGTGGAAATATCTTAGATTCAAAAGTATTTGCATTTTCTGATAAAGTGAAAAGGTTGAGTTCTGGTTTTATTTTTTAATACTGACATTACAGGAGCTTCTTAGGTGAACTTATGAAATAGTCTATATGACCTAGTAGGATTACACTGTATACAAGAAATAACTTAAATGTTACTTCAATTTTTGCAGCCATGGCAACTATCTACACAAGTTTGCAATTCCTTTCTAAATTTACCTCTTCATCCATGAAGTCTTCTGGTCCAAGAACGGTTCTACCTGCTCTCTTCTGCCGTGATGATACAAAAGCTGAAGGTGTCCATCCTTTAAAGGTAAATATTTAAGTAAGGTACTTAAGGCAAAATAGTACTGGAAAACAATTCAAACATTTCAACCTTACATCTTAGGGATACATCAAACGAGTAATTGTAAAATTACAGTCCAAAAATTCAAGGAAAAGTAACTTTAGCAGTACTATTTCAATTGTTCAAAGTATAAGGAGTAGCAAGAACAAAAATGCTTAATGACAGTTAGTTTGTTTTCACTAACATGAAAATATGGTTCTCAATTTAACCATTCCCAGAAGACAGCAAAATATCTAACCTTCCTTTGTGCCAACAGTGTTAAAGTAACCAGCAGAAAAGCCACCAGTAAATGCACCATGGAAACGCTGGTATCGTCCCTTTGCATCTTTAACAGTCTGTTCTTGAAGAGGAACTGGCTTTTTAATTCGTTCACCTACAATCAAATAAATCAGGAAGTAAGATACAACTTTACATGAAAAAGTGACTTCCCTCTTCCTCCAGAAGCTGTTTTTTCCTTGCAAGTAAGAACAGGATCAAACATTAGCCACCCTGGCATGGAAAGCATGAGCAGTTTACATTTATTTCCACTTCACTGTAATTATGGTATAGACCAACAATGGTATACACCATTGATGCCATTGGTAAAGGAAAAGCATGAAATCTTCACATCAAAATCCTTAATTCTACTGACTTCTGAGAACATTCAATGTTTTCTTGTGAAAGTAAACTTTCAGTTCTTAACTATACAAGACCTCTGGCAGGATTTCTTCATATCAGTAATTGCTTGAGAAATTACACATCAAAAGTGTCTAAACTGAAACAAAACACAAAAACCATAGACTTTGACATAAACATTTTCCCTTTTTAAACAATATTTCTTGAATAAAGCGGCACAGACTTTGAGTCCTAACTCTACATTAGTCCTTCAACAATGCCCTGTCCATCTCATCAGTATAAGCATCGGGCGGTCAGATTAGCATAACTGCGTACACTTGAACGGTACTTTCTGGGGGGGGAGGGGGCGGGGGCGAAAAGGACAGAAGCAAAGGCTAGTGCCCAGCTACACCCAGAGCAGTCGCCACAAGCCGCAGGGTATCCCAGCCACAGCTGCAAACCGGTGTAGTGCCGAGGCCTTTTCCCCACCCTACTCCCAGGCGAGCCTGTGCCGGACCAAGTCCTCTCGCAGGGCAGCACGGCTGCACAGAAGGGCCCCACGCCCCGTGGCAGCAGGAGGAAGGGGAAGCAGCTCTGCGCTGGACCCACACGCCAGAGTTCTCCAAAGTAGAGGCTGGACGACCTTCAGCCGCGAACCGGACCGGACCGCGCAGACCCTCCGGGATACCCCGGTCCCAGCGCCTCACGCCGGGCAGCTCTCCGGCGCTCGCCGCAACGCAGTGACAGAGGAGGAGCAGACGAACCTCTCGGGGGTCCCTTACCCTCTTGCAGGGACTGCAGTGCCTTTCCATAGCTCACCAAGTCCTCTTCCTCGCTGTCGCTGCTCTCCACCGCCGCCATTTTACACGATTGTGGCCACAGGGGGCATGACGGGATCACAGGAGGGAGGCGGAGCCGCCGGCCCCGCCCAGCGCGAGGGAGCGGCAGCCGTCACGCCCGGGAGCCCGCCGGCGGGACGGGAGCGGCGGCATCACCCAGCGCCCCGGAACTCTTTAGCGCCTCTCGGCCTCATCGCGGCATTGGGCCTGTCCGCCGGACTCCGCGCGTTCCTGCGGGCCCCTCTCGGTTCCCTTCCCTGCGGGGAGCAACGGTAAAGCGGGGACTCAGGCGTGACAGGGCCCGCAGCCTGTCCCGGCCGAACGGGTCCCTCCAGCGCAACCGTGTTTGGCTGAAAAAGTCCCAACCCCAGCGGTCCAGGAGCTCTGCGGAGCTGCCGTGTGCGGCTCCACATCAACGTTCCGGAACGTTGACTGGTGTCTTTAAAAATTACCAACGCCACATAATGTCATACTCTCGGTCATCAGTAGCCATGAGAATTATCACTCTCTCGAATCATCGAGTGCATCAGATCAGGCCCCCTCAGACTCAGGACAAGGAAAAATGCAGCAACGACTCTGACAAAGATTTTATCCAAATCAAGGTGTAAAGCGGACTCCACCCTGAATAAAAATCAAGGGAGTTGAGGAGTTCATTGTACCATTAAGCAAATACATGGCAAAATTTGCCTAGCCACGTTGTCTTACACGCTGTTCAAGAAGAATTTGCACAAAAACCAGGGCAGAAGTCTGGGCGTTCAAACCTTCCCTCAAAGAGCTTAATCCCTGAACGCTTTCAGGTATCTCTGTACCTCCCTGAGAAGTCCTGTATCGAGAGAGAAAAGTTTACTGAATGTATTTTGTACAAAATATTCACTGGTAGGACCCAATCGTTCAAATTTGGATTTTGATTTCCAGTGTTACCCCCCTCCCCTCTCCAAAAAAACAAACAAAAACCAAACACGTCGATTTGCACTGAAGATTCTATCAATCCACAACTTTTGTAAGTATCACCGGTTTCTTTGAAATCCTTGAAAATAAATCGAAACATAGTCTTCAGAGATTCTTGCCCTTAACAGGTAAGAGTATTCTCTAACCTGGTATTTCTCTTCATTTGTATACGTGGTTGGTTTCTTTCGAATTGAAACTACCAGACTTTCATGGGATTTCAGGTTTTCATAGGAAATATTTACCTGGTTCCATGCAGATAGGGAGTACTCTGTTTCATTGAGAAACGATGTAGTAGAAGCCACAGACACTATCTACGTGCATTGTCTTTTCTCATCATTACTAAGCACTTAGCTAGAACAGTGGCAAAACGAGTTGTTACCATATTTGCTATTTCTCTTTGTTTAGGAAATAATTGTTCCTGAATAGTCGATACTATGTGACTTTGACTTAACTGGCTTAAATAAACCTATTTAGCACAATGTTAACAGAAAATCTTTTAAGTGCTTTGTCTGATCAATTCAAAGAGTTCATGTAATCAAATACTGAAGCTTTTTTTCGCCCTTAAGGCTTTTCTCAGATAAGAATTACTTTTGCATCCCAGTGATATTTCCTTCTCCATGGTAAACTCTCTCTATTACAATTATTGAACAGGTGACAATTGCTATTTACAGCTGTTATATAAGACAAAAATTCCAATGTATTTTTTAAAATTGCAATAAAACTAAAATATTAGTAGAACTGAATAGCTTACGTTTCAAATAATTTTTTTACAGAAATTTGCCTGGTAAAAAAAAAAATAAATCTGCCTTTTTGAATGAAATTTCACATATTTGCCAGTGGATGTAAAGCTGAAATTAAGCCCTAAAACCGTAGGTGGTCTTCACGCTTTTGTTTTCCAATATGTAGTTTTCAACATCCGGTTCTGTATTGGTTCATCAAGATCAGGCATAGAAGTGTCTTGTTATGTCTTTTGTTGTATTATTTAAAATCACTTCTTCAAATAGATTTGCTGATTAGTTTTAAGTCATGCGAGTCACTGGAACTTCAGATTAAAATTGGTATAATCATTATATAAAAGAAAAAAGCAAAAACTTGATTCAATTAAAGGTTTTTTCAAATTACATTAAAGAAAAAAAAAACCCAAAAACATAAATACAGGAAGTATAAAAAATTGCATATTTTTACAAACAAACAACAAAAAGGGACAAACTCATCTCTGCCTTATCTTGCATTCAATGGGAATGTTTCCCTGAATATTCATCCTGCCAACTCATGGCTGTTGTATCAGTTGACAAAACAATCACCTTAAGGTCAGCCCCTGAGGCATTGCTGTAATTTCTCCGAAGTGCTGCTTTCCATTTTTTTTAAGGATTGGAAAATAAAAAGAGATAACACATATTGTTCTTAAATACACAGACTTTTATCTGTCGATCTCAGTTAAAGGAAATGCATTAGCTGGGAAAAGTGGTGATGATTTTGCCCATGTTTGGTCTTAGTTTCCACAAAAACTGAAATGTCTTGTTTCCAATGTGATTTCACAGTAGAAGAGGCAAAGCATGTTAGTTAACAGTAAATGGGATTTTTTTCAGTGAAGATAATGCTGCAGTTAATACATGCAGTTAATACCTCTAAGGTGAAGAACCAGCAGTGGAGCACTGCGCCTACAGCAAATCATATTGTGCTTATCCAAAGCCCTGATACTGACTTTGTGTACCATTTTAGTATCATTTTATTGTTGCTCAGTAAATTTCTTGGTAAGGAAACCTTCTTCCATCTTGTAAATTTGTAACAGTCTCAAAGCAGATTCACATGGCTGCTGCTACTGTACCTCATGTCCTATTTTTGCAATTTGCAATCTTTTTTATTTTTTCCTCCCCACAAATACTATTTAGAAAGAGAGTGGGTAAAAAAATCGACCTATGATCACGTTTCTTCATTCTTCACCTAATACTTGCCTACAGGATGCAGACATTTGCTTATTAAGAACTGCAGTCTTCAGAAATAAAGGATGATAGTAACTCAACTAAATCACTGCAGTGGCAAAATCTTTTTGTCTTTCTGATCAGAATCTAAGTTTAATATTCAAAGCCACCAACAGCAGGAACAGAAATGTGTAGTCGTGTCAGGCTCAGAATTCAAAAACCTACCTTGAGAAATAGCAGGAGGTCATGCGTATTTCTCCCTTCATACAGTGTAATTCTAACATGCTTTTGCTGGGAAGCCTATCTGGGACAAAAGATGTCTTGTAGGCACCTGCTACCACCCTGTAGGCAACAGGTCTGTAAAATCAGAGATAAGAAACACTGTCTCTCCAGAGTGCAGCCAGATTCCTATCTTGGGTATGGAATGATACATCAACAGGTACCCCAGCAGGAAATTAATTTCCTAAACTAGGACTATTTCCTAGCGGCAAAAGAGAAGACTATTGATGAGGTTTCTTATATTCACATATTTTTTCATATGATGGAGGAGGAGAAGAAGGAGAAGATTAACGGAACGAGTGGAATGATACAAATGAGAAATATATACATATATATAATATATATGTGTCTGCGGTAAGGGTATTCAGATTCTGGTCCCCATTCTCATCCCTCTTACCTTAACTATTGTTGGACAAAACATGGGACAACTCAAGGTCAGCCATTCTGTGCCTGTTTCCAGCATGTCATTGCCGAGATCACCTGGCTGCTTTATCTGTGAAAATGCACAAAGCCAGTTAACACCTAGTTCTGCAAAACTAAGAGTGCAAAGATAAGAATCACTGCCTTCAGATTCAACACTTCATGCAGAACGGTATTGCCAATTAACAGGGTAACTTAAAGGACACATACACCAATGGAGCATTTTAGACAGGTGGTCTCTCTGCAGCACGAACAACTGCAGACCTCCGGAATTTTGAGGTTGGTTCCATAGCAGTTTTCTGGAGCACGGCCAGCCCTGCCTTTCACTGAGATACCGCTGCTCTTTTTAGGGGCCCGGGCTGGAGCAGCTGCAGGTCCCCGGGCTCCGGGACCTCTCCCAGGCTCCTGCCTCTAACACATATCAGGGTGCTGGTGGCCGGGGCCCCCCAGAGGGCCCAAGGAGAGACCAGTCCTAGGAACCGTGCCGGCAGGTCGATATGCACCCCAAAACCGGTTGCTGCAGCTCGATGTTGTCGTGTGGGCCCTGGGCACTACCACAGCGATCCGCCTCGCTGCGGGGGCACCCGCGAGGTTGGGAGCAGCCCTCTCGGAGGAACAAGCCTGCTCTGAGGGGCAGCCACACGCGGGGAACCCCGTCTCCCCACGGCAGTCCCCGGGGAAGGCTGGTGGCGGCCCCACGGTGCCGGGAGTGGCCGCCTCCAGGGGCTGTCGCCAGGCTCGGCGGCGCGGGAGGCCGCAGGGAAGCGCCAGGAGGAGACAGGTGCCTTCGAGGCGGCCAGCCAGACTCTGGCACGCTCCAGCGGAGAACGGCCAGAGGGCCAAGGAGGACTGAGTTCAGCCGCCACCGCGCAGCGGCGCGCCGGGCTGCGCTCTCAGTCAGCCACTGCCACCGCCTGTATCCGCATGAGGGGCACCTCAGCCACCCCGCCGGGGCTTCAACGGAAAGAGGTGCGAGGGTCGCTACAGAGACCTCAACAGGACCACTGGGCGCTGTGGGGCGGGGCAGCTCCTCCCCGTCACCACCGGAGGTGGGGTTGGGCGGTGCCGTGGGGCAGTGGCTGTATTTCCGCAGGGTCACGGCGTCACGGAGAAGAGTTCGTCTTGTAGCAGTGGCGGAAGGGCGGCTGCCCGGCCCTCCCGAAGATGACAGACACCCTGCTGCCCCGTGGCTGCCAGGCGGCGGAGCCGGCGCGGGACGGATACTTTCGGAAGGTGGGAGTCTTAGTGGCCAGCCCGGGGCGGGTAGGCTGTGTGCCTGGGGTAGCGCCTCCCGAGGGCGGTTCAGGGCTAGGAGTTCCCTCTCTGTCGCTCACGGACTGCTTTCTCCCAGCGGAGTGTCGTGGGCTCCGTCCCATGGCAGCCCATGGCGGTGGGGAGCAGCCCTGGGGCGCGACAGGGCAGGGAGGTGAGATGGGGACCTCGCCCTGACTGAGAGCGGCTGCAGGGACTGCCCGGCCCGGCCTCCGGCGAGGGGATATGCCTTGAGCTGGCGGAGCGCTACGCGTGGACCCTGACGGCTCTCCCCTGCTTCTGAGCTGGGCGTTACTCTGAAGGACAAGAGCACTCATAACTTCACAAAATGAGTCAAATTGCATTTGTCAGCCTTCTTTTTGCTATCTTTATTTCTTTCCCCCCTGCTGTCCTCCGCGTTTCCTACTCCCTGAGTCTCCTCACGTGCTCTCTAGTAAATTGCCTTGTGTACCTGTAAGAAAGTTTACTGGAGTAAGGTAACGAAGTTAACAGATTCGTTAGAAGTTCCTAATGAACATCTGCCCTAATTACTTTTCAGACGGACTGGGCGGTGTATGCCATAACCTGCACCTGAGTTCTTACCGCACAACAGTAATTATAGTTTGCCTGTAGTGCAGCCCTGTGGAGTCCTGTGAGCTTCACTGGCGGTAAAGGGTGCCGTTTTCATAGAGCTTTGACTCGGCCTTCCCTTAATGTTTTTAACTTCTCAGCACCTGTAACTTCCCTCTATAGGTTTCAAGTCGAGATGTAGGTACACGGGGGTTTTGGTGTTGATTCCGGATCCAAGACCATGAACTGTCTAGTCTGTGGAGTGGGTAAAAAAAAGCTGCATACATCGCCTTAGCGCAGGAATAGCCCCATTACGCACTTCAGCAACGACCTGGATTACGTGGTATGGAGGCACGTATGCTTTACTTTGTTGCCCTCTTTTCAGGTTGTTTGATTTTTTTGCCACAGAATTTGTCAAATTCATAAGCCTGCAGGAGTTTAAACAACATTGCCCTTTAGCAGAGGAACTGTTTGCAGCTGAGAAGAGCAAAGCTTTACCTGTGCCAGCCATGCTGCAGAGAATCACTACCACCTTGTAAATAACTAGACAGACTGAAACAGAACTTTGACCAAATCTTGTCTGGCTTCCTCGTTTGAGTAATCCTATTATAATATTTGGTGAGTAAATCACTTTTTTCTAAGTAGTCTTTAGCAGGTAATCATGCCATGTGGCCAAGTTGTAATTACTTAATTTTCATCACTATGTTTTCTACACTGTAGGAAGCTCGTAAGCTGCCTTGAGGCATGTCAGTAAAAAAGTTGACTTTTCATGAACTTTAATTAAATAAATCAAGTCTTCCACCTATTTGTGTTTAGTGATAAGGACTAACTGAAGTTTAGTAGCCAAGTTGTGCCTCAGATCATAAGAGTAGTATATCTTCTGCACTCAGATTTGCTAAAAGGAGTGAGTTTATTTTAAATTGAGTTGTATGTTACAGTTAAGGTCACTGAAACAGTATTAGAACAGTGTAAAGCCTATTGGATAGGAATGAAGTTTTTCTCATATACAAAAATACTGTGAGATCAATTTAATACCTAATTATGAGCATCTTTCCTATTACTACTTTAAAACATAAGTAGTGAAAAAGTGCGAATCTGATAAAATCTGAGTGACCCACATGCTGCAGGGAAGCACTGTTCCCTCAGGTCCTGGAAAGGTTCAGCCAGATCGTAAGTGTCTTGAATAAAGTTACGAACTTCAGATTAGGCTAGATGCTCAAAGCCTTCAGTCCCTAAAAGTAAGCAGGAAACCAATATACCTTGTTATATATTAGTTGAATGGTCTCAAAAGTCAGAGCTTTAATTCTGACTTAGAAGTTCTAGGTGAAGGAGGGGAGGAAAAACATAACACCAAAACAACTCCCCAAAACAATCCCACTCCTGAAATCTTTAACTGTGAACCCAAGGAGATACTTTAAATGGGGTATCTACATGTCCCTGTGAATGGTATACTTGGTGATTTCATGTGACTGAAATTAGTGACGGAGCTTTTGATGGATGTACATGGGTCTTCCCCTCTGAGTTACCTTGGTATTATTTTCCCCTTCCTTTCTAAATCACAGTATTTGTTTTCCTGAAAGGATTTGAGTGTTGGTTTACCGCTTTTGTTGGTGCAGAATCACATCAATTTCTAACGATGGTCCTTGTGTTTTTAGGTCAAAAGATGCTTACTTAATTGACTTATTTTATTCTGTATGCTGTAGAGCAAGGTGAAAACACTTACTTTGCATCAGTTCTGCTCAAACATGGCTTCCAGGCACTACTTACACAATGAGGTTGCCTCCCATACATTCTAAGAATATTGTGCACAATGAAATTTTGCAATTGAGAAAAACTGGTTAATTCATACAGTATTAAATTGTTTTAGACTCCTGACAATTTCTTTTGATGAATGGTTTACTATGGGAAGTGTGCTCAAAGTCTCTCTTGCTCTTTTGTGTATTATGCTTTTTGAAATTTTAAATACAGCATACCAGAAAGCAGCCCTCAATATCCCCAAGATGCAGTATGTAAAACAACTTACTTAATTTTTGTTTAGTGCCTTTTTTTTTTAATGTACGGAGGGCGCCTCATAAAACTATGACTGGCCAGAAATGGGAAACAGATGCACAGTCACATTTCCTGCTTTGACTTCTGTTCTCATACTAAAAAGTGACTCTGAGATGTGATGGGTGCCAGCAACTGAAGTCCACTTGCACACCTTCTCAGATTTACCCTCCGCATTCCCTTCCAGTGATGTCAGAGGTGCTCTGGATGGATGTTTTCCTCTTTCTCTTACCCTGTCTTTTTCCATTATCTCCTTTTATGATAGGCAAAGACCTATCATTTATATATGCAAAATCAATTTTTTTCCTTAAACCTGTAAGATACTTTGAGCTGGCTCAATGGTGGTATGTCTTTTGTTGATGTTTTTTCTTTTTTAATCATCTAATTTTAAGGAAATTATCTGTGCAGCCACACAGGGTATGTATAATTCTCTCACTGTTTCCCCTATTCACTACCTCTTTTATCTCCCCTCCAAAACGACCCTCTTTAGCTGTTTGATGAGCTGCAACCAAACTTGTGAGAAGAATTTTACTTTTAAAAGCAAAACAGACAAAACCAGAAAATATCCTTGCTGGTGTCCTGAAAAGGGTATGGCGGAATGGAAGAAGCACCTTAGTTTCCATCAAAAAGATGGTGCTTCTGCCTGCAACTTTTTAATTTCTGGGAAGATAATGTACCAGGAACTGGTTCTGCTACTGTTCTGTTTATCTTGGCTTAGTTCAGTGTACATTGCCAGGGCACACTGTACCTGTTCTCCTGGATGGTGTGAGTGCTCTTGGACCATGAGCCTCATTTTGACCTACTCTGTCTGGAGTTTCACATTCTTTCAATGTTACTGACAGCAATCTGTGAATCAACCATGCATATTGCACGCATCCATCCAAATTCTGCCCCAGTCTTTCTTCTCTATGAAAATAATGACAAAATCAATGATAAGAGCAGAGAACAATTGGTTTTAAAAGTAGAGCAAAACATTTAGTCAGGAAGGATTTTTCAACAGACCAATAGTAATTAAAACAAGTCTGTTGTCATGTGCTGCTTTGCTTACATGAGATGCTTCTCCCAACCATGGTTGTTTTTTATACCTGCCATGGTTCTTTCTTTTTCAAGCCGTTCTCACCTTCTTTTTTGTGATTGTTTTTTTGTTTGTGGGGGTTTTTTTGTCTTGGTGTGTAGCTGTTGTTTTTTTACAGCACACCACCCCACTTAACCAGCAAGCTTTTGCAAAGTAAATATCCCTGAGACACATCAAGATAGAACTCAGGACATTTATAATACAGTATTTATCCAGTCACGGGATCGAATGCTTGTGTGATGACCTATTAGTTGGCCTATGCCTACCTTATTTTTTTGTTTGTTTGTTTGGGGGTGGTTTTTTTCTTTTTTTTTTTTTTTTTTTTTTTTTTTTTTTTTTTTTTTTTTTTTTTTTTTTGTGGGGGGAGGGAAGAGGAGAACATTACACAAATTTTTTTTTTTTTTTTTTTGTGTGTGTGTGTAGGAGCAGAGCAAGGAAGAGATACCTAGCAAGTTTTTTCTACTTTATTTTTCCTACCTTGGCTTACTGCTTTGTAACACCTTACACTGGCCATAACTTTTCAAATTTCTCTCATCAGTGAGAAAGTTGCAATAAATGCTAAGAAAAAGCCATAGGTAATTTTCCAAGGTTACTATTTCTGCAGCTCTCTAGGTATTGCCTGGTTCAACACAAAGCATTTCAGCTTCAGTTTGGTTATTCTGGATAGCAGTCTACTGTGCTACACAGAGGCAGAGCAGTAGGACAGCTAGCTTAATGAATCTTTAGATTTTGATCAGTTGAAAAAAGACGCATAACTTTTTTTTCCCTTTCTTAAAGCTTTGCTTCCATCTGTGAGGCTAGATACTTACATAGACCAAGCTGATTCAGAAAGAATGACTGTATATCAGTCCCCTGTGTCAGGGAAGAATGCTAAAAGCAGAACCAAGCAGTTCCATAAATGAAGCACCAGACTGAAAATGATGATAGATATGGTAACTACCTCATGAATCAGGACTTTCCTAATTAACTCTGTGTCCTTCTCCTCTTTTTGGGCTTTTTTTCTGCAGGGCTTTCCCCTCACCTGTTAATATATCAGTTTACCAACCTGCCACACCTGTCTTTCCACTGGGGTTTAGCTCATGGGGTTCTTTTTAAGTCTTTAGTAGCCAGGCAACCATCAACATTAGCATTGACACAGGAGTATTTGTTTGGCTATTTGTTCTCTTTCCGCTTGTCTGGCAGGACAGAAACAACATAGCAATGATTCATAACCCTTGTCATCCAATATCCACTCATATACAAATTCATAAAACCAAACCAGAAAGTAGACCTTCCTGTGAAACTAAGAATCATCTGAAACTTGGTTAGTCAAGAGATAGATATCTCTGATGAAATATTAATGTTAATTTTGCTTAGTGAGTGCTGTGACAAGATGGAGTTTTATAGGAAATACATCTTAGGAGTTTAATACAATAATTAGTTCTTTAACTTAACATTAATCTTTGGGTCAGGCACTTAGAACTATGAAATACTTGTTCATAGCACAAGTAGACCAGGCTCTGGAAGACTAGATCTTCCTCGCCTCTTTTTTTAAACAAAAAACTACAACAACAAAACCCTCAGATAAAACTTGTGCTTCTGAAAGATCTGCAGTATATAGCTACATTTTAAAAATTGAACTAGTGGTAACATGCAAAAAGAAACATTAATTATAGTACTGCAAGAAGGTAAAGAAGTTACAATTTAGCAGGACTTAGGATCAGTTCTAGAAATACTGGTGTGAAATACGCTGTTTGCCATGATTGCTGTTAGAGCCAAAGAAGTTGTGTGCATAAGTTCCATACATACTTGTTGTTTAAACATGTATGTTTAAATACCTGGAGGATATTGCCATTTGTGTACACTGTGTTGACAAGCAGCACTGGCTGGAAAGGAATATTTTCCTTTAAGTGAGGAGGCACACCCAGTTTCAACTCTGTGTCACCTTCAGTCAGTGTGGCTCATCTTAAAAGTTCAAACCACTGCTTTGTAAATTATATTTATGTTAATTTTGAATACTTACTGCTGTTACTTCTTGTTTGGCAAACACTCATGATTTTTGTGTTCGTTATGACTGGACTTCTGATGTGAGCCATGTAGAAATGCTGTTTGGGAGAGGGATCTTCAACATGGCAGAAGACAAAACTAAACACTTGCTTGGACCCCTTTGCTAAATAACTTTTTAGTACACAGAAACTGTGCTTTAAACAAGGTGGTATCTTTCCCAGATTGTAGATTTCTTGTGGGTTTTTTCCAGATATTAGTTATTTTCACTGTCTTCTACTCAGACTTCTGCCCATCAGTTTTATGGCAGCTTGATTACAATAAAGAGTTTAAGCCTGCAAATGAATACAAACTAGCTGAGTGTCCTCATCCCCAGAGCAGGAGATGTAAAAAGCAATGTTTTCCAAAAAGTAAAATATTAATTCCTTATAGTCTTTGCGAAGTTAATGGGGAGCCATATGCTTGCAACAGATGAGCGTATCCTGAAAACAGACTCCTCTATCCATAAGAAGCTTTTTATCAAAATTGTCGCACTTGCAGGCACACTGGAGATTATACAGATACCTTGGCCTCTTAGGGCCCTGGGCTGGTTTTCCTTTCTACAGAGATTAGTGCCTGGGGACCTGAAATGCAGGGAAACATCTCTTACACTTTTTCTCTTTGCAAAGAGTTTCAAATCACGGTGGTTTTGGACTCATTGTGTGGCTTCAGTGGGAGCTTGATCAAAAGTTCATTAAAATTAAGAGATCACTGCTACGAGCTTCATGGGCTTGGGATCAGGCAGTTGATCTTGCTGAAACATTTCCCAGAAGTGAAGCTGTAAAGAAGTATTTGAATGATGTTGTTGCCCTGTTTTGGTTTTTATAGAACGCACTCATGGTACTCTGAAGCGAGTTCTACAGAAACAAAAACAGGGCAACGTGATGTCATCAAACATGTTTGGCACACAGAAAGGGCAGGGAGTTCTGGAAGGAAAATGCAGCTTTAAAGAAAATTTAAGGACAAGGCAAGGATACATTTTAAAGGATGCTTGAACTAAGTGGTCAAGAAAGAAGTTGGAAGGAAATACCTGTGAATAAATATGGAGATGATAGGTCTGAGATGAGCATTAAGTACTCAATATGAATGCAAGAGCAAGAGGAAATAATTGGTGAGCATCAAATGAAAAATGGTGTGGATAGAATGAAAGAAGATAAGGCTTTGAATAGCAGTAGTAGAAAAGACTATACAACGCAAAGTGGGAAAGAACAGCTGCATCCAAGAAAAAGAACCAGACTAAGAGCAGAAAGCAACTTGTGGCTACAAAACCATGTTATACACTAAAGTGTGCCTTGCTTATGTCTTTGTGTATAATTGTGTGTAAAGGAGCATAAAGTATTTGGTAGTTCAAGGACTACGTCTAATCTGAGTGAATGAGTTTGCTGCATGTTTGTATTCCCTCCAGTAAAAAGTTCATCTTCTATGTTTGTCATGGTTTGATGCTGGCCAAATGCCTGGCACCCACCAAAGGCATTTGCTCACCTTCTCTTGCTCTCAGCTGGGCAGAGGAGAGGGGGAAAAAAAAGAAATTAATGAAGGGCTCATGAGTTGAGATGAGGACTAGGAGAAAACGTTCCAAGGGCAAAACAGGTTCAAATTTAAAGGTATAAAATAAATTTTTTAATTAACAGAGTCAGAGGAGAATAATGAGAAGTAAAATAAGCCTTTAAAACACCTTTTCTCCCTCCAGCGCCTCCCTCCTTCTCACTGGCAGCACAGGAAGGCAGGACATGGGGGTTTTGGTCAGTTTGTCACTTGAGATCTTTTTTGTTTGCTAAGGGAGAGGAGTCTTCTCTCTGCTATGCCATGGGGTCCCTCCCACGGGCAAACAATCTTCCCAAAACTGTTGTAGCCTGGGTCACTCGTCAGTCAGGTGCAGTTCTCTAAAGATAGGCTGCTCTAGTTTGGAAGCAAGGGCCCCCTACCTCTGAAAGCAGGGGACCTCTCTCTCCATTTGTGTCTCCCACTGGATCACAGCTTTCTCTAAAGTCCACCCACTCCGGCATGAACACTTTTCCCATGGGCTGTGAGTGGATCTCTGCATTTCCCGTGGAC
Source organism: Chaetops frenatus (assembly GCA_013400775.1). Lineage (NCBI taxonomy): Eukaryota > Metazoa > Chordata > Aves > Passeriformes > Picathartidae > Chaetops > Chaetops frenatus. The sequence continues at coordinate 51,435 of VZTR01017687.1, read as the reverse complement.
TTCATGCCTTACAGGGGGACAGTTTGTTTCACTATGGTTCTCACCAGAGCTTGCGGAGGAATCTTGGCTCTGACACTTGAAACACCTCCTCCTTATTTTCTTCCCACTGGCCTTGGTGCCACCATGTTGTTTTCACTCACATGTCCTCACTTAATCCTCTTCTCTGACTAGAAGAAAAACTGCTGCTCATAAGTACCATTGCGAACAAGTTCCACTAATTCAAAGATTCCTGCAGGATCCCACAGTGCTGAGAGGTTGATTTGTCTAGGTTCTGCATTGGAGAATTGCTTGCAATGTTTCCACTGTTGGCCATGTGGCCCCACCACTAACGGTGATTAAAAGAAGGACCAAGCAGTGTGATGCTGCAAGGATGTTTATTGACAAAAGGCACAGATATTTATACTATTTTAGCTTCTGCATAACAAGTTCCAATTGTTCTGTCTATGGGCCATTTAGTACATGGTACATAGTACTGCAATGTATACTTTTTCTTTCGTGCAGTTACTTATCACAGCAGGCTCTTCTGTTCTTTGGGAGGGGGGACACAGTTTCTGCAGCTCCTTCTTTATGTATCTTTCTCAATTTCTGCAGTTCTTTCTCAGAGCTTTTTCTCACAGGTCTTGCTGTACAATCTTCAGCAATTCAATCGTACTGTTCGTGTCTTTTAACTCATTCCGCACTGCAATACGCCACCACTGTGCAGGCAGTGGTGGCTGCCGCGGCGCTGGCGCCATTTAATGCCTCTCCTCATGTGGGGCACCAGGAGGGAGAAGCTGCCACCAACAGCCCCTGCCCTTCCACCCGCAGTTCAGCCAGGTAGGCAAAGCTCACCGTGGGCTGTGCCAAGATGGCAGTGGCTGCAGCACCTTGCCACCCCTGGAGAAAACCATATGTGCGCAGTTTTGATTTTCTTCTTAAATGTATCATTACAGAGGCATTACCAACCTCTCTAGCTGGGCCAGCAGCATGTCCACCTTCAGGACCATCAGAAATTGGCTCTGTTGGACATGGTGGAAGCTTCCAGCAGCTTCTAAAAAAGCCACCTCTGCAGCCCATCCCCGCTACTCAAAAACTGCCAAATCAACACAATGTGTAGAGCTTGCTGCAAGAGCTTTCCCAAGGAAGAGAGCTGTGGGCTTGTGCTGTGAGTGCTATTTCAATGCAGTAATTCAATGTGGCGTATTTTTTGAAGTTACATGGCAAATTGTGCTTCTGAAGATGTTTGCACAAGCTTCTTGTTATTTTACCTATTTATTACAAACTTTTCTAACTAGATATATAAAGTTACCCTTATTGGGCTATGTGCCTTCTCAGTTGAACAAGTGTAATCTGGTTTGATCAGCTCATTTCTCTGTTGTCAAGTCAATTTGCTTTCAGTTGACAACAAAAACGAGAACTGAACTTCACGTAAATGATTAGAACTTCATGTTCTATTTAAATATTCACTATTATTTTTCTGGTATGTCATTGCTTGACCACTGATAATTAGAGCTTGTTAATGGACTTGTAAATGCTCTTATATCAAAATCAAAATTTTCTAGTCAAAACTAAGAGGGAAAGGTCCAAAATAGTGCATAATTTAGTGGCTGGAATAGTTGAAAGAAGACTTAGAGAGGTTTGAGCCTCCTTCTTGTGAAATGGACAATCTAGTAGGACTCTGATAAGCTTTGTAATGATACCCAGTGAGGCCACTCAAAAGGGCATTCTTCATTTAAGGGTAAGCCTTAAAACAGTGATTTTTATCTGCTTCAGAATTACTAGTTAAGGCTCCAGGGATGTGCTGGCAGACTCTGAGTATTAAGATTCAAAGGCATTTGATACTTTTATAAAAAGGGGTGCCAGGGGCAAAGGATGAAAGTGTGGAAGGGAAATTTCTAACTTATTTTAAAAAGGTGTTAAAATTGTGTTTACCTTTAAAGAAAAAAGACAAACATGCAGTCCTATTCATCTCTAGTGGTTTTAGCTTATCAGTGCTCAGAATACAATGGCTCAGTCCTGCTCAAGGACAGGTTTCAAGAGGTTTCAGCAGTTTGAGTCTTGTACTTGTGTAAGGTGTGCACATATATGGGAGCGTTCTTATGAATTCCAGATTTCATGCTTTATTTTTAAGAGCCTAATTTGATAGGAGTCTGAAGGTATAATCATTTTACCCTGTTACACTCTACTTTGGTAAATTTGAGATGTGAAGAGAGGAGCCTAGGGAATTGTACTGAAGGTCTGAGCCAGTAGAAGGAAAGATCAGAGATCCTAAAACTGAGAGCAGATTTTTGAGCCCGAAACTTTGAGCACCACAGTCTTTTTTGGACAGAGTTGTATTTCAAGGCTGCATATATCCCAGCATGGAACTCTGATATTTTGCAAGGGTTAAGCAGAAGCTTTGATGAGAGTTGCTGTCTTGCCACATACTGTTTTCATAAAATCCTAGAAATCTAGTAACATTCTGTCAAATTTGGTTGCATTTGCAAAATATTTTGAAAATATTTTTAGGGGAGAAGAGACTGGCTCACATGTGTGCTTAAGATTTAAAACAAATACTTTCTGTCTGGATTTTAGTGTTATAATGTACTATGATCATGGTCTCTTTTGGTTTTAATGACCAAGTTTGAGGCAAGAAACACTGTTGTTGATGTCAGATCATCATTGATGTCAATGTAGCTAATTTGTATTTGTACAGAACCTCTGCCATTAAACTTCATTTGAATTCAATGTTAGCCCCTCTTAGGTTTCTTCCAACAGCAACAAAAACCTTTTTTTTCTTAATTCTAGGGATGTAATCCTCTTGCCGAGACTGGACGAAGCAAACTGCAAAATCAAAGAGCTGTTCTGAACCAACAGATCTTAAGAGCAGTGAGAATGAGAGCTGGTGCTGAAAACCTTTTAAGGTATATGTCATGATTTCCTAGTTCTCTTGCCCAAGCAACAATTGTTTAATTTTCTTTTAATCCTGTAGAAGTCTCTTAGCTGTTGTGTTTTCTCCTTTTTTCCCCCAAACATGCTGCATCTCTTACTGTAGAATGATTTGTGAATCTCCAAATATTTTTCAAGCTATAGGTCTATAGAGCCATCACTTGCTTTCAAGTGCACTTTCAAGTACTGCTGTGTTGTCATAAACAAGCTGAATGTTAGACTTTCTTAGGTTGCTCTCTTTGTTCAGCATTACTGCTAGTAGTAATGGCAAGTGAACCTTGCTGAGTATTGTAATGAGTCCCTTTTACTCATCAAATCAAATAAAGGTATTGCCACTATGCTGTTGGCTTTTTCCAAGATCCTTTAGTTCTGTGCTGTGTAGTAGAAACGACCGTCTGTTGTCTTCTTTACTCCATCTAATAATGATATAGGAGTAGCAGGGTAGCACACATGTAATTTGAGCTGGGTTGCCACCAGTTGCCACCAAATTCCCCTACAGTTTGAGATAACTGGAAGAGATTTTGCTCTTCATCTATTACATTTTTTTAGGATATGTTTTCATATATGTCTGTCCCCATAGGAATAGCCTTATGTTGACCCTGTCTTAAGGCTGTTACATCCTGTGACTGTTTGGGAAACAGTCTGTAGGTTTCCCATCTTACACAGAAGAACTAAAAGTTATCCCCGTTGGTATCTGCAGTAGTTTCTTGTAGTGTCTGTTTCTGTGCAACTGGTGCAACAATGGGTCTTCAAAAACAGAATCTAGTAAATATACTTAAAGAAGTGAAAATGCTTGGATAAATTCAATTTTCTTAAACTTGTCATTAATCAATAGGTTGCCCTTTGTCTGTTACCTGCTTTTGTCTCCACTCTTGCAAGAGATGTGACAGGTTGAAAACTTAGGTAATTTTAGCCTCTGTGACTGACTTAAGTTTGCTTTGTTTTCTGATAATTGACTTTAAGGTGTAAGACTTAGAATTTTACTACCTTTTATATGGTTAGCAAAATTATTATACGTGCTTCTGAAATGGAATGCTTAATTGTCTATTCGGGAGTGTTTTGGAAGGGCTAAAGAAATGAGTAATGTCTAATGTGAAAACTGGTAACGTTTAACATAGATATCCTAAAGTTCAGTTTCTGATGCCAGTATTAACTGCTGAAATACTGAAGTTACTATTTATAGGAGTGGGAACTAAATCTGCTTAAGAGAAGAGGAACAGACTTATTTCTAAGATTTTTATTTTAAGAAATTGAAAATGAATTTTCACCTGTTGAACTATTAAAACCTTCTTGTTTTTTGAAAGAAGCAATTTTAAAAGTAATCTGACCACTAGACAGTTCAAATGACTAGTTGTATTTACAGTCTCCTAAGGAAAAACATGAACAAGCTTTATGTTTGCAGATTCTATTTAAATTTCCTCAAGTTCTAAAAGAAACAAACCAATTGTTGTCCACAAGAAGCCTCCTGGAGTAGGATTTGAGAAAAAACTGGAAATGCAGGTTTCTTTACTTTTGACTGAAAGTAAGCGCTAGGCTTGAAGCACATGATCTGTATATTACAAAGACTTCTGTCCTTGGAATTTCTAAAAGTCACCCTCTCCTTTTCATTTTCTTGCTCTGGAAGTCGAGTTAAAATTAAATTCAGTGTAGAGTTATGTGTTAAGAGTTATGTGGATCTTGATAATATCACATTGCCCGTGTAGCTGTCTTCTGCTGGTTGTTACTAAAAAGTATGTCTACAGTGTAAAAAAAATGAAAAGGTAAATTAAATCGACATGGATGTTCATAGCAATAGAGCCAATAGAGATGTCAATCTGGATGGAAATTTTTGGTTTTCTGAAAAAGATATTAGAATCCCTCCTGTGGAGGATGATAAGCTAGACCAAACATGGAACCTTAATATATCATAATTAAAATGCTTGTAGCATCAAGACTTGCCCATTTATCTGTGTGGTGCTACCTTTTTCAAGGAAGATCCACTCCAACAAATGTTTGTATCCAGTTTGGCTTATGAAGGCAATGGATGTTAATACTGCTGAATTTAAGCAATCAAAGCTATTCAATGAAGCACAGCATAGAAAATTCAAAGAGAACTAATTTATAATATGAAAAACAAACCTAGAATTTTTGTCTTGGAATAATTAGTTCTTCACCAAGGTGCTTCATAAAACTGGAAAACTGCTCCAAGTGGAGCCTAGACTTATGAGATGGTTGTTTGTAAATATTTATGAAGGTGAATTTTGTCCTTAAATAAAGGTAAATGCAAAATGCTGCAAATTTAAGTTTGTTATTGTCTTAAGATTTGGACTCTAGTATAAGGGTACGATATCTTAAGCACGGGTACCTTTTATCTTAAACTCATACCTGTGGATTTATAGATACAGATGATTTAAGTAACTTGAACAGAGTAATATTCTAATAAAGTAGTCATAAATTCTAATAAAATGGAGAATTGGGTTAGAAATTGTGCTATAAATACACAAATAAGCAATCACACAGAAACGCTCAGGGGTGCTAAATGCTAACATCCATTTTTCTAGCAGTTCAAAGTGTTGCCATTTAAATACATAAATGACAAAGGAATCAAGCAAACAAAACCATACTTATATCCAACAAAATCAAATTATGGAGAAAATTGTTTTGTATTAAAAAGATCTGGTTGAAAGATATTTCCTTCTGTCGTAACTTTTGGGGGAAAGTTATTTTCTTTTATTCTTAAGATCAGAAGTCTCAGATCTTTCCAATTTATAAGGTGGGTAAGTCTGTTGAAGAATATCTCCTGACTACTCCTGCCTCCACCTACCTATCTTCTTTGATGAAAAAAAAAAACAAAACAATCTGAAAAGCAGATAGTGATTCTGTTTAAGATGCTTTAGATGATTAATGTATCTGAAAATAAGCTTGACCTGTAATCGTACATGGAAAATTTGGCATATAGGAAATCTGTGGCTGCATGCTATTATCTGCAAACTATCCCAGGCACTCCCTTGACAGAAAAACCTAATAAATTCTGAAACATGAGGTCTTGTATCATCTTATAAGGAGATAAAAAGAAATCTTAAAAATGCTGAGAATGCTTGCATTGAAGGTTGAAGGGGGTCAACCAAGCTTGTAGAAAACCTTTTCCTCAGCAATATAAAAAATTGGTATGTTTCTGCAGAGCAACCACCAACAACAAAGTACGAGAGCAGGTACTACTGGAACTGAGTTTTGTAAACTCAGACCTGCAGATCTTAAAGGAAGAACTGGAAGGACTTAATATCTCAGTAGAAGTTTATCAAAATGCAGAGTAAGTATAAAGCTAAGTTATTCGATTATTAACAGATCTTCTGTTTATCCTTGAAAACAAAATTGTTTCTAGGTGAGTGTGAATGTTGGACACTAATCATGTGAAGGGACAGCTTGATAGAAAGAGAATATACTTGATGGTAGATTTGTTGACTAAGGGTTAGTCTGCATATTTGTTCTTCTCTTGGGAAATGTATGTGTCACTAATTCTTGGATATGAAGTTCCTTTGAAGAGAAGAGTATCGTGAGAATTGAAAGCTCTTGGTGCTATACTGCAAACAGTTGGCACTTAGCAGAATTTCCAGTACTGGAATGGCTGATTGGTTCCATGCATTCTGAAGTGTACAGACTTAATGATACAGTAATAGCTCTCCTCAAACGTGTGCATACAGCAGTCCTCTCTTTAGCTGGAGAACAGAAACACAATGCTGATTTGATGTTTAGAGCAGACTAGGTAATCTTGAATGTATGCCCTTCAATAACAGAAAAAGACAAATTCCTTGGCTAAAGCACAGGAATATCTAGTAGATGAATTTGGATTTTTTCCAAGATACTTTTCTCCACTTTGAGGAGTACGCTAAGTTTTAAATTGCAATGGATTCCTCAAAGATAAATCTTCAAAATTAATGAGTAGTCATTGCCTGCATACTGAAATGATTTCTCTGTCAGTTATGTCTTGTTGCTCCTAAAATGAAATATTTACTATTTAATTAACAGCAGCTCAAGGTACAAATTGAAATGCTGCATGTGATGGGGGTATAAGAGTCCCTCTTAGCTTTCTTCTCAGTTAGGTGTTAAATTTCCATGTGGATTACAATGAATTCTTAATGTAAAAGGATGAAGCACATTTCCAAAGAGGTAACTTCCAACTGAATGCTGACTTGATGCAAAATATCTATGTTGTAGTTTTCTCAAACAGCAACTTCTGCTAAACTTCTTACGCTCCACCTCCATGGCAAACTTTGACAACTGATGTGAAAATGTTTTGGAATTTTTTGGCTGGTCTNTTTTTTTTTTTTTTTGAGATTTGGGTTTCTTGTTCGAGATTTTACTGGTCTTCATAGATGCATGGGAGCACAGAGAGTAGTTATGTTTTGGAAATTAGAGCAGGACTCCATGTGTACTCTTTCTTCTTCTAGCTAAAGAACTTTAAAAATATTTGGATTCTCACTGAAGGATGAGCAGTAGGTCAGGCCCCAAGGCATGCAGAAGCTTTGAAGCTGGACAGCAGTATGCTTGTTTTCCAATCTATTTTGAATGGTGTTTTGCCTTTCTTATGCTTTGCATTCTAAGCTCTAAATGCTTTTTATGTTTCATCAGCTAAAATAATTCATTTCCCTGTAACTGCTTTCCAGCCTTTAACAGCAAGTAGCTATTAATAGTTGCTCTCTGACTACTGTGCATACAGTTGTCAACATGAGGTCACACCCATGTTTTACTGGATTAGCCCATATTGTGTTAAAACAATCTGAAGGGTTGGCCTTCCCAGTACCTGCATACATCTCAGCTGGATTGAGAAGCATGATGCTATTTCTACTCAGTTCTGGAAATCCAGGATCACCTCCCTAGCTGTTCAATACTGTGCATAGGTGTGGCACCTTAGCTGTGGGGAAAAAAAAAATCATTTTCTTTGAATGACCAATGCTGATATCTACAGGATCTGTGGGTGTTACTAGAATTGATTAGATCAGTAAGTTAGGATTTCTTTTCCATGTGTCTCACTTCCTTTTGAGGAAAAGGTCTTGATGTAATCTGTAGTAAGAGTGTTGGGGTTTCTTCTGCAGATCTCCTAGCAGCTGTGGAGCTAAATTGCAGTAAGCCAGCAAGCCAGCTTTTGAGAGTCTCCTTTTCTTTACCTGAAGTAAAATTAGGCTTAAATGAAAAAAAAAAAAAAGAACAGGCAAGTAGCTTTCTTCACTCTCTTCTTGAGAAGTCACAGGCCATTAGGCAGATTTCCTTGTGCAGAAAGGAACTATTACAAACTATATACTTTTCTCTTAACCCCATCAGTGTATGAATTTCCTGTCATTAAATAATAATAGAAAAGTAATTATAATAGACAAGCAGAAAAAAAAACCTCTGAATTTTTTGCTTTTTTTTCCACAGAGAGACTTTCAGTATTCCCTTGGTACCCCTTGGCCTGAAGGAAACCAAAGATGTAGACTTGACACTCCCCCTCAAGGTAAATTTTACATACACATTTCAGAATGAGTAGCTAACAGAAATAACTTTCATTTCAGATTTGCTTAAAGAAACAGAAGTAATTTAGGTAGAGTTTATTTTTTGTTTTGCCCTAAAATCAACATCATTACATGTTAAAGTTAACTACCAATTATTAGGGTCATTGCTCCTGCCTAATTAGGAGAAGGAGTCCAAAAATGTTATAAGAAATTCCACTTTGGAGACAGAGTTAAACCAAAGAGAATAAAAATTGCCTCCATGGTTTTGTTTCTAATAAGAGTATTGATTACTGGTTTAAGTATGACAGGAAGTAGTAATGAAGGTTTTACTCAGCATAATGTAGTGATACACTAACTTGCACTAACCAAGATAGCTCAGTTGGGAAGCAGTGTTGCTTGTTTGTTAATATACTTAGCTGACTACTTGAGCCATCTTCTGTATTTTCTGAACTCCTGTATGTTGTGCAATATAGATTTTTATTTCACAGTAAACAATCTTCTATCACTGTAGCATTTGTCTCTGTTTTTACTTTTGTGGGTTAAATTCCATGGTCGGATCATGGTACCACTTCATGTCATTGCAGCTGTGTTATTTTAAGTGGAATTTCCCTAGTATAGCTTACAAGAATTTGTCAGTCCCTTTCTGTTAACAAGTTTTTACGGTCACTTGATCTTGTCATTTGAGATAACAGGGTTTGTTTGTCCCTTTCAAAACCACTTAGTGTTGTTGTTTTAAAATAAACTGGAGCCAATGTAGCAGATGTTTCCTTTACATCATAGAGAAATTTGTCTAAGATATCAAATCAAATTATTAATTCTACTGTCTTTTTGTAGTCTCACTGCTGTATGTTACTGTACTATTGACTATTCCACCTTTCAAATCACAACTGAATCAATCTCGTACTGTTTGTAACCGCAGAAAAAATAGTCTAGGCAAATTTTAGATATTCCAGTTTTTTGGTTTTTTTTTTTTTTTTTCAGGACTTTATTCTGGAACATTATAGTCAAGACAGTTCCGAGTATGAGGATGAAATAGCAGATCTCATGGATCTGAGACAAGTAAGTTCAAGTATGGTACACTATGAGGTCTATTAATATATAATTGTAAATAATATTTCTGTGGAATCGAAATACGACATTTTTACTTAGAGCTTTCTTTATTCTTATTGACTTCATTTCTGAGACATGGTACATGAATCTCCGTAGTCCAAGAGCTTTACAATCTGAGTGAAGAAACAGATGAAGTTATGCAAAATGATTGAGCTATTGATGCAACTTCGTAAATTTTGTTAATCGAAAACTTGTCTTGCCTACTATTTCTTTTACTTTAAAATATTTTAAATTTAGCAGGAAGAGCGTTGAAGTGGATAAATCTGGCAAAATATTGTAGTAAAATGATGGGTATTTCTAAGTATTGTTTTTTTCCTGTACTATGCTAGAAACATAAGCCTTCTTTGTAGCTTTCATAAAATGCCTACAATCTTTATTTAATTA